>JAAWXA010000008.1:21313404-21348399 GCA_038090715.1 Florisuga fusca
CTCCCAGTTCTAAAGGGGGGGGGGACTGCAGTGATGCCCTGGTGTTCCCTTTAGAACTGGGAGAGATGCAAACCTCCTGCTGCCTGATGGGGATGTGCAGGTGCCTCAGGTGGGAACAGGGGAGATTTTGGAGTTTAAAGCAAAGCACATGGCTGGGAGCCCTTGGAAAATGTCCCCACTTCACAAATGGTTTCTTAGTTGGGGAAAACTGGACTTTGGGCTCCAGGCTGATGGCTTATGGAACAAGTGGTGACTGCACAAAATAATTGCCTGTTTCTTGTTGCTGGAAACAGCAGGAATAGCCCCAAGCTCAGGTTGGAGCTTTAGCCCATCCTGTATCCACAGGTCCCAGGCTGGACCCCATCACCCTGACACAGTGCTTGGCTCTGACCCCTGGTGAAGTCAAGGAAATGCCTCATGGTGGTGACTCCACTTGAGACAACCAGGCAGGGGCAAAACAGTTGCTGAGCTCCTGGGAAGTCCCCTGAGACTTGGATCCTATGAAGGCACATTTTTAGGATGTTATTTAATTTTAAAACCAGACCATTTCTCCCTGAAGAGCCAGCCCTGGATCCAGGCTGGGAAATCCAGTGTCTCCCTCCCATTCAGGGCTGCCCCCATGGTTTCACCCCACTCAGGGTGCCCTGGGGCTCAGTGGGCACCAAGGGCACACAGGGCAGTACACTACTGTCACAGAGAAATAAACATTCAGGCCATCCAGAAAAAAATGTCCCTGAAAACATCCTTCTGGGAATGGAAACAGAATGGGAAGATTTTTCCAAAGGAAAAATAAAGAGAAAAAAAAGTCCCTTCTCTTCCAGGAGGACTTGTGAGATTTTTACTCTAAGGGATATGCTGTCGGGTGGAAGGTTTGGGTTCAAACTGACATAAAATGGTACACATGCTCCGCTGCTGCAGGAAGAAGTGCTTATGGGCCACAAGTGTCCTGCATGCCCTGGCATTGCCCCAGGAAAGACACTCAAGGGGGGGCATCCCACAGTATGGCACCAGGGAGGCAGCACCCAGTGCCCCCATGGACTGTGGGGCTGGACACAAGGCCATGGTCAGAGTACAACCTACCCCTAAACCCTGGTTTTAGTGGGGTTTTCCCTGTGAAAAAAAAAATGTTGTACATTTAAAAAAATATTCTTATCCTCTTGCCCAAACACACGCAGGACTGGGGGTCCAGGGCCAGGCTCTCTGGCCAGGCTGTACTTGGTGCTGGGGACATGCCTTGATCTGTGGGGCATTGCCCCATCCCCAGCAGCTGTGCTCCTTGGGGGACATCTGCCAGCCCCTTGGATCAGAGTCCATACTGCTTCCTCTGTGGGGCAGGCACGAGGGAATGGTGCCAGGGAGCAAGGGCAGCAGCAGGAAGGTGGCTTCATGCCTCTTCCTGGTGAATGGGGCTGGAGAGCCCTTGAGTCTGCTCATGGGGGTGGGTCATGTCAGGGGATGCTGAATCCTGCTGCTGCTCATCCAAAATGGTCCCTCCCTCCTAAGTCACAGTGGCAAAGGGGCCTTGCATCATATTTTGGAGGGAGATGGGTTCCTCATCAGTGGGTCCCCCTCTAAGCCCCGGACCAAAGTACCTCTGATGCCTGGGCAGCACAGGAGGGAAAACAGCCTCACTGGTTACCACATCTGTGCCTTGGTCCCAAACTGGGCAAGAAGGGTGCCCGAGGCACTGGGCCAGCATCCGGGCAGGTAGGTTTGGGTCGCTGTGGCTGAAGACTGTACCACTCTCTGAGCCCCAGGCCTACATGGACAACAGCTTCCCCTCCATCACATCCTGGAGGAGGTGAGCACCACAGCTTTGGCTGGGGTTGCGTGTGGCTGGAAGAGGGGTTTCTTATTTTGCCTTTTTTTTTCCTTTCTTTCTTTCTTTCTTTGTGTTTTTGTTTTGTTTTGTTTTTAATCTTGGGTACATTATGCAACTGCTGAGAAACCCCTCCCAGACCCAGCACGCTTGGCCATGGTAGGTGGTGAGGGCAGAACCAGCTGCACGAGCTCAGCAGATCCCAGCAGAGGAAAAGCTGGAAGCCCCTGCTCCTGGAAGGGCCTTGCCAGATATTCTTCCACCATTGTGCTGCAGCTCCCAGGGATGAAGGAGACCCCAGGAAGCAACCCAACTGCCTGCCAAAATCATCCCCTGTCCCAGCCTGCACAAAGTGACAGTGAGGCCAGGAGCTGGCTGGGGGCCAGCACTCGCCTGGGCACTGGGAACAGCCAGAATCGGGTGCCGCAGTGGTGGGGAGAACAGCAGCTGGAAAAAAAGGTCCCCAGGGACACCCATGGGGCTTTCTGGTGCTCTGTGGTGGGCCAAGGTGTTCCTGCCTCTTCTCCTGTGCTCTCACAGACATGGACCCCTTGGAACACCCCATGCTGGCACAGCAGCCAGCCCAGGATGCTGGCAAGGAGCAATCCCTGCAGCCTGTTTGCCTTGGGGGAGCGATACCCTGAGCACCCCCTGCTCCTCCTGCACCTGACTTGGTGCACCAGGGCAGGTTATTCCCAGGGCATCTCCTCCTGGGGCTGGATCCCCACCAAACCACCCCAAAGGCAAACATCCTCCCAGGCTCCATGCCACCCTCACCATCTTGCAGAGGACACCCACCCACGGGCTCACACCTTCCCCTTTCCCCAGCACTCACCCCAGGGTGGGGGGGTCCCGGCAGGTGTCGGGGGCAGGGGCCGTGGCCTGGCCTTGGTGGCAGCAGTGACGATGCGTGTGGGACCCAGGTACTCCACGTAGGTGCCGGGGAAGTTTCCACGTTCCTTGGTGCGCTCGTTGAGGCCGTGGAGCCAACCCTGGGGGCTGCGCTCGTCCCCGTCCTTATAGTCGGGGCTGCTGAGCAGGCCGGCCCTGCTGACTGTCAGCACATCCCCAGGGCACAGTGCCAGGTCCTCCTCCTGGTCCTTCTGGTACTCGTAGAGAGCCCGGTACTGCAGCCCGTCTGAGGAGGCCATGGTGATGGTGTGGGTCACACTGCCCAACTCCAGCTGGGCATGGAGGGCCCAGGGGGCCTGCACAGGGCAGGTATGGCTGGGGTGGGATGGGATAGGATGGGATNTATAAGAGACAGGGGTGGGGTGGGATGGGAGCACTCTCTTCCCTGCACACGCAGAAAAAAAAAATCTCAGTGCTTGAAAATCTCCGTGTAGGAATGTGGCTCCTAACCTTTCTAGCCCAAAAATCGCTGCGGAGCCACGCTGGTGCCTGGTGCTCACAGGGCTGGCTCAGGTGTGGGCAGGGAGACTTTTCATCACTGGGGCAAATGGGAGGGGAGGGGAGCGAATGAATCTAATTGGGGTGCTGGGTACAAATGAGCTGTCCTCTTCTCAGCCTGGTCTCATCCATACATTGCTGGGGACCTTCCTTTCTCTGCTGGAGAGGAAGGCAGCGCGTTAGGAACCAAACTACTGCCTCAACCCAACCACTGCCTCAACCCCAATCTCTCCAACCTGTCCCCTGATCCCAGCCTCCCAACACCGGGGGGAGCCCCGTGGCTTGCTCAGCTGCCTCTGCCCGAGGAGCTCCCGCCAGCAGAGCTCGGCCACTGCACGCAAGGAAAGTACCGGCAAGAGTCTGGAAAGTAGGGCAAGAGATCACGCCACGGGCTTTTAAAATAGACATATGTGCCGGCGAGAAACCTCCTGCCGCACGCAGCTCCCCTCCGGCAGCTCCATCCCAGCATCGCTGCACGATGAAGATGTGGGGTGGGGGGTTTTTGGATGCTTTGGACTTTGGCTTTATTTTTTCCTTCATTTTTAAATTACTATTATTTTTTTAGGATGCATTTTAAAATATTCCTCCAAGAGACACCTCTTCCTCCAGGGAGGAAGGAGGGGGGAAGACGCCCACCCGCTGCCCCCCCAGCTTCCCGCAGATCCCCGCGAAGGAGGGATGGGATGGAGAGGTGATGAGCAGCAGCCGCGGGACCGTTCTTCTCTCTNNGGGGGGGGGGGGGGGGGGGAACTGTAGGAGGTGGATGATTTCATTCTCAGATGCAGCATCTCTTCTTCCCCTGGGCAAGGGAAGACATCCCCTCCCCCCAAATCTCTGGGTCTCCAGCCATCCTTAGGGATACTAAAGGATGGGGGACGACCAGCACCCCATGGATACCCCCCCCTCTCCTTCCTCTCCCCATACCATCCAGACCACCTCGTCCCTTTGTCACCACCAAACCCATGCACAGGACAGGCAGGTGATGCCATGGAGAATCCCAGCCCAGGGGTGCTCCAGTTCCTTGCTCTCCACCTGAGCATTCAGCCAAAAATGTTTCCCAGCCCCAGGGTAAGGGCCGAGTACCCCATAAAACAGCACAGGGTGATGCTGAGAGGGCTCCTGCATGAGACAAGGCTCCTCAAAACTCAATGAGGCAGCAGTTAAAATATAAGAGGGCTGAAAACGTGTAGGGGACTGGCAGGGCTTATATGGAAAGGGCCAAGCTCAGCCACAGCAGGGACATGCACATCACCAGCCCATGGCAACAGCAGCATGGAACAGGAACGTCAGTTCTCAGCTCACTTTCACTGGGGAGAAACTGGTGCTGGGGCTCCATTTGCTCTGAGATGCTTCATGTCTCTTAGTCTCAGCATGGGTGAGCTGTCCCAATATTTGGTCATTCATGAGGCTCAATGAGATGTTCCCAGAGGTGCAGAGGCTTGGGATGTTGTTTGGTTTTGGTTTTGGTTTTTTTTTTTTAAACCCTTGCTTCTCACCCTGACTTCTCTTAACTAGGAGTTACTCCTTGTCTTCGCTGCAGGTTCAACATCCTAAAAATAGATGGTACCTAAAACACAAGCTCTGGGAAATTCACTCTGGCTGAATCTGTGCCAGAGCTGGAGAAGTTCAAGGGATGGTATGAGATCCAAGGGGGAAGACCAAGTGGTGGGGAAGGGCTGGGAAAATTGAGGCTAGGAGGCTAGGAGAGCAATGCAAAAAAAAGTACAGCCCTTCTCATCCATAATTTCAGCAAAATCCCCTCTCCATTTCCTGCAGCATGTGGCCTGATCATGCCGGGCAGCAGCATCCCAAGGGTTTCCATTCCAGATGAATTTCTTCGGGCAGCAAGAAGCCCCCACCCCCCAGCCTGGCTGCTGCCTTTTGAGGACTAAAAGGGCTTTTTTTTCTCCCACCCCCGACTCCTGCTGGCACCATAGTGCTGTCACAGCTGCAGGGACAGAGACAGAGTGACTCCTGGCTACAAACAGCTGGATACTGCTGCTTCCCTGTCCGGGGTTGGCCAGGTGTGTCCTCTGTGCCCTACTGGGGATAATGGGTTTGCAGGGTGCCTAAAGCCCTGCTTTGTCCCCCTAGCTCCTGCCATAGGTCTGAGCACGGTGTCAGTGCTCTAGGGGATGCCCAGGGAAAGTGAGAAAGTGTTTTCCTCCTGGGTGAGGATTAAAGATAGGGAGGGCGGTGAGTGCATTGTCTGCTGCTATCACCCATCCTATCCGAGGATGAATGCTACATACAGGCCAAGAATTAACACAGTCCCAGGGCTCTGGGGCACGTGAGGAACACACTGGCATGACTTTTATCATCATCTCTTCCCAGGCTGCTGGGTAGGAGCCCTCACACCCCGCAGGACACGTCTTCCCCCTCCCCCCGCAATGTACCTCAGGATCCCCAGTCCCTCTTTTGGAGCCCCGTCCCACTGCCCCACTCTCTCTAGGATGGAGCTGAGCATCACCCCTTCCTTCCCTAGCACAGCTAGCTCCTGTCCCAGGGTCCCATGTCATTATTTGTCTCCTGTCCACCCCTTTACCCACACCCCAGCTGCACTGCAGCAGGGTCACTCCCAAAACTCCTCCACTCTGGGGTGCCTCTCATCCCCAATATACCACTTGCAGCACTAACCCCTCACCTTCCTCCAGCTTCAAGGGATAGATGCATCCCTCCAGGGTGGGCAAGGAGCTCCCCAGCAACACCCCATGAAGAAAAGAAAGATTCTGCAGGCCTTCACTGCTATTTATTGAGCAAGCAGAGGAGCTCTCTATCAGGCCTTGATTAGCTACAGGTCCTTCCTCATTTATCTATTGAGCAGCACTCAGTGCAACAAGACTTTTGACCTGACTGGCTGTTGCTCTTCTGCCAGGTGCACAGGAGGAAGCATCCTCACACCTCATGTTCCCCTTCAGGCTGCCCTCTGCCCAGGATGGGCTATGGTGGGGAGAGGGACACATCTTCTTCCTGGGGTCCCCATGCCTTTCTGCAGGCTCCTCTCCTCTCCTCTCCAGCAGCCCTTGGTGGGAGCATTTCCACTGGATGCTCACCAGCCACCTGCCCTGTCCTTCCCAAATCAGCAGGGGCAGTTTCACTGCTCCCCTCTCTGCTTTTTCGGGCTGCCCAGCTCCATCCTGTCCAGCCCTGAGACGTGCTGGCTGCCCTCACCCCGTGCTTCCCGGCAGCGGCTGGGGGAAGTTAGCCACATGGCTGCAAGTAAATAGAGCATAAATAGAGTTGTTACATGGCTGGCTAGAGTAACTGTGGAGTAAGAAGCTGAGCCTTCCCCAAGCTGGAGAAATCAGAGAGAAACGATGTTTGATTTCTACTGACATTTTGGAGTCGGAGTTTTTTTCATTTCATCTGTTCCCTCCCTTTGGAGGGGGCCACATTTTGCTTTGTTGTCTCTTTAGGAACAAGAAAACTCTCTCTCCCTTGGTTTTCTCCCAGGAGTCAGCTCTGGCCTCTTTTGGTTTAGGAAGAGCCAAGTTCTTCTTCAAACAACCTCCCAGCGTGGAGCCTGGAGGCAGCAGGGAGCTGCTCATTCCCACAGCCATGCTCTGCCACTGCTGCTGACTGAGGCAGGGGTACCCTGTGCCTGGGGAGGGAGACATTGGGAAAAGCCTGAGGAACAAAAGGAAAGGCTCGAAGCACTGCCTGGGGCTGGTGTTGGGACTCTTTCCTCTGCCTCTCTGCAGAGTTGAAACTTCACAGCACAGCAAGTGCCAGAAGAGAATGCCGTGCCAAGGAGGGCACCCCAAAACTGAAGTGGGGACCAACAGCCCTTCAGTGTCACCTTCCTGGGTGTCAGCACACTGTGCCATCAAGCTCTGAGCCAGTCCTGCATCCTGACCCAGGGTGAGGAAAGCTCCATCAACTGTGTGTCCCCAGCCATCCCCACTGGTGAGACAACCATGAAGGTTTCACAGCCCAGAGCTCACCTGCAGCAGCCTCCAGAGTATCAGCACTTGGGCACGGGGTTGTCCTGACACGACCCTGCAGTGCAACCCCCTGCATCCCCAAACCCACCTGGTGCTGCTTGACAGCAGCTGGTGCTTCTGCATGGCTCTTGTTAGTTAATTTGGGAGGGATTTACTAGTCTAGTCACACGAGAAACAAGAAAACCTACGTGGAGGGATGCTGGCAAGCAGCCGGCAGCAGGGCAGGCATGGGGGGACACCCTGTGGGGGATAAATACATGGGAAGAAGCTCAGCCTGATACCCGGGCAGGGAGATGTCATTGAGCCTCTCTTTAATGGTATTAACACAGAGCTAGGAACAGCATCATGATTAAAATCATTTACATGAGGTGCAGAAGCAGATCCTTACCCTGAGGGACTCACACTGAGGGGAAGCACCACTGGGACATGCTTGAAGTCCCCGCTTGTCACCCTGGGCTCTGCATGGAACAGATCATGGCACCTGATGGGGCAACCCCTGGCTTTTGGATTCAGGTTTTGGTTTGTACATGGCCATGGAAATGGGGAAGGTTCCCCTGAAGAAGGAGCTGCAGCTGCAGGAAAATTGTTGTGGCCTCACACCCTGCTCCCTCTCCAGGTGGGGGAATTGGTGATTTCCTCGGGTCTCTGGCCAAAATGCTTTCAGGCCTTTTTGAAGCTGAGGATGGAAATATTTTATCTTCAGGATGTCAAAAATATTTGGCTCTTGTAGATTTTTATTTCCCCCCAACAGGAGGCAGGAAGTGATGAATTCAGCACAAATTTTCAACATTCAGTAACTTCCATCCACAAACCTGAAGCCAGGTTTATCTCTGGCACGTTGCAGTGTGGCCACCCATCCACCATTCTCCAGGTAACTGGATGCTGGACAGACAGCTGGACAGATGCTGCTGTTCCAAAACATGCACATGAGAGCCCTGTGTAAGGTGCCCATCTGGATGGGGCTATCCAATGCTTTACCAGGAGGGAAACTGAGGCATGGGGGGGACACATCCCTTGTGCATAGCTGGGTCCCTGTAGATGGCATTAAGCCAAGTGAGCCCCACTCAGGACCCACCTGACCTCCTTGCTGGCAGACTGCTCAGGCTTGTTAGCATTTGCTGATTTACCCAGGGGGCTGAGCAGGCTTCAGCAAGTGAGAGGGATGTCAGGGCACCCCATGTCCCTCTGGGTGCAGTTTAAGCTCCCCCTCACCAAACCTACTGCCAAGCAGATGGATTTTTAGAGAGAAACGGGTGGCTGCTCCAAAATGCATGGGCTAACAGCTGGGCTGGGGGCCTCAGACCTCAGGAGTGACAACTTATGGCCACTTTTCTACTTTCAGCTTCCCAGGGCTGAGTTGCTGGAAAGGAGCTGTGGTACCCAAGTCCTGGTTGGAGAGGCATCCCTGCTCAGGGAATGCTCAGGGTCCAGCTGGGCTGTGTGCAGGGATGGGAATAGGAAGGATGTGGCAGGGCTCTGTCAGGCAGGAGGGAAATGGGAATGTCACCTGGCTTGTCCTGTTGTGGTCAGGCCAGGCCTTTCCAGAGAGCCAGAAAATCCAGCCCTGGCTTCTTAATGGGGCTCGGACGGGCAATGCTGGGGAGCAGCCAAACCCCAGGCTGTGGCACTGAGCTCTGGGCAGATGAGTGGAGCTGCCATAGCTTGTCCTTTGCTTTTCTCTTTGGCTGAGGATGATTGAGAATGAGAGCAAGTATTTATGTATTTGCCACAAATTTCTTCCAGGGTGAGAGGTCTGAGTGCAGCAAATAGGGTCAGGCTGGGATGGGGCAACTTTTGGGAGAGGGGCGATATGATGAAGGTCTTAATTTTCATTTAGGGGGCAGCTGTCTCCCTTCAGGAGAGGGGTGAAGGCTCAGCCCTTTGGTCTGAGCAGCTCTGTGGCAGCCGTGGATGGTCTGAACTGCAGGCAGAGTGGAGGAAAGGGTTAAAGCCCCTGGCTCCAGCCCATTAATACCCGGGGTGCCTGTGGGGGATTGAAGGCTTCCCCCAGATACCACTAGGCTTTGGCTTCAGCCCAACGTGGCTGACTTCATCCTGCTGAAATGTATCATTAGGGCCAGGCAGGTAATTTCCTGCAGGGTTTCAGGGGAGGTGGGTGTGAGGCAGAGCATGCCCAGCATCCAGACCCTGTGTTTGCTGCCTGTTGTTGCAGGATGAGGGCTCCCTGGCTTCCTGCAGCGCTCCTTGTTTTGACGACAGAAGTGGAGGGACACACTATGGGTGCTGGGGAGGGGACCAATACAAGTGCCTGCCCCAAAGGCATCCTGGACAGGCAAGGACCATCCTGATGGTCAGGCCCAGCATCCCATAGAGTGCTGCTGGGCTCCCTGCTGCAGCTCCCCTCTGTGGGAAACCGGCCTTATTTCAAAGCATCTTTCCAAAGAAGATCACTTTTGGCAGCCTTTAGGCAATGGGCAGGTCTCCCCTGACTTGGTCCAGCGCTGGCATCTGCCATGGCTGTCACTGTCCTCTCCTGCCGTGGTGCTGCTGTGTCCCCGCCAGGGACAATCTGTCCCCCTGGGCAACAAGTCAGGGGCGGCCCCTACGGCTTTGGCTTTCCCATTGCAAACCCGCTCGTACGGCGCTCCCTCCGACTCTCCTCTGACCGCTTCTCTTTTCGTCCAGGAGGCTGGAGATCCGGGCTGTGGGGTGATCTCTGCTCCCGGAGTCCCGGGCGGTCCCCAGCAACACCCTCGGGTGATGGGGTGATTCAACAATGGTCCTGCCGGGAGTGGGTGGCACAGGGGGGTGTGACCGGGGGGGGGGGNGTGGCAGCGGGGCGGGGGAGGCAGAAGGTTCGGGGCGGACTGGGTCGGGGTTCTGGGACCTGCTTTCCACTCAGGTAGGATGGGCTCGGCGGTTTCGGGTAGTGGAACCCGTTGGGTTCACCCCCTCCTCTGCCCGTGGGGAGCCCCCAGGTTCCTCTGGAGGGGGGTCTGAGCCCGCCGGCAGCAGGGCAGCGGCTGTGTCGGGGAGGGGGCTCCCCCTGATAACCCCTCTCTGCTCTCCCCAGGCGCAAAGATGGGGTGCTTCACCTTTATCAAGGTCGTGATGATCCTCTTCAACCTGGCCATATTTGTAAGTGCACCCCGGCTGCTGTCCTTGTCTGGGAGGGGGATGTGTGTGTGGGGTGAGCCAGGGCAGCCCCCTCGTCTGTCCCAGAAACTTGGGATGAGGGCCTGGGCTCTGCGGGAGCAGCTCCTGGGGGGCCCCTAAGCCAAGTATGGGGTGGGTGATGCCTGGCCAGGGCTCTCCTGCCCCTCTGTGCCCCTTTCTGTGGGGGATGTGAGCAGCTGAGTGCAGGTGGGGTTTGTGCCTCTGGTGGGGCAAGCTGAAGGTCTCTGTGCCCAAGCTGAAGGTCTAAAGCCCCGGGCTTGCGGGGGTCTCTGTGTGCCCAGCTCTAGCCAAAGCCCAGGGGACTATGCTGGGCTCTGGGGACAATGGCTGTTGCATCAGCCACCCATGTCCTTCCCTCTGCTGAAGTTCTGGTGAGGAGTGTTGTGTGCCTCTGAGCAGGGGGTTTGCTGGGTCCCTGCCTGGGGGGGCTTCATCTCTGCAGAGGAGCATCCCATGTGCGTGACAATGACTCGAGGTGTTGGAGGTCTTGGGTATTGGAGGTCTACAGACCACACACAGCCTCTGCTCCCACCCAGGACAAAGGGTAGTGGGGCTCCTGAGAGCTATCCTGGCTCTGCAGGAACACTGGTGCCACCTGGAAGGGGGTGGGGTAGGATATGGCCATGAGAAGTTGGGGTGCAGAGCCTCCAGCCTTACCCTGGTAAAACTTTTCCTCCTTAAAGCTCCTGCCTGGATCTGGGCCTGGTGGGGAAGGTCAAGTGTCTGGAGGGCAGGGCTGGGGGAAGCTGGAGGCAGCCCTGAGCTGATCTCACCAGGAGCATGTGAATATCTGGGGCCAGGGGCTGCTCAGCTGCTCCCTGGACAGAGGGACTTGTGGCAGTGTGATGGTGGCCAGTGTCTGAGCTGGCCCTGTGGGTTCCTCTGGGGCCAGGGGGTGGCAGGTGGCACTGGTGCCCTGAACAGGGGTTTCTGCCCTGCTGCTGACACTGAAACCACTTGGGCTGGGGAAGGGAGCAGCTGTGACACTGCAGCCAGGGGTGTGCTGGTGATGGGGTGTGTTGTGGGGTAGTGACCCATCCAGCTGCCCCAAGTATGTGGTGGCAATGCCCTGAGCTGCCCTCAGCAGCCACAAAATCCTTCTTTGTCACGGCAAAAACTTGCAGAGGGGAGAAACACCTGTGCCTCCCCCAAATCCCAGATCTCTGCCTTCCCGGGAGCTGATGTTGTCTTTCTCTTCCCAGCTCGGTGGTGGGACCCTCCTGGGAGTTGGCATCTGGGTTGCAGCGGATGGAAAGTCGTTCCTGGATATATTTGGGGCTCTCTCCTCCAGTGTCCTGCAGGTTGTGAATGTGAGCTACTTCCTCATCGTCATCGGTGCCATCCTGCTTGTCATCGGCTTTCTTGGGTGCTGTGGTGCCCAGAAGGAGAGCAAGTGTCTCCTCATGTTGGTATGGACCTGACTAATCTCATTATCAAGCTTCATTTTTTTATTGTGTCTCTGGTGGGTGAGATCTGAGGGACAGATTTCCCTTTGGAGTTGTTCTCCTTGGATGTTCCCATGTAGTGGAAGGCTGGGATGGGCCTTGGAAAGGCAGTGCTGGACCCAAAGTCTGCCCTGGGCAAGACTGAAAGGAAGCAGAAGCTGGTGCTGAGACCAGGTTTCTCTTAGAGCATGTCCAGAGAGGTCATCCTCATGCAGATAGAGGGTTGGAGGACCCCAAGGTTGTGCTTCTTCAGCCTTGGAGCAGAGCTGAAGGCCATGAGATGGGGCTTGAACCCTGAAATAGGGTCCTGTGGCCCTTGGTCCTGCTTTGACCTCCTTTTGCTGTATCCTTAGTTCTTCACGGTGGTGCTGATCATCTTCATTGCCGAGATTGCTGCTGCTGTGGTGGCTCTGGTCTACACAGGTCTTGTGAGTGGCATATCTGAGTCTTGAGTTGGGCTAATCTGGGACCTGTCCTTTCTCTGGGGAAAACAGGAGAAGGGGGGGTCTGGAAGGGCTGTCCGTGGAAGGGGAAGCTAAGAGGTGGGCACTGCCGAGGAGGAAGAGATGCTGGCACCAGCATGTGGGCAGGCTGGGGTGGTGGAACTGGTGTGAGGGTGGAGGGCACAGGGGTTCCCCATTGCCCTGAAGAAATGAGGGTTTGGTACAGGTTTCACCTGCTTCTTTGAACACCTGTAGTCCCGTACCAGCAGAGGCTTGACACCTCTCCACCTCTGGAAATGGTAGGAGCCACACAGGAGAAGAAGTGCCTAAATGCTTCATTCTGAGCAAACCTAACCTCCTATTAGGCATCTTAGAAGCCACCTAAGGAGAAAGGTGACTGCTCCCACCCTCACGGGCTTTGCCTCATTAGGCACAGGAAAAGTCAACCACAGGGCAAGCGTCATTCCTGGCTCCATCGGTTGCGCTGCTTATCAGATGACTCATAACACATGGGTTAGTGGGGAAGGGGCCAAGCTGTCTTTGGGCCAAAAGGATGTGGTGTGGTGTGCTCCTGGCAGTGCTGGGGCTGTTTGGTCTCCTACTCGTGGGCTGAGATTGGTATGGAGGCTCTTGGCTTTCTGGTGTTCCCTAAGGCCTTCTCTGAAGGTGTTTCTCTGCTTCTTCTTCCAGGCAGAGGTACTGCTGAGGGGTGTGGTGACCCCTCTCCTGAAGGAGAAGTTTGGGAGTGATGTTCCTTTCACACAAATCTGGAATGTCACCATGGAGGAGGTATGCTGGCCTCTTGGGCCCACAGCTGTGGATCAGGATGCTGTCAGCACAGACTTGGTGATGCACACTGGGTGGGCGGTCACAATGGGAATGGGGATGTCATCATGGTCCTGGATGTGCACAGGTTTGCTTCCTAGATGCCTGGGACCCACCTGCCTGGGATCTAGGTGTCCCATTGCTGGGATGAGAGCTGTACGTGCTGGAAAGTGGAACAAAACTCCTGGTCCCAAGAAGGCCCTTGAGCACCTCTCCCAGAATTGGGTTGAGCTGGGTAATCCCCTGAATTGGGGCAGCAGGGTCTAGACTGTGTCTAAGCCAGAAGGGAGACCTTGAGGATGCTTTCCCTATCCCTTCCTCTCTTAGGTTGGTTGCTGTGGCCTGAATAACTACACAGACCTGACAGGCTCCCCGTGGTACTACAGTCACAACCACACCTACCCAACACCCTGCTGCAAGGACGTGGAGCCCTGCGAAGACGCTGTCGCTGAGAAAAAAAATGTCACGGTATGGATGCAGCAGTGGCTCCTGACTTCTGGCAGAGCCTGGTTTGGGGGACACTTGTCCTGTAGCTCCAGCCCTAGCTCTGGGCATGGTGGTCACATGGGCTTTACGTCCTGTGAGATGCTGTGGTGACCTTGGCTTGTCCCTGGTGGAGACAAGCAAAGCTGCTCCCATTGCTTTGTCCTGAAAGGGAGCCCTGCACCAGGGTGGCACCCTCATCTTGGAGCTGAGCATGACCCCAGGCACCTCTCTGCCTTTTTGGGTGATTTCCTTGCCTTTTCTCCTCCTCCCCCCCACACCCTGTTCTGTGCTGTGGCCTGATGGTCCAGGATCAATTTCCTCCTGAAGTCTCCAGCCCTTGTCCATGAGAGAACTGAACCTTTCTTCCTGGGGATGCTGTTCCCCAGTAGCTTAGGGGATGGCTACCTCTTGCTCACATTCTCACCTGCCTGGTTACCTCCTGCAGGGTTGTTTCAAGCAGATCCTGCAAGATATCAAGACCAATTCAGGTGTGGTGGGTGGTGTGGCAGCTGGGATCGCCGCCTTGGAGGTGAGTGCCTGAGTATTTCTGTGCTGCCTCCTCCTCGTACCTGGGGGTGGGCATGGTGCTGGGACCATGGTGCAGCTTCATGGACCACCATCTGCTCTAAGGAGGCTACTGAGCCTTGTTCCCTGGGCACACCCAGCTCTTCCTCCTTGTGTGCACTGGGGCTGGATGCTATGGGCTATGACCCAAACCTGTCTTGGAGGAGGGGCATGGACAACACACACTTGTGAGGTCTGACTTGCTTCTTGTCACCCCCAGATTGCAGCCATGGTGGTTTCCATGTACCTGTACTGCCAGCTGGATCACAAATGACCTCGGGAGGCAGGAGGATGATCTGCTCCCCACACCGGGCTGGGGTGTGCCCATGCTGTACTCTTGGTGTGGGGAAGGGGACCCCATTGCTCCTTGGGCCTGATGCTGTGATTTATAGAGTTTGATCTACTGAGCTGGGATCTGTAGAGTTTGAGTATATTTTTGTACTGATGTGGCACACTGAGTCTGTACATAGAAACTGGGGGGGTTGTGTTTTCTTTTTTTTGTTTGTTTGTTGTTTTTCCTGAAGGGGACTGGGAGGGGAAGCTGCTTCATCTTTTTGGGGAGAAAAAGTGGCACAGGGGCTGATCACTGCTGCTGATCCAGCAGTGGCACAGTGATGTTTTGATTAAACCCTTCCAGGCCAGTACTGTACCTCTCCCATGCTGTCCCCATGGTGTCCCTGGATGGGGTCTGTCAGGGCAGGAGGCTGGAGCTGCTCTGTGCCCCCCTGCATCACCCCACTGAACAGGGGCTGGTGCCCAGCCAAGGTGTTGTAGGTGATAACTACACACTCAAAAGATGATGTATTTACCCCTGCACCCATCCTCTGCCAGCCCTGACCCTGTCACTGTGTTGTCCCCTAAATGAGGCACTAGCTGGTGGCTGCCTTGCCCTGGCATGAAGCACAGTCTCATGGGGCCCTGGCCCAGTGGTGGACAGGACTGCTCCATACCTCTCATCATTTCATGGCCTGGCCCCTCTCCATGCTGTAAAGACAAACAAATAAATTTTTCATCTTGGATACAAATTATTTTCTGGTGTCACTCTGGGTGCTGCCTTCAACAACACGCATCTGCCCGGAGGAGCGTTGCCCTCCCCCTGCTCCATGAGCCCCATGGAGGCAGCACAGCCCTGCCAGCAGCCCTGCCCACCCTCCACTGAGGCTCCTCACCTGCTCGGGTGCTTGGAAACAACAAATTTGGTGTTTGCACAACAGTCGGGGAGCGGCAGGGGCCACCCCTGACCTTGCACGCCCGCGCTGCCCTCTGTGCCAGCTCAGCAGCTCTGGTTCAACCTGGCTTGAAAAGCAGGGCTGGCTTAGGGGTGGGGGTGTCCTGGTGTCCCCATCAGCACCAGGAACCCCAAATGGGTTGTATTGGGTTGGGGTAGGGGGCCCAGCCAGCCCCATCTCCAAGCACCTCCATCCCACTCTACCTGTCTGGTGCATCTGTGGTCCCTCAATGTGTGGGGATGGTGGGAGGGTTTCCAGCCACCCCCTTTCCAAAGGGCTGCTCCCTTCCTGGCTATCCCCACCAGCCAGCCATCCCACCTTCAGCATCCACTTGCCGTGCCTCAGTTTCCCCATTTCAGGGGTTTTGGGGGACAGGTGTTGCCGAGGGCTGCTTCACCCCATTCTCCCAGCCTCTCCAAGCTGTGGGGCAGAGCATGAGGGTGGTGGTGGTGAAGGAGGGGGTGATTAGCAGTGGGGCAGGAGGCCAGTGTGCAAACAGCCTCCCCCCTCACTGCTTTGCTCCGTGCCTGCCACAGCCCCCCCCTTATCAGCTCCTGCACCAGGCATGGGCTGCACCGGAGCGTTGCTGTGGCTGCTCGAGGTCCGGTGTCTGCCCAGCACCATCCAGCACCCAGCACACTGGCAAGAAAGGCAAATGGGACAGATATGGGGACCTGCTCCCCGCCTTGGGTGACTCAGCCCTGGGCATGTGGGTTTTGGCCTCGCCCCACAGCGAGGTGTGTGGGGAAGCTGCCAGAAAATGGGCTCCTCTTCCTCCTTGACAGGTGGAAGGTTCCACCAGAAACCAGTGGTCTCATGAACGACGTCAGGGATTTTACTTCCCTTTTCTCTCTGTGCACACAGAAGCTGCCTGCACCCGGCACTGCCCAAAGCCCTTCCCAAAGGTGTTGTGGTGCCCAGGAGCCCCAGAGGTGCCAAATGGCCCCAAGAGCTGCCAGCTGGCACTGAGCCGCTTTTTGGGGCTCTCTCTTTTTGGGGCTGCCTTGCAAAGCTGACTCCTGTTGCCATCATCTCCACTGGGTGGAGAGTGCTGGAGGTGATGCCCGACCTCACACCTCTTCCCTGCTGTGGGGTTTCTCTGGAGCAGGGCAGGCAGTTTCTGTAGAGCTGAGGTTTGGCAACGAGCCTGCAACCACCACTTTGGTTCCTCCCCTCCACCTGCTCCGGGAAACTCGAAGGACCAGTTTCTCCTGCCGGATACAACTCCTCCCCATCTCGCTCCCTTATTCCCCTGGCAGATGAAGGGCAGCAGTGGGGGACAAGCCAGGCTGGTGCCACCTCCCTCCCCAGTGCTCCCACTGTCCCCCTGCCCTCTGCTTCCCACTGCCCAGGCACAGCCAGGACTACTTGGCTCCATGGAGAAGACCCCATGCTGGTCTCCCACCAGCCCTGGGATGCACCTCATCCCACTGCCCCAACCCCACCAACCCATGTGGGTACCACCAGGCATCTCTGCACCCTGTAACCCTTAGGCTGATTCCCCAGACAACTTGATTCTCCAGGGTGCCTGGCAGCACCCCAAGAAACTGACACTTGTGCTATCAGAGTGCGAGGCATGTCCCCAGGAACATGTAGGAACACACAGAAACTTCCTTATTGTCCTCAGGAATGTGTCCTTGGACTTGAGATGCCCAAGAAGCTTCTAGGGTATGTGTGCTGGGGTGGGGTGGGGGTCCTCTTTTCCACCCATGACACAGGCTGGGAAACAGCAGGAGGGTGAAGTCTCCCTGGAAGGGACTGCAAGCAGCAGGCAGTGCCCTGCCTTTTGGTGCTCTCTGGCCATGGGTGGTGCCACCTACCATGGACAATGACCCCTGGGCAGGTGCCGACCATTCCACAACAACACAGGAAGAAATCTTCCAGGATGGGCAGAGCTGGTGGGAGAGAAGGGCAGGGGGGCTGGGCTCAGGGCAGACTTTACTTCTTTCCTGGGTCAGACTTGCCCCTCTCCCAGCTGGAGAAGTGGTGAGGATGGTAGGAGGAGGGACCTGGCTGTGCATGGGGACCATTCAGCAAATGGGCAGCATTTGGTCTCTGTGCTCCAGGGTTCTTTTTGTAGAGGGAAACGGGGGTGCACACAGATCCCCACCTGCCTGGACCTCCTGGAAATAGTGTGGCATCTCCAGCCCCATCCCATCTGCTGTGGCTCCAAGCAGGAACCAGCCCGATGTCACTTCAGCAGTCTTGGACCTTCCTCCTGCAGGAAACAACCCCATTTGGAGCCCGAAAGGGGAATTTCCCCCTGCTGAGGGAGTAGGATGCCTCAAGGCTTCTTTCTCTAGAGACTTTCAAGACCCCTCTGGAGGTGTTTCTGTGTGACCTGCCCTAGGTGATCCTGCTCTGGCAGGGCAGTTGGACTCCATGATCTCCAGAGGTCCCTTCCAACCCCTGACATTCCATGATCCTGTGATTCCTGAGACTGCTTCCTGGGGGGCAATGAGGAAGGGGCTGGGGGCTGGGCTGGGTGGGCTGGACCTGGCCCTGCTGCAGCCATGGTGAGTGCTGCACCTGGGCCAAATTCCCAGGAGATTTGCAGGGCACATTTGCCACCAGCATCCCCTGCCCCAGGGCACAATGGACAAAATCCTTGGTGGCAGAGAGGGGTGTGCTGGCAGGGAGTGGGCAGCACTCAGAATTTTGGGAAAGGAGCTGCCCCCTCTCTCCTGGGAACTAGTGCTGTGGGAGGGCAGGGTGGTCATGAACTGGGGGAAGGAATTGGAGCTCTTTGGGTTTGTGCTGCTAAAGGGAGTGAGTGGGAAGGAAAAGCAAACACCTGGCACCAGCTGCACAAGGAGTGCCCTCTGCGGGGAGTTTCCCCTCACCTGCTGTAACAGCAGAGCCAGGATCTTCCCAGAGGAGAGGACATCCTTGAAGGGCATGGGCTGGGCAGGGGGAAGAAGTGAGGCCATGCACCCTTTCCATGGCACAACCCTCCTCCCTGGCTCCCCTTCTCCTGCTCTCTGCCCCAGAGGAAATCCTCCTGTGTGCCCACCCAGCCCTAAAGGTGCTTCCTGGGCAGCCTCGCCCCATCTCCTCCCTGGTTATTTGTTGAGATATCAGAGGAGGTGATGCTAAAAAGAGGCTGTTAAAAAGGCAGAGCTGACATGGACCCTGGGATGTTAAAGATTAACACCCTGCAGAGCAGGACACGGTGTAATAACCATGGCAGCAACAATTCCGGGTACCCAGTTGAAGATTAATTCACTGCTGGGCTTTGTTAGGTCTGGGCAGAGGATGTGGCAGCCCTGTGCTGGGAAGGTGCAGCAGGGGACAGGGACAGGCTGGGTGCAGGGGAGTGACATCTGGCAGCTGGGACCAGGGGGAGAAGCCAAGCTGAGCCTCTTCCTGCGAGCTGTTTGGGCACCTTGGGCTCCTTACAAAGCCAAGGATGCTGAATATTTGGGATCTGCCCCCTGAGCTGGGCTGCTGGTGGCCTGGGCACAGCGTCACTGCCTCCCTCCTACAGAGGGATGGGGACGGGGCCAGCATGCCCCAGGCACTGGCACCTCTCCAGCACTGAGATCCCTCATTCAAAGGGTCAGTGTGTGTTACCCTGGAGGATGCTGGCTGGGGGGTGCTTCCCTCCACCTTTGGGGCAAGACTGGGTCAGCTTGGACCCTGTCTCCCACAACCCACTCCATCACTGGAATACAAGGACACCCACACCCTGGCAAAGAGATCCCCCCCAAACAAGCATAACACATAAAAATAACCACCACGAGACATTATGCAAATTTGCCCTTCCCCCTCGCTCCCCCTCAAGCTCTGGAAAGGTCAGGTTTCATGCCAAGGCTATTTTGCTTTTGTTTAATTATCAGCCAGCTCCTGGGACGTAAAGCAGCCCAGACAGGTTCTCCTTTGTATGGCTGCACAAAGCCAGGGAGGTTGAGCTGCAGGGGGGGCTGCGTGGGGCCAGGTGAGACCTGGGAACCCACAATTCGGGCAGCAGGGGCTAAAGCTGGTGCCAAGCTGGGCTGAACCACGGGAGCTGGTGTGTTGGACTTTCCACGGAGAGCAGGTACTGGACCAGTCACCTGGCTGGACCCTGGACACCCAGGGATGCTCCAGCACCTCTGGGCTGAGCCAGGAGGTGAGGAAGATGGGGAGCACCTGGATGCCATAAAAAACTCCCTGGGACTGAGCCCCTTCAGGCAACATCACCACCACCTGGGGGCCATGAGGTGAAACTCTACAGCTCCAGGAAAAAGCCTCTGGCAAGGGAATATCACCCTGAAAGCTGTGCCTGGCCCTAGGGAAGGGGTGGCAGCCACCTAAGAGGAAGCTCAGCCTGGCTGCAGGGAGTGGGCAGGAGAGTAGAAGGAAGCCAGTACGGGATGCAGGTCATGGCCA
This sequence comes from Florisuga fusca, assembly GCA_038090715.1. Classification (NCBI taxonomy): domain Eukaryota; kingdom Metazoa; phylum Chordata; class Aves; order Apodiformes; family Trochilidae; genus Florisuga; species Florisuga fusca. The sequence continues at coordinate 21,333,079 of JAAWXA010000008.1, forward strand.
ATCCATGTTGGTGGCTAACACCCTCCTGTCACAGTTTTTTTGGGGTCCTGTGGTCCAAATTTCCTTTCACAGACCCCATTTCCTTTAAAGAAACCCAGTTCAACCAGAGGCCCGAATGCAGCCCAGCCCCACAGGGCTCAGGCTGCTGGGGTGCAAGTACTGGGGCTGGATTCTTGCTGTCCCTCACCACACGACAAGCAGACATCCTGCTGACCCCTGAGGGGACACCAAGCCAGGAGCCAAGGGCCATGGATCTGTATTTCTTTGGGGAGAGCAGTCGGAGGCTCTGGGAGAAGCTGGATACACCAAGCAAGTGCCCAGGCAGCTGGCCAGAGTTTCCATTGGTTGCTGAAGATAAAGGTGATAAAGCTTGAGGAGAAAACAGCTCACAAACCTGTGCCAGCTACTGCAGAATGGCACTGTGGACCTCTGCTGGCATAGGAGCTGCAGGGCAAATGCCTAGGGCCACCATTAGCCCTGCAGTGCACAGATGCCACAGGGAAGAGGGGTCTGTCCTTTTGAGGCGGGTGGCCGCAGTCAGGGACTCCCACAACCCCTGGATCATGCGTGAGACCAGCCATGAAACACACGAGGCTCGACAGCTTTGCAACGTTTAATCTTGAAAAAATAATTCAATTGTGAAAGCAGCAAGCCCTGGGGATGCCCACGCACCCAGCCCTACCATGGCTGCTGCACAGAACAGCACCCAGCAGGCCATGCCGGGGGGGGGTGCAGAGAGGGGAGAGCTTGAAGCCCACCAGTTGAGTCCCACATTGGTGAGAGCAGGGAGCCACAGCCCTCTGGACACTGATGGGCAGTCAGAAAAATGGGGAACTCCTGTTTAACCATTCCCTGTCAGCAGGACCACCCTTCTCAGCCCCAGGAGGAGTGAGGAGGAAGCCAAGCCTGAACCCCACCAGAGAAGAAGGGAAAGGGGGTGTATTTAGTTTCAGGGAGAAGGGAAAACAGGACTTGGGGATACAGATGCTAAGGAAAAGGCATCTGTGGAGAGCCATGGAAGTTTTTCCAAAGCAGGCTAAAGGGAACAAACTGCTTTCCCCAGGAAGAAACCAATTCCCTTTCCCATCGTGCTGTCAGGACCTGCTTCACCTCCTGCCAAGGACCACTGCAGAGCCCAGCTGCCCACTGCCTGCCAGAGTGCCAGCAAAGGACAGAGCTGGGGATAGCAGAGAGGGGCAGGGCTGAAACCAAGCCCAGTACCAATATTTCAAGGGTGTGACCCTGCACCCTCTGATCTCCCTCTTCCATCTGTCCCACCCCTCCTGCTGGGACAGGCATGCAAGGGACCTCAAGGACTGGAGTCCCTGCGGTCACACTTGAGTTGTCCTGCATCCCCACAGGGCCCATTTTGGCCAAAGGGGAGCAGATTTCCTACACTGGACAAGGAAGGAAGGAGGGGAACAAAGGATGGAGCCAGAGGGACAAGATACAAATCTCCCATGACTGCTCCCATGCAGGCTGGGGGCTGTCAGCTCTCCAGGCTGCACTCCTGCTATCCTCCCCTTCCCACAAGCAATAAATAAATAAGTTAGTGTAGTGTAGACCCCAATGCTCAGTTCACAGTGACAAAATGAAGGGGAAGAGCCCCTGTGACCACAGGGAAAGGACGGAGCAGCAAATCCTCCTCTCAAAGGCAAGCCAGAGCTTAGCATCTCTGCCCAAAGCTGGGGGACCTGGGCAGAGAACAGAGGTCTTGCTGCATGGATGAGACAGGAAGGTGCAACTGAGCAAGGGAACCAGGACTGCCCCCAACTGGGGGGAACATTAGTACCGGGTGACTGGGGGCAGCAGGGGGTCCTGGGGTCCTTCCTAAGGCACGGGAGGAGGGATAGGGTCCCCCTCCCTCTGCATGAGGGGTGTACCATAGCAGGACAGCCAGGCTGCCCATCCCAGCTCAGCTCACAGCTTCCCTGCTAGCAACGTACCATGGTAAGGGGGAATATTGAGGAGAACAAACCCCCTCTGCCCCCAGGAAGAGCTGGGGGTACCTGGCCAGAGAGGAGGGTACAGTACCACAGGCAAGGACTGCACCAGAGTGCTGCATCTCTGGCTCCAGAGGACCCCAAGTCCATCCTGTCCCTGCAGCTTGGAGGATGCCTGCTGGCTGCTCCCATCTTGCTCTGCAAGGCACTTACAACCCTCTCCCACAACTTGAGGAGCCGGGCTGCTCCCCACAGAGAAGGTGGGTGAGGACAGCCTGAGCTGCTGCACACAGGCTGGTCCGCTGCTATCTACAGTCATTGCCAACTCCAGGAACTGCAGGGAAAAGAAAGGGGCATCTGACTGCCCTCGTGCTGGGGGATGGGGTGTCCCCTATGTGTCCACAGCAAGTTCAGCTTCTCTGCAGCATTCCCTTCTCCCTGTCAGCTGGGCTGCATCAGTGACTGCAGCATAAGGAGCAAAGCTGGTGAGTGGGGGGATGTCCAACCCAGCATAGTCTTCACAGTGCATCCATTGTGCAGGAGATAGAAGAGATGCTGGATAATTCCCTCTTCACCACTGGGGATGGAACCAGCCAGGCAAGAGTTAATAAATAACACCCAGCTCAAAAGCTGCAGCACTTGCACATGAACATGCTGCTTTCTCAGGACCCGAGGACCAAAATGAGAAGCAGAGGTGTAACTTGAGGTCCTCTTCAGCACCCAACTGAGCATCTGCTTCTTCCAACCTTGCCCAGCCAGGGGGACAACAGGAGCAGCGTTAGTAAAGAGTCTGTGTTTAAAAAAAAAAAAAAAAAAAAAAAAAAAAAAAAAAGAGACCACAACAGGGGGCTGGAGGGAACCCGAGGTCTCATTTTGCAGCCTGAAATGGGAGTCTCTGTCCAGTTACCAGCCTCCAAGAGCTTCTGCCACTTCTGTTTCTGCACCATGGAGGTCTCCATCTTCTCCTGGTCCTCCTCGCTTCCCAGCTGCCAGTCTCATGTCTGCTCTGCTGCAGCAACTGCTGGCACTGCCACTGCCCCCTCCTCCTTGGCAGGAGGCTCCATGTAGATTGGTGTCACTGATGAGGGCTTCTTGGACCTGCAGGTGAGGAGGTTGGATGGGAGCAGGCAGAGGTAAGGGTCTCCCTCAGGAACCAACTCCCAGCAGCACTGCCCACCTCCCTGGCATGATCTCCTTCCCACTGGGACATCCTCCAGCCCTGGGCACATATCTCAGCCCCCTTTCACCACAATGACTTGGTAGGGGGGTGGTATGCCTCAGGACTGGGACAGAAAAGGGATGACACAGTGCCCTGGCCAGGGGACAATGCCACTTGGGGGATGGGGGATTACCCCAGTTGCTGTGCCCCTGATACTTACGAGTAGGGGGAGGCAGGGACCCCCACCACAAGGAAATGGTTCTTCTTGCGGAAGAGCCGCCACAGCCCCTTGTGGTTCCCACGGACATCCAGGTCCCAGATGTGGAGGCACTAGGATGGTGGGGAAGGAAGAAGAGACATCAGAGTCTGGGGACAGACACCAGGTGTCTACTGGCAAGGGAAAAGCCTCACCTGCTGCCTCTCATCGAGACATAGCAGAGAGGGGACAGCATCTTGATCAGGGCAGCACCTCTCAGACACCATCAGTGACTGAAGTGAGGGGAACCTGTTCCCATCCCTGCCTCAGGACAGGGAGTTTGACCATCACCTCCATGCCAAGGACAGAATCATCCAGAAAAGCTCAGCCCCTGGTGTCCCACATAAGGGGATCATAAAACTATCTCCACAGAGCCAAGCTTCTGTCCTGGATTACCCAAAATTTAAATATCACCCAAAGGCAGCAAGATGCTGAGCTGAGCCTGAGGTCATGGGCAAACCCAAGAACAAAAGCCAGATGTTCCCTGGTGATGCAAAGATCAATGCAGGGCCATGTCAGGGCCTCACCTTGGCAAGCTGAGTCCAGGTGGTGAAATCTGCTTCCTGCTCCATCCTAATGAACATGACATAGACCTTGCCCTCAGTGTCGGGCACAAAGGAGTCCTCACAGGGGTTCTTGCTGTGGTCCAGGACCTCAGCCTCACTGTGGAAAGAGAAGAGGGAGTGAGAGAGGACATCACCTCTTTCCTGTTCCCACTGCAGGGCACTTCAGACAGCCCAAGTGGTGGCTGGGGATACTAGGGCCAGCTCCATCCTTTCTTCTGGACTGGTTGGTTGACCCAGTGTGCCCATAGTCTTCCAGCCATCCTGCAGGCACTTACCCCAGGAGACGATGAATTTCAGTCTCGTAGGCATCCTTCCTCAAGCTGTTGGAGAAGGAAGAGAGGAAAGATCAGGGCAGAGCCACAGTTTGCTAGGCAGGGATCATCCCAAGAGGATACACTTAAGATTGCCCCAGTGTAGTACAGAAAGGTCTGTTATAACCAAAGAATGGAAAACGGGGACTGCCACATAGCCTGAAGGACGTGGCAGCAAAAATGTGACCCTTCAACATATCCACCAGATGCACGGGGCAGCTGAATCCAGCCTCACAGAACACACTGCAAGGATTCCCCAGAATGCTGGGGCTGGAGGTTATGGCTGTTGCTCTGGAAGAGGAAGGGAGATGTCCCCAGCACAAGGGGACAAGGGGCAGGTCAAGCAACTCTTTCATCCAGATCTCATTCTGACCAGCACTCACCTCTCCACGTTTTTAAGCTGGACATTTGGAACTGTGTTGAACTTGTGCTTCTTGAAATAGGCTTCCTGGGAGGAAGAAAGAAAAGGGAAGGAAAAAGGGGTTCAGTCAGGACTCAGCAGCACTTGGAGGTCACCTCAAGCATCTCCGCTACCTGGAAAGGTGGCCGAGTTAGAGCTCAGCATCAGGAATGGGGCTTGGGGGCTGAGGGAGGTCACTCACGTGGAAGTACCCATTCATATTGAGCCCCACGATGCCGAAGTGGTAGGAGCGTGAGATGTCGGGGATGATGCACTCCCGGCCCTTCCGCTGCTCGGGCATCCGCATCCACATGTCCCAGTCCCAGAGCTGGGGAGGGAAAACTGCCACTCACACTCAAGTTTGGAGGACACGATTTGGTAGTGTGGTCACCCAGGGATCTTTCTGGCTGCCCATACCAGCTCTAGCCCCTTTGGCCCCAGCCTGCCTACGCTGGTTCCAGACAGCTCTGGGGCGGGTTCTCAAGGTCTGTCCCAAATCCATTCCTGCTTGGGCATCCTTCCCAAAGAAAGCTCAGGGAGAGGCAGGGCCCTCCAAGAGCTGTATCTACAGGGTCTGGGTGATTATCATGGACTGCTGATGGGCAGATGCGGGTGTAGGAGACCGGGTCCCTTCTAAGGTACTCACCTTCTCAGGGGTTGGCCACTTGGGCTCCAGCTCATCCTTGTACAGGCTCTTCCGGAGCACCCAGCCCAGGCCTGGCATGGTCTCCACACGGTACAGGAGTGAGGGGTCCTCAGCTGTGTGCTCATAGCCCTGTGATGTTAAGGAGAGCAGTTAGCACCCTGAATGCACCCCTACCCTGCCAAAACAGGGTGCCTCTTGCTCCACGGAGACACCCAGTGTAGGGAGCAAGGGACAGCCACTGGGAATCACAGGGCAGGAACAGGACAGTGATTTGCAGGGACAATTCTGAACATTTCAGGGCTGGGGAGACAGAACTTGGACCCCAGCCTGATGGGAACAACACGGGGCAGAGGTGGCTTTGCTCCACTGATCTCCCTCACCCACCTGGTCATTCCAAGCAGAGATGCAGTACAGGCTCTCATCTTCCTCCAAAAGGTGTATTGACTGGCTCAGAAAGCTGAGGAAAGAGTTGCCCAGTCTCTGGTCAAACACTCTTCCCTCAGCCAAACTGAGGCAAATTCTCCAAAAAGTGACATGCCACCCCCAGCTTCTGGGACTGTCTAACCCATCTCCTGCACTGAGCTGCCTGATTGTTGGCATGAGATGAGGGGAGGAGCACTCAAACCAGCTAAGCTGTATGCTACCATGGGAAGGGGACAATATTGCCTCCTGTTCCATCAGAGTCCCTCCTCCTTATGAAGGAACTGGAGCCCTGGTAGATGCTGCCCCTGTCCTCTTGCCATGGGACAGTCACAACTGTGTTTGTACAGAATGGATCAGTCTCCCCAAGAAGCAAACCAGGAAGAGATCCCAGACCTTGAGGTGATCCTGCACTGAGTGTCAGGACAGTGGACTCAAGACTCTTTGCAGGCAGAGCTCTGCTAAAGCTGTTTCCTGGGGACTGCTCAGCCTTGGGTGGGTGAGCTGCAGCATGGCAGGGATCTGACCTCTCCTGAGCAGCCACAGAGCTTCTAGGAAATGCCCCACTGAAACAGGAACTTGGGGACCCACAGCTTTACCTGAAGAAGTCAACAGAAATGTCAAGGTCTTCCTCAAGAACCACAGCAAATTTAGCATCCTGTAGGGCAAGGAGAGATGTCAGGATGATAGGACCAAGTAAGAGCAAAGATATGAAGCAGTGTTTCCCACCTGTGCTGTTCCCTGCCCCACAGGACCAGTTCCAGCTCCCATGAGGTGGGGATGACAGGTGCCATAATCCCAGGGAAGCCCTGCACTGCCTTGCTCCCACAGACAAGCAGGCAGACAGGGCACAGGCAGAGGTCTCACTCACCGGGAACAGGTTGAAGGTTGCAGTCAGACTGGCTTTGTAGTGCTGCAAGAAAAGACATGTTGTTGCCTGTGTTAGCATCTGCCCCTGGACCACAGGGAGTGGTAGTCTGGCACAGATGCAGGGCTTAGCCTGCCTCCTCTGAATGCCATATCCCAGGAAATAACTTTCCCAGGATCTGGGAAAGGTCTCTCACCTGGGAAACTCTGGCATTTTTAATGCTGATGGGGGTATGCTGGATTCCTGAGAGGCCAAACAGCTCCACAACATCCATGGGCTCCTGGAACAAAAAGATACCAAGGTCATCAGATGTGTGGGCCTGGATACATTCTCCTCAGCTTCTGCCAGTGTTGGCCCCCTGGGACAACAACAATATGCCTGTGGGATCCCCTGCACTTGGCTGTCCTCTTGGGGGCAAGCAAGGCTCAAATTTCTGCTGTACTGTAAACTCCACAGCAAGGAACTCACCAAACCCTCTTGGCTCTTCAGTATTGCCATAAGTTTCTGTTAGCCCTGCTAGTTTGCAGACCCAAAGTTGTATCCAAGAATATCTGAGACACCCAGAATTCCCAGTCTCCCATGGACAGTGCAGAAAGAAGACAGGTACAGCCAGGAACCCTTGTAAGCTGCTTCATGTTGAAACCATAATCAACTTCATTTTTTCTCACAGTTGCCAAGAAAGGGACCTCTGCCCAAGCACACCTGCACTGGGGGCAGAAGGAATCCATATTGGGGCTGACATATCTTTAGCCTAAGAAGGCCCAACCAAGGCCTTCTCCATCCCCTTACTGTCCATCCCACCTCCTAGCTACAAAAGAGAGAAGCTCCCATTGCACCAACTGTTTCCCCTTTCCCTGGTATCCACCATGGCAGCACAAGCATCCAGGATGCCCCCTCATAGCTGAGGGATGCTGCTCTAGTTGCCATGGCAATGGATGCTGCTATCTTTAACACTGCTGCAGTAAGAGCCTGCATAAACAAAGCAGCTCCCCCAGCCCCACAGCCTGGCAGTGGTAGGAGTGTCCTGCAAGGGAATGATCCTGTTCCCTTTACAAGGCAACCAGACTATACCTCATGGGCTGCTGCAGAGATAGGGGCTAGCAAGCTGCTCTGCCTGGCCTCAGCTTTCATGAGCCTTGTGAAAACAGACCATTTTGGGTCTCTCTACTTCTTACTGAAGAGTGGGGCTGGACAGACACAGCTGGACTGGTTTGTTCCACTATGTGCAAGGAAGCTGGACAGGCACCATTACACCCAGACCCTGCTCAAAGCTATCGAGCAAGAAAAGGAAACTGGCAGAGCCCTGCATGACCACCTCACTCCTGCACACCAGCCTCTTTCTGATGTGTGGATGGAAAATCTGAGCTTTGGGGAGGGCCAAGGCAGCTTTACCCAGACCCACAGCTTAGCTAAGCTGATTGACTACATAGCAGTGGGGAAAAAGCAGGTGACCCCTAGCAGAAGGGTGAAGAGGCTCACAGCCTGTCACCCACCAAGCACCAGGCCAGGACCACATCCTCTTGGCCGAGGTGCCAAGGACCTGGTTACAGGGACCTCTGGGAGTGCTCTCACCTCATAGTACCCATCGATGAAGACCGTGATCATCTGCGGATTGACGCCCTGAGCCGACAGCAAGGAGCGCAGCATCCTGGGGGCAGAGATGGAGGGACCTGAGTGCAGCACAGCCCCACTGAGCCCAGGCCCTTCAGCAGAGGGGGACAGATCCCTTGAGGTGGGGGAGCCAGTGCACAGTAGGGGAGCAAGACCTACAACCCCCAAACTCTACCCCTTCCCATGCCCAAGGACTTCAGGATCTGTCCAAGCACATCTACCCACACTGCTCGTGCAACCCCGGGTGGAGGCTGGATCCTGCCAGCAGCTGGAAGGAGAGGGCTTGGGCCATGCCTGGTCTTGGGCATAGAGAAGAGAAGCCACGTCCCCTGGAAGTGCTCACCTGTACAGGTAGTTGGGGCGGTTCCCTGCAATGACAGCTACAGGCACATCAAAGACTTTATTGTCTTTGAGCTGGAAGAGAAAAATGTGTGATTGGGGTTGAGGGAGGCCATGCCATTGAAAGCAGGATCCATGAGGTTAGGATCAGTCCTGCTGCTAAACAGCAGAGTTGCACAGTCCTACCCCATGGCTCAGGACCGACCAGGATTCCACTAAACACTTCTGGGAACCCTGACAGCTTCCCTGCTCCACCCCACTTCAGACCCAGCTCCCAAACCTAACTTTCATCCACTTGGAGATCTTGACCAAATCCTTCAGCACTGCACCAAGGACAGCCCAAAGGTCACTGTGGACTTGGCAATGCCAGATTAATGGCTGGACTCTCCTAGAGGTCTTTTGCAACCCAAACAATGCTATGATTCTCTAACTGCTCTGTCTCCAAATGTACAGGCTCTGCTGCTCAAGCTGAGGTTGAGGTAGCCTGGTAGCCATGGCAGGTATAGGGTAAGGGAACTCCCCTTCTGCAGCATGTCCTGGCCAAGTGTATTCACAGCACCTTTGCTGGGGTTAGAAGCTGGTGCTTAAAGATAGAGCTCTGCATCTGAGCTCCAAATACACCTGGGTCCAGCCAAGCCCTCCCTCCTGGAGCCTACCCCAAATCCTCTGCCCTTGCACTCACGGGATCAGGGTTGAACTCAATGGGTGTGGGGTCTTTGCAGCTGCAGACACTGCCATAACCTTCTACTTTGCTGCAGAACCTCTTCCGGCGCCGGTTCAGCTCTGTGTCAGGCCAATGGCACTCAGCATCTGGAGGCACCAAGGGGGAAAACAGACTGCTCATCCCCAGGGCCTCACCCTGTGTGCTCCAGGCTGCACTGCCATACAGGTGACTCTCGCTGGGCTCAGCCATCACCAAATAACACTTCTGAATTGCAGGATGTAACCACAGGAGACATTCCCATCACATGGCCTGTCTGAGCAGCAATGGGCCGTGTTCAAAGCCAATGGCTGGAAAAGACTGGACCAGGCCTGGTCTGGAGAGGTGACACTCTCACCTTTCTCAACAACTATGCCTGGAATTGCCATGGGAATAAGGAAGCTGGTCCCATTTTAAAAGTTACTATCCCCATCTCAAACAGCCTCAAATCCATCCTAGGATGTTGCTAACAGACCCACAGCTTTGACTCAAAATCACGAAGAGCAGGACACAAACACTTCCCAGAGATACCTGCCACTGCAGAGCACTTCCTACCTTCCACAGATGTCAGATGAACCTCTGTCTTCAGCAGCACAGGGTCACCCCAGGTTGAGAGGGCAGGTGACTTGGCATGCTTCTCCCCGTATACTTCCCCTGGAGCAGGGACACAGGGTCAGGAATGTCTGGAAGGGCCCATCCCTGTTGTGTCAAGGTATGACCCAGGGCTGTAGCTCAGGGTGGCAGCTTGGCACCTCTCCCCATTGGCCTCCAGTGAGCTGTTGAAGGGCCATGCTTTGCCAACCATCCCCTTCCCTCACTCCCAGGAACAGAGCTGCCACTCTCTGTGACTTGCTCCCTGCTCACCCAGAAGACTGGGGATGGACTTCTGGCTTCTCCCCCCAAAAGAAGCCATGAACCCCTCCTGGCCTGTGCTAGACTCACCTCCCTTCTTCCCTACGAATGTCCACATGTCTCTCCAGCTCAGAAATGGTGCAACTTGGCTCCCCAGGCTTTTCAGGACGTTCTTGGCTGTGTCCTTGAGGTGAAAGGAACCTTCATCCTGGAACAAAACACAACCCTGTAGCTGAGGTCTAGCTCCTGATGCAGACAAGGCAAGACTCCCATCAATACCTAAGAGGCACAGGGCCCTCTTCTACCCTTGAACCTGCTGAGCCAGAAAACTTCAAGAGAGGGCTCCTAAGGCCTCTGTGCCACTAAGCCTGCTGGTGGCCTATTGTGGCCCACAGGGAGGTCAGAGGAGTCACAGTCTCCTGTTTCCTCCAGATCAAATTGTTCTCAAGCAGGGCCTTGCATTCAATGCTCCATACAGCTAAACCTGAAACCTTGAAGCACAGTACTGCTCACACAGCAGCCCAGAGCACAGTACACATTTCCCACCCCGTACACCCTGCCAAAGCCTGGAACTGGGAGACAGACAGGTACCACCACATCCTTATGCATCCTCATATCCATTTTCCACCCAACCTCATTTATTTCTGCAAGCCCTGACACATCTGCATTTTGCTCTCCTGTCCTGCTGGGCACACAGCAGTATCTGCAGTAACAAGTGGGAGTGTGACAAGGGAGGTGATCCAGCCAGAGAGGCACAGCCTGCTGAGGATATGACATTTAGCCCTGGGAATGCCTGATGGCATTCAGGAGGCAGCTGCTCAGAAGAGCTCTGGGGCAGCCTGACTCAAGTTTTCTTTTGACACTAAGGTCACATACCTTAATGGTGAAGATCAGGATCCGGCCCCGAGCAACCATGTTGAGGAAAAGCACCATGGCTTCATCTTCATGGGGAGAATAGGTGTCAAACACCCGCTTGGCCATCACGTGACCCTGTTGGCATTCAGACCTCAGATGTATTTTAAATGCTACGCAGAGAGGACATGCAGAATTATGGAAATCTGTCCTGGAAGCCTGAGCAACATGATGAGTTACTTCCCTGGCATGCTAGGGAGTTAGTCCCCAGGCAAAATCAGCCCTTGGGCCTTCATGCATGACATGAAGTGCACGGAGGTCTGTGGGACAGCATTACCCAATCTCACAACTCCTTTCTGTGTGCTCCCCAAGGACAGCTAATCAAGCACAAGAGAAATACTGCAGGGACCCTCTTTGTGACCATGTTGTGGCATGGAAACTACAGGGAAACAAGAATTTGGGGACTTCTCTCCTGGTTGACCTTTCCCTCATCCACCCAACAGTTAAACAAGGACAAATATTGCCCAGCAGGAAAGAAAATGCAGACATGGGAGAATGCTTTACCGTAGCCTGATTTAAGACAATGACATGGATCCCTCTTCCCTGCTCACGAGCCTCATCTTCCAGGACCTGCAAGTAGAGAAGAGATGAGAGCCACACACCAAGACCTCTTATTCCCTGCCCATTCACCTGAGCCCCCATACAATGGCCAGGTCTCTCTCCTGTGACATTTGGGCTTTGCTCACAGCAGTGATGGATGCCAGAGTAGAAGACAACATGAGAACACCTCCACAGTCCTGCAGGCAGAAGGGGGACCCACTCCTGACCTCCTTGCCCGTTGCAGAACTCACCTCACCACTCATTGTTTGAGGCTTCACCCATTCAGTTCCACCCATTCTCTGCTCACAGGGTCAGCCAGCACCCACCACTTACTGTTGTCCCATCCACAGCCACGTAGACCTTCGACCGGCTGGAGTACACCTCCACATCCAAGACCTTCTTGTTGCTGACAGGGTGCCTGGGGACCTCCACATTCAGCAGCTCATCATCTACAGGGGAGAAACACACAGTTTCAACCAGCCAAGGCATCTCTGACTTGTCCTTGCTCGGTGCTAGCTCAGCTAAGCCTCCAGGAGGTCAGGCCCACCAGGCATCCCAGCCTAACAAGCCATAAGTCAGAATCTATGGTGAAGGAAACCCAAAATGGGAACAGGTCTGGGCCCTACTATCACTAATCAGACCTCTGCAGCCAAATGTGTCAAAACCTTGAGTATACAGGTCAGGAATGGGAGCAGCTTTTTCTATTCACTTGTATTAAATGCATGTGCACAGATCTGCCTTTTGTGCTGTGGCTGGTCACAAGTTTGCTCTGACTTGAAGAAATCACTTCTCTCCCTCCCGTTTCCTTGCTTAATAAAAAGAGCACTGCCTCTCACCATAGTCCTGTGCAGACTCCTCTTCCTCCTCATAAGCAGCTCTCCTGGTGTCCAAGATCAGCTTGATGTTCACAATCACAGTCACAAGCAGGAAGAGGACAGCACCTGTCTGCAACACAAGCTGCTTTGTGTTACCAACTCGTATGTGACAACCACACCATCAGGCCCCCAACCTGGCAGAGGCTGCAGGGCACCCCAAGGAGATCTTGCAAGGGAGCAAAAGCATCTGCCATCTTCCCTGTTTTCTTCTGGGAAAAGGCAAACAGAAACACAGATGACCAAATTTTAGGGTGAAATGCTCTCATGATCTGGAGAGCACTGAAGTCTTGATACATGAGAATTAATCTGCTACCAACACATCCCTGCTTCCAGACTGGTGAGCAGATTGCTGCTAAAATACTGCATCAAGGTTGAGGGTCCCTGCATGCAAAGACTTTGGTTCTTCAGAGTTATAGCTCCCTGGGTAAACTTAACCTCTGCCTCTCCCACAGCATCTCTTGTCACCTGAAGACATATCCAGGGTATTCAGAGGGAGAGGAGATGCTGTGTGACTCAAGCAAGGCAAAAGCAAGGAGCTCAGGTCTTGCTTCAGGAAACCATACTGTGCCACAGGCTGCAGAGAACAGCCCACAACAGCTTCCCTGTCTGCAGCAAACCAAGGCAACCTGTGCCCATGCCTGCTATGGGAAGGCCCAGGGGCCAAGGAGCAGTCCATGTGAATCCTCGACACAAGCATCACCATTTCCTATGGCCCAAGAACAAGGAGGGGGGCAGAAAAGACTACAGAATTTTTACAAGCACCTCTATTAAAATGCATCTTGTTTTTATCTTCCCCAATTTCAGTCTTTTTCCTGGTATTTGGACCCAGAATACAGCAGAAACTACTCCAAGGGTGTAGTTTCTGCTAAAGGGTGAGAGAGCCACACAGGAAACCTTGGGCCACCAACAACCCATGCTGGGAAACCATCTGCCTGAAACTGTAAGCTGCAAGTGCTTGTCTGGCCATGGCCAAGAAGATGGCATTAGAGCTGCAGTGCTGGGTAGGGATGCAGGAGGGCCTGGCCTGAAAGACAAGGCCTCAGTGCAGCAGTCTCCCTTTACTTGACCCAGGGAGCTTTGTAAGCCTAGGACCAGGTGCTGCTTCATGGTGGAGAGGCAACAGCAGCACATGGTTGCTGCAGGGCTCTGCATGAGGACAAAGTCCCTGCCCAGCAGCCACAGTCCTGCTCTGGGGCTGAGGAACAGCTCTAGCAGAGCCCAGATGCTGCCCTGGACAGTCACACAGCTTTGGATTACAGACACAAAGCCCCAGGGAGCATTACCCTCAAGCTAACAGTGCTGCGGGGCTCCCCCATCAGCCTCCAGGCCAGGAGGGACCATCCAGCTGACTGCAGAGCCATTGTGCAGCTCCCTCCAGCCACTATCAGTGAGAGAAGAGCTCCCTACCATGGGGCAAACCCCTTACTGTCCTTATGCCCTCAGACACCCTCCCAGACACTGGCTCCACCAAGGATTAGCTACCTTGCAGCACAAGCAACCAAGCCTGTGGCTTTCCCAGACACCAGCTGCCTCCAGGGCACGAGATCCCACTACTAAGCCCTATTTTCTCTGTCCACCTGTTCTGCATTATACCAGGTTTCATCTGCAAACCAAATGGGGTAGGGGGTGGTTTTCCCACTGCAGGATGAGCCCTGCTGCACTCAGCACGAGTCCAGAACCAGGAAGGGAAAAATCAGTCAGGTTTCTAGCTGAAAGCCTTTCAAAGCTGTTTGGAGAATTGTATCTCCTGCCACAGTCACTCAACAGGTCCATTTGCAGCTGGAGGAAACTGCTAGACATGGCAGACCCTTCCACACAGAGGCACAATGTAGCATTCTGGGGGACAAGTCATGCACCTGCAGCCTGTTGGGTCACCCAGGTCTGCCAACAGACCCACCTCTGCCCACGCAGCTGCTCCATGAGCTAGCAAACCCCAGAGATTATCCTCCCTAATCCACCTCAGGGCTGGGGGTGACTCACCTGGCACAGCTTCCTCAGGGCACGCTGGTTCATCAGCTTGTACTTCCAGGCAAGGTACCAACTTCTCTTCTTGTGGGGTTTGATGGCAGGGTTGGGTTTCCACTCATCCATAGTCATGGGGACAGCCACGTGGGGTCAGGATGTGCCCTGCTCTGCTTTTGTGTCCATCGGGGCTCCCTGCCAGGACAGGATGGGTACGTGGGGAGAAAGCTGAGCACCTTCAAATGCTCATCCCAAGCAAAGACACGGCAGCAACCAGTGTCACCCATGTGCCACAGGCAGTGGCCATGAATGACACTCATGTGCCACAAACAGAAGCTCCATGGAGCCTCCCGGCCTGCCAGCACCCCCAGCCCCACAGGGAGCCATCTCCACAAGTCCAGGCTTTGCTGGAGGTCTGTAAGCAGGGCAAGGGGAAGCTCTTGACCCCACAGGCCAGTGAGGACCTCTGCTCCAGACCAACCCCTCAGCCAGACTGGTGCAGTGTGCTGGGCCCACTCCCACACCCTCTAGAAAAGAGAAGTGGGCAAGAGGCACTGGCTGGTGACAGGCCCTGGGCTGGCAGGCGTTACGGAGGGGCCATCACTGACCCTATCAGCCCGCGGGGTCCCTGGTGGGGAGCAGAACCCCCCCCACACCTGCAGGAGCAGCCGGGATGGATGTGGAGACCGGAGCTGGTCCCTGGCCCTGCAGAAGAGCCCCGGGCAGAGCAGCTGTGGCCGGTTCTCCCCGCAACACCCACCCGGGGTGGTGCCCGGAGCACCCATGAGCTTGGCTGGAGCCCAGAACTTCCCCCGTGGGCCCAGGCAGAGGGAGGAGGGGAGGCGGGGGGGCACCCCGGGCCCCCGGGGGAAGAGGTGCGGGACCTCGGCGGTGCCGGCGAGAGAAAAAGGGAGATCACCCCGGGCACTCGGAGGATGAAGCAGGGGGTGCTAGGGGGACT
>JAAWXA010000008.1:21348620-21366915 GCA_038090715.1 Florisuga fusca
TTCCGGCTTTTCTCTGCCCCCCTCACCCCCCTCACCCCCCGGCCCACGCAGCATTCCCACCCGGGGTCCTACGGATCCCTCTGTTCCCCTCTCCTCCCAGCCCTGCTTCTAGAGGGGACCGGGGTGTCCCGGGGACGAGGATTTAGGGCAGGGACCTTCCCCAAGGACACAGTGTCGGGTCCGGCCCTGCTTTCTCCCCCTCCTCTCCCCCACTCCACGGGTGTCACCACCTGGGTGACAAGGCACAAGCGTGGCCGGGAGCTTTCCCAGGGAGGGGTTGCTTGATGGTTGTGGCTTCTCCGGTGGCTAGTAAAGCGTTGGGCTCCTCTGGCAGCCTTTCCCCGGGACCGTGGGAGTGCCGGTGGCAGCTTCCTCACCTCCTTCTTTCCACGGCGCGAGCAAATCCCGGCGGTGCCTGCGCCTCGGGGAAACGTGGCGAGATTGGGCAATGGGTTGGAGTGCTGCTGGGGGAAGGGACTCTCCCACGCACACACACGCCACCGTTTCCATCGGGAGACAGTCTACATACACCCACATCCCTACCAGCCCCCCAGGAACCCCCCCAGCCTGATCCCTCTGCACCCGGGTCAATATTCCCCATGGGTGCCAAAGCTTGGGTCCTCCCTCCGGGGCTGCACTCTGACCGCAGGAGAAAGGTCTGGGCCCTGGGCTGCTCTGGGAGGAAAAGAGGAGGAGGAGGAGGAGGAGGAAGCAGCAGCAGCCACCCTCAGCCCAGGGTCTGCAAGGCCTGGCTTTGGTAACCTCGGTTGACAAGAGGCTTTTCCTTTCTCTGCCCTGGCTCTTCTTTTTCCTGTGGTGAAGAAACGGGGTCACCTTGCACCAAAGGAATGGCACCCGACTGTCCAAAACCCCACAGGGAGTTGCCCCTGTCTCCTCATCCCCACAAACAGGAGCTGAAATTCCCCTCCCAGCAGTGACGAGCAGCAAACCCAGTGCTCAGAGGAGAAGCTGGCCTAGGAGGGGGCAGTGGGAGGAGAAAACAATAAATTCCCACTCTGGCCTCCTGGTCCGAGGAGGATGTTTGGTCCCTGGGGCTGGATGTCTCAGAGGGAGGTGGTGCCTACGGGTTTCTCAGTGCTGGGGAGGGGAGCAGGACTGTATCCCCCTAGGAGAGGGTCTCCTCACCTCTTCCTGACCCAGAGGGCATGGGGAGGAGCATGATGGTCCCCCCAGCTCTGCTGGCTCATAGGTCCCCTTGGAAAGAAGATGGGACATCTGTGGATGGGGGAGAGGAGAGCTTTGCAGGATGTGCACGGGGAACTGAGGCATGGGGCAGGACAGGGTGTCACATCCCAGAGCAGGGGTCCGGGTAGGTCTCATCCATCCCGTGCCACACATCCAAGACCACTGTTCCCTTCCTCCCCTCTGGATACTGCTGCCATCCCAGGTCCAGATGCCAGTGGGTGCCATGTGCTGAGCATTGTGAGGGCTTGGGGGGCACGGGGTTGATGTGGTGCATCCACCACCACATCTGGAGGAATACAGAGAGCAGCTGGACCTTGGTCTCCTCCTGCACTATCCTTGCCTTGCTGGAGAGGGGATTTCTTGGGGTGCAGGCTGGCCTGAAGTAGCAGTGAATCAATGGCTAACTCTTTCCAGCAAATTATGGAAAGCTGGGAGAATTTCCCTACCCTCAGCTTTTGGGGAGCTTCCCTGGAATCTCTGACAGCCACAGTTGCACAAGGCAGAGAAAAATGGGGAACACCCCACCAGGGGTTTCCAGCCTTCCTCCTCCCACATCTTCTCTTTGCCAAGGCCAGATGCTTTTGCAGTGCATGCAGAAAAGTCCATTGTAGGCAGTTTTTGAAATATCTTGCCTAGAAAGGAAGTTTCTGCACTTCGAAGCTGGCTCCTGCCCCAGTCCAGGCACATGGCTGCTATTTTTTATTTAAATCCAGCTTGAGGAGCATGGGGAGGGGCTGGGGGCTGGTGTCTGAATCTCTACAAATCTTTGCTCTTTTTTTTTTTTTTAATGTCCTCTGGACTGAGGGGTGTCACGTGCTGAAATCCTGGCTGGAGTTTTCCCAGGCTCCTTCCTTGGATTCTTTTGTTGCTCTGCTCACTGTGGGACCGGAGACTGGAGTCCCAAGAGACCAGTGGGTCACCCGTGGGCTGGTGGGTGGCTCTGAGGGCACCGGATGCTGGGGACCAGGGGCTGTGCTTACAGATGATCACAGGAGGGCTGGGACCATGTGGATTTCCATCTCAACTTGCTGGTGCTGGGGTGTGTTTGTGAAATGAATCCATGGGCATCTGCAGGACCCCAGGCTGCCTGTACCTGTCCCACAGTGGGTTTCTCTGCCTCTCCCCCCACTGCCGCTGACTTATTCCCTTTCCTGGCAAAATATTTGCATCCTGTGCAGGGGAAATCCAGTGGCTTTCGGCGGCCAGTATCACACAGACAGGAATGTCTTGGCATGCGGGACTTTCCGTTAGGAAAACAGATGTTTCTGCAGCAGCTGAAGTTTTGCAAAGAGAGCTTCCCCCGGCTGGGAGGGGCAGGAGTTGGAGAGGCAGGCAGTGTGATCCACAATCCGTGTTGCCCCCCAACATCCTCCTGCTTTTAGGGAGTGATTTGGGTCTCAGGTTCCAAATCCTGCTGTGTCACGTTGACACCAGGCTTGGATCAGAACCTAGAAGGAGGAAAGAGGCCAGGCCAGGCCAGGCCAAAACAGTCGGGGGAGGTGCTGTTGGTCCATCCACATCTGAGCCATGTCCCAGTGCATTCCTGCCTGGTTCCTCCTGCCCTACCACTTGCCTTCCAGAGCTTGGGGGATGATGCTCTGGGCTCAGATCTGCACCCAGTGCCTCCAGTTCCTTGCTTCCTCCTGTCCCCACAGAGGACAGTGACATAAGTGCCCTGGATTTATTTCCCCAAGGGTGTTGTTGGTAGCTGGTGGGTGTCATAAGTTGTTGGTACCCAATGGTTGTGTCCCCAGATCTTGGACAGAATCTCTTGGGATGGTTCCCTGCAGGCTGTTCCCCCATGGTGTGCTGTTCATTGAGCAGCTTGGGAGACCTGTGGCCACTGTGGTGACATCTCTGACAGCGTGAGTTGGGACCTCAGCCACCAGGGTCACCTCGGTCTCCCTTCAAAACCCAATATTTCTCTTTTTCTCCACCAGGCTTATCTGCGAGCAGTGGATGTGAAGATCCTGCAGCAGCTGGTGATGGTGAATGAGGGCATCGAGGCCGTGAAGTGGCTGCTGGAGGACAGGAGCACACTGACCAGCCACTGCAGCAGCCTGGCCAGCAGTCAGTACAGCCTGGTGGAGAGCCAGGCAGCCTCACGGCGGGGCAGCTGGGACAGCCTGCAGGACCCCAACGACAGGCTGGACAGCATCTCTGTTGGTAGCTACCTGGACACGTTGGCTGATGACATGGATGAGTATTCCCAAAACGCTGCTGAACCCACTGCTGCGTCTGTGCCCGGCAGAGCTCTGGTCAGGGTGGAGCAGGATTGGGTCAGGATCGATCCCGAGAAGGGTCTTGCAAAGCAAGAGAAGGGCAAAGCAGAGCACGAGTGGCCCCAACTGGATCTCTCCCCACCCGTGCTGCCCCAGGATCACCGGTTTGCTAAGGAGCCCCAGGTGGCCAACGGGTATTTGGGTCAGCAGTCCTCTTCTTTGGAACCTGGCAGAGACACCAAATTGGCTTCTGGGGCTGAGGAAAAACTGGGGAAGGGGATCCCAGGTGGGAAGGCTCGGAAAGTGGAGGCTGACTTTGAGAACTGCAAACTGAACAGCAAACTGCACCTGGAGTACGATGCCCACTGGCGCTGGCTCCAGTCTCAGGATGATGTGACATTCTTGTAGCCTGTGGCTTTGCTTTCCCAGTCCAGCTCTCCTGACTGCCTGCTCTGCTTCACTTGTCTCTGCTGGGAAGAGTAGGGGTGGCTGGGAAGGGGAGATGGGCTGGCTTGGTGGTGTTGCACTGTTCCTCTGACTCCCCCCCCCGTCAGCGTTTGGTGATGAAGCCCTAAGGGATGGGATGCCCACCCTGTGGTGAATTTTTGGGAGAGTCAGGATGAGGAGGGTCCCTGTAAATTTACTTTTTTGCTCTGGGGTGTTGCATGCAGGTGCCTGGTCACTCCTCTGTTGTCCTTGATGTTGGTAGCAGGGAAGGTTTGGTGGGGAAACCTGGGGCAGCAGGACTCCTAGGACTTCTCCCCTTTAATCCTCAGCCTCCTGCCTGCAAAAACTGGGGACCCTTCCTCTGAACTGTCTGCCCAGAGAGGACAGGAGATGCTCCAGTGCATTCACAGCTCAGTGGCACCAGCATGTTTGGTGTGAGCTGTGGAGCAGGACCACCAGCAAGGCATCCCTGTTGGATGGGCTCATCTCCATCAGCACCTTGGATGACACTGGATGGCCAGTGTCCATCCAGGGTAGAGTTGACCTGGGGCACCTGGGGTTCGCCCATACCACTTTTTGGATGCTAAAACCCCCTTCTCAGAGGGTGAAGTCCTGCCTGGATCAGCTCTGTGAGGCTGATCAGAAGCACCATCAGGGCTGTCACTGTACCTGCCCCTGTTGGAGCCTTTGTCCATGCCCCATGGAGAAAAGATGGGAGTGTAGACTCCCCTTCCCCATGTGATTACATGAGAAGGGCAAAGCACTAGTGGGAGATGGAGATCCAGTTCTCCCAGTTTTTCTGCACTTTCCCCCAGATTGGGACAAAGTCCTTCAGAAACTCTGGGATGTGGCAGCATACGGGCAGCCTTGTAGACTGGCAGACTTGGAAAAGCTGATGATTTCCCCTGATGCAGCGTGATGGGGGTCATGGCTGGGATTCTCCATCTGTGTGATGAACGATGCCAGGTCTCTGCCCCCTTCTGGTAATCAGAAACGTGAGGCTTCTCTGCCAGGGTGGATTTGCAGTGACTCTGCCCTGGAGACAGCTCTGTCCTTTCAAAAAGCCTTGCTTCTGCCTGTGCCTTTTAAGTGTCCACCCTCCCATGCCCCCCAGCATACCCCTCGCTGGCTTGTAGAGCATGGCTTGCAGCTGGAGCCCTGTGCAAGCTTGGGCAGGACTTGGGCAGACCATGCAGGGAAGGACCTGGGCATCCAACAACCCCCTGCTTCAAGGAGAGGGGCATGGACAAACCCAGAGACTCCTGGCTTCACGACCCGCTGGTGCATCTGAGTGCTGTGACAGCTTTGCTGTGGTGACAGTGCTGCTGTTCCCTTGCCTGTGTGGGTGGCTTTTTCCTTGCTGGGGTGGTGGGAGTGGGGACAACATCTCCTGAAGTCAGTGGGAAGCCAAGAGAGAGAAGACCAGGCTGTGGCTGATTCTAGACACGGGATGTGAGCTGGCTGTGGTTAGGAAGGTGGTTGGATGCACAGCAGGTTCAGCTTTGTGTCTCCAGAGCAGCACATTCTGTGGAAACTACCCCAGCACCCTCCCTTCCCTGCCAGTCCTCAGGGCTTCCCTGGATGGATATGGAGAGCAGGACAACATCCAAACCTCCCAGAGATGGCATCTGCCAAGGACTTTAGGGAATCCCAGCAAACTAGCACTGGGTTCCCCTGTGAGAGCATCCCATCTGCCTGCCCTGGAGCAGCCGTGCTTGCCTCGTTGTCACCTGCCAGCACCTTGTGGCTCCCTGCATAGCTCTGTCACTGCTGCTGAGCCACCATGTCCCCCGAGGCTGGCTGTCCCCTGCTTCCCTTCTGGTCCTGCATGCAATGAATCGGCTGAGGGTCCCAGGAGGAGATGGGCTCTGTCCTCCAGTCCTGTTAAAATAATCCTTGTCAAAAAATAGTTGGCTTAATAAATGGTAGCGCTTCTCCCAGGCTGCTCTGTCTGTGCTTTGCCAAGCTTATGGGGGTTTCTAGGGAAAGAGGAGAGGCTCTGGGTTAAAACACCCTTGGTCTGCCAGCAGCAATGTAGGCAGGACACAGATCATGTGTCTGGGCATCTGTCCCTCCTCACACCAGGGTGGTTACACCTAAAGTCATGCTTCAAGCAGCTGAGCACCAGAGAACTGCTGCTGGGAGCAAGGATGCTGGTGAGACTGGATCTCTGAGAGGCTGGGCATGTTGTGCTCATCTGGACTACATCTCCAGCTGCAAACAGCAGCTTCACTCTTCATGCCCCAAATTTTCCATGATCTTTACAGGTGTTTGCCAGGCCTGTTAGCTCTGCTGGGGTCTCTGTTTGCTTCCCTTGTTCTGCAGCTGCAGTTGTGGCTATTGTGGCCTCCCCCACCCAGGGTGTGCAGGGTGGGTCTGGGTGTAGGACAGATTTCTCCAGCCTGGCGTGGGGTGGGAGCAACCACAGCTCTGATTTCAGGCTTTTGGGATTGGCTCTTGGGTGGGTCCCTTTAAAACCACTGGAGCTGGTGTTCATGCAAGCACCAACCTTTCCAAAGCAAACCCAAGTGGCTTATCCAGCTCTGCCATCCTGGCCTCAGCATCCATCCCGACTCCTGGCTTGGGAACTGTGAGGTTTTGCAGATGGAGAGATGGATGCTGGAGCCAGATGGACTTAGCAGGATTTCCCCATTTTCTGTTGGGTTCAGGTAGAAAATCAAGTGAAATACAATGATTCCCCCCAAGGATATCCCCTTAATCCCAGTCCTTGGAGGTGGGGGTGTGGATGACACCACACAGGTTTCCTACCATCCCCTGTTTTTGTGATGCCTGGATGAGAGGTCACCCACCTCTGGGCTTTCCTCAGGCACTTGCAGAGCCAACGTGTCTCAAACCTGCCACGGAGAAACACCTCAGGGATCTCCATCTTGCTGAAAGGTGGGTGCAGCAGTGGGGTGCACAGCACCCGTGGGTGGAAAAGAGTCCAGAGCATCACTCTGCAGCCTCTCCCCACCACTGCCTGGCCCTGCCTGCTGCTGCCCTTGGGCTGCTCAGCACCAGTATCAGGTAAGAAATCCAGTGGATAAAGTAGGCAGGATCCCTGGTGCCAGCAAACACCCACCTCTGTTACAATAAAAACACCAGCAAGCCGTTTTGTTTTCTGTTAGGTTTTTTTGGGGGTTTTTTTTTGGGTTTTTTTTTAAGATGTACACAGAGATTAGATTGTATTAATGAGTCAGTAAAACACTTTAATAGCTCTCCTTGCTAGTTACTGAAAAGTCCCCTGGGCTTTCCCCTCCCTGTTTGCAGCTCAGCTCCAAAAGGGCCTGTTCCCTGAGCACTCCAGCCATTTAAGCCATTTATGTTATTTATTTGTGTTAGTTCTGCTGGGAGGCAGTGCAAAAATAATCTTTTCCCATGTGGTGAAAAGCCTGGTCCCTCCTCTGTAGTCAGGGGGGAGGCAGCACCCAGACCCTCTGCCAGCCATTCTGGCCACTGCTCTGGTAGCCCCATGGCCCCTCACAAGCCCATGGGCTTGCTGGCATGGGGTGCCTTGCCATGGGGTACCTTGGGGAGCAGGCTGCATCCTGGCACACCCTTCCCACCCCTCCTTTGGGTTGGGGTGAGGATGGTCCCTATGGTTGATGCTCCTCTGGCCAGCACTCCCCACAGCCAGCACCTCCCAGTGTGGGTTAAACCAGTCTAGAGGAGGGCTCTTGTGTCCTGGGTTTCCAGTTGATTTCCAGCTTTTCCTTCCCACTGGTTACACATCTCCAAAGCAGGAACTTGAATTTCCAGGGCGGGAGGAAATGTTGAGAGATCAGAAGCAGAGAGATGTCACCCAGTGCCCATCCTCTGAGGAAAGAGTTTGCAGCACGTGCTCAACCTCTATTACACACCAGAGAAGCCACAGCAGGGGGGATGTGGGGATGCTCTGAGTGCCTGGGGCAGCTCAGGCACCAAGTAGACTCTGAGACCTCTACTTGGTGCCTGAGCTGCCCCAGGCACTCAGAGCATCCCCACATCCCCCCTGAGTTCACCCCTGTTGTCAGCAGCTGAGCAAGCATGGGGACAAAGCTGGAGCATGAGCCAGGAGCAAGCTGAGCCTTTGGGAAAGGCCTCCCTGGGCTGTTCCCTGCAGGGATGGCAGGAGGCCAGGCCTTTGCTTTGGAGATTAATCCTCTGGCTTTAGAGCTTCCTGGCACTCGGGAGTGAAAAACAAGTGTGACTGCTCCTGGCCTTGTGGGCATGTGAGCATGGGTGGATGGTGAGGATGGGGCTTTGGGACACTGGGTGCTGAAAGGGAGCAGTGGCACAGCTCTCCCCTTCCTCTGTCCATAGGGGTGGACACCCTCCCTCGTCCATCAGGGTCCCAGAGGTGCCAAATTCTCCTCCCCCCCAGCATGACCCATCACTTGCTAAGAGTTCCCCCTGCTTCCCGCACAGGGCTGGGACCTGGGGACACCCTGGGTGTGACACAAAAGCCACATGTGCTCTTGTCACCACCTCTTGTTTGCCAGCCCTGCTTTGCCCTCCAATGGGAGGGGAAAGAAAAATTGGAATTGCTCTTCTGAGAAATTAATCTACTTTCACTGCCTTAGCACACAGCCTGACCTAGAAGAACCCCTCTTTTTTGTTGTTGTTGTTGTTGTTGTTGTTGTTTTGTTGTTTGTTTGTTTTGTTTGGTTTTTTGGGTTTTTTTGTGTTTTGTTTTGTTTTGTTTTGTTTTCCTTGTAGGGCTTTTATAGGGAAAATTAAAGCAAATGTGTTGCACAGAGGCTGTGGTAAACAGGAACCAGACCTGCAGCAGGGGGAATGTGGTGCAGACAGGGCCTGAGAGGTTTTAGGAAGGATTTTCCATGCTGCCCTCTCCTGTGAGACCCCCTGGTCCTGGGGGCTGGAGAGAATTGTGTCTGCTGTGGGCAGAAAATCAGGAACAGGCTGAAAAGGTGGAAAGGTTAAAAGGTTGAAAGGCATGTTGGGTTCCCCTGGCAGGGTGCACAGTCAGGGGGACTTTTGGCTGGGGAGATGTAAAAGCTGAGCTGCTTAAGGGAGAAATCATGGGGCAGCTGGGAGGGCAGCAGGGTTGGCAGGGGAGGGCAGGGATGGGCAGAGATGCTGCCTGACCAGGACTGATGCTGCACGGCCATCTCTCAGAGGGATGTAGGGACATCACCCCAGTGGGGGCACCAAGCTGGGCAGCTGCTCTGCTTCTCATCCATGTGTGTCTGTCCCTGGAGAGTGCTGTGATTGAGAGGGGGTGCAATGCTCACGGCCCTCCAATGCCTTCTGCAAAGGGATTCTGATCTCAGAACCAGCTTCAGTTGGGATCTGTGCCCTGGGAGAGGTGATGCTGGGAACCAAAGGGGTTCAAGGCAGTTGGCCCTGTTACAGAGGCTCAGCCATGGGGCAAGGAGGGTGCAGACAGTGTGAGCAGTGGGGATTATGGCTGCTATAAAAAACACTGGCATCTCTCACTCCTGCTCCCTAAGGAGCTTAGGGGAGGAAAGAGGGACTTAAAGAGCAACCTACTGAATGGAAGAGGTGCAGGGGCCAGAGCAATGGGAGCAGCCCAGCACCCTTATCAGCTGCCTTCTGTCTCAGCATCCCCCAAAACCTCCCCTGGGTAAAGCAGTCCGGGCACCTCTTCCAAGGGTTTTCTCCCTGAGCCCCTGATGCTGGATGGACAGACCCACGTCCCCTGCTTGGGGGGACAAGGAAAGGGCTAGGGGGGACAGCCCAGAGTGGGAGTCTTGGTGGGTGAGAAGAGAAGATGAGGTTGCTGCCCCGATTGTACCAGCCCCCAAACAGCTCTCCCCCTCCCTCTCCAAATTAGGGAATTAGGGAGAAGAAGAGGAAGGCAGATGCCAGATGGTGGCAATAATGGTCAGGACTCGGAGATGGGAAGGAAGGAAAGAAACTGCTGCTGTCCTCTGTGGTTTTGCCCCGATGTGTGGTAGGTTCCAGGGGGTCAGCAGAGAAAGCAGCTACAGCCGTGAGGGTCTGCACAGCCCCGGTGCCTGCCTGGTTCCTGGTGTGCACCAGGTGTGACCCTGCGGCTCCTGGAGACCTCTGGAGTCTCCTCCCCACGCACACGGATGCAATGTTACCGCAGGGATAGGTGGGTCGAGGGCTGGACACAGGCACCACAACCCGTCCTTCCAGCCCTGCAAAAGAAGGGCTCCAAAGGGGGGGTCCTGCCTCCAGGAGGAGAGAGTGGAGCAGATCCAGAGCGTTTCGTCCCTGGACCCTTCCCAGATTTGAGCAGCCTGGTGGCCACAGGAGGGAGCTTGGCTCCTTTCTTCTCCTGCTCGGAGGAGAGCAGCCTGGGGAGGGTGAGAGCCGCGCTGGTCCTGGGGATGAGCAGCTCCCCATGGCCAAACCGTGACATGGGGACACAGGATGTCTTGGCAAGGGAGCAAGAACCTGACTGGAGTGGAGGTGGCTGCGTCCAGCTTCAGAGAAGCCCCCACTTTATTTCCAGCAGCTGGTGGGCAATGGGTCCCTGATGCAGAAGAGCTTCCATAGGCTGTTGCCTCCAGCCACAAGGGCACAACCCCCTGAGTGGCATGTCCCCATGGCAGGGACTGGTCCTTCTGAGAGCAGCATCTGTGCTGGACACATGGTCCCACCTCTGCCCATGCCTCTGCAGCAGTGTCTGGGGGAATCTGAGTGACCCTGATGCCTCTGGATGTGTAAAAGGCAGGGGAGCAAGGAAACCAACCCCCTCCACTCCATAAAATATCCCATTCCCCAGGAACTGGGACCCTTCCAGTCTCCCCAGCCCACAGCCAGCCCTGGAGCTGCAACCCTGCTCCCAGGGGGTGACAGACCTGGGGTCACCCCCAGCATCCCCTGTGCTGCTGTGGCATCGTTGCTGGGGTCCCATAGACATCCCCAGTGCAGGAGCCTTCAGGCAGCAGCCACATTACAAACCCAGGGCCAAAAACCAAAAACAAAACCAAAAACAAAACAACAAAAAATGGGAGGAGAAAAACACTGGTGGCAGCAATGAAATTATCTCATTGGAAATGGTTAATTGCTGGGGGGAGGTTTGCAGTAGTGTGCTACTCTCTTTGCTTCCTGCAAAGCTGAAAAAGCCCCAGTATGCAACCACTGGTAATGGCTCTTCTTAAAAGCCATCAGAGCAGGAGGTTGGAAACACATCCATTTCCCCTTACAACTTTCAGGAGGCAAAAATGGTGCTCTGAACCCTGCTGTTAGGGGTGTGCTGGGTACCTGGGGCTGGGAAGAGCAGGGATCATTTCCTTGAACTCAGAGCCTGAAGTCCTGACCACTTACCCTTTCCTGGAAAGGTTGGGCATCAGTACAGTTTGGTTTTGGGTTTTTTGTTTTTTTGTTTGTTTGTTTGTTTTGTGGTTTTGTTTGTTTGTTTGTTTTGTGGTTTTTTTGTTGTTGTTTTTTTTAAGGCAAAACTAAGGGGAGGAGAGTTGGCCCATGTAGCCTGCTGGATTTGTTCCCTGCTGACCTTTTCGTGCCTTGCTGCAGCCCCTGCCTGCAGCCACAGCTCCCTGCTGTGTCCTGGGTCTGTCCCCTGAAACAGACATCTCCATTTCCCAAGTTCTCAAGCAACCACTTCACCTCCTTCACTTTCACTATTTTCACACACACCTCCCCACCCCAAACCTCATCTGCAGGGGACCCAAGTGCTGAAGGGCTGCCTGGCTCCTCTCCGGCTGGTTTCTCTTGAACGCTTTTTTTTGGTGGGTGTATTTTGTATTTGATTTTTTTTTTTCTCTTTTTTTTCTTTCCTATTCACAAGGGAAAAAGGGGAGTCACAAACCCAGGGGCAGATCTCAGGGTAAGACAGGAGGTCCTGGGAGGAGAGGTGATGCCACCCACCCTGGCAAGGTCCTTAGAGATCAGCAAAACCAGGGTGAGGTTTGGGCTCCACGGTGCTGGCCCTTTCCATCCCTTCCTCCAGCTGCACAGTCCTGCAAGGCGGCTGCAGCTCCCTCCTGCTGCTCCATCCCTCTGCTCCATCCTCCTGCTCCATCCTCCTGCTCCATCCCCCTGCTCCATCCCGCCGGTCACCACTCCGGTCACGTCTGCCGTGGGAGGTGGGAGGTCTCCCCGATGGAAATGACCACGTCCTGGGGGTGTCGGTCCCGGCGCTGCGGGGCCTCGGGGAACGCGCTCATCTCATTGACGCTGTTGCTGATGCAGTTGATGTCACTCTTGTTGCTGTTGTCATCCGGGTTGGGGCCGAAGATCCAGTCTAGAGGAGAGGAAAGCACAAAACGAGCCCCTGATTACCTCTACCTGTGGCACTACACCCTATTCCTTACTCCAGGTGTTCACCACCCCTCTGGGAGGGTCCCTCAGCCACCCCTCCCTCTCTGTCCCCTTCCATTTCCCCAGTACCAGGGTCTCTGCTTTTCCCAGCTCTGGGCTGTTTTTCAGGCTGTTGGTTTCTGGAAGCCTTCCCGGCTTAGGCAAATGAAATCACCATGCTAATCCCCAAAATGAAAATGAAGTTTTCTCTGAAGCAAAGTGTGCATCTTGGCTCTCCAGCTTGGGAAAGCAAAGGATTTCCTACAGCGTGTTTTTTGCTGTAAGAAATGGAGGGGATAATTAAAAGACTGTGTGACATCCAAAAGAGGCTGGGGACAGGGCTTCAAAGCCTCCATGGGCAGATTTGGGGCTGTGCTTCTGGCAGGTGACCAGAGCTGCAGAATCCTCAGCTGACCCAGCCACTCTCAGTGCCCTGGGGGTGGCTGATCCCCCTCCAAAACACGGTGCTCCCTGCTGGATAGAAGATGTCACCGAGATGTCCCCTGCAGCACAAGGGGCTGCTGTTCTCTGGATGTAAGGGCTGCCACTTCCCAAATATGTTTTGGTTTTGTTTTTTTTTAAATTTGGCTCTCGGGGTGGTGAGAGGCCATGCCCAGCTGTGGGCAACGGGGAAACCAAAGCTGGAGAAACCCAGGTGAAAGGAGAGGAGCCCCTGGGCCAGGGGTGGGTAGTGGAGCAGCAGCACTCCTTTGCTTCAGCCTTGCTCCCAAAATAAGGCAGAGACAGCTCAGAAGAGGCAGACAAATGGACAGTCCTGGTCCAGTTGTTTCTGAGGAACTCTGCTCATTCACCAGTGGATTGCTCTTGAGAAATAACATTTTTTTCCTTTGTGGCAAAGGGTATTTCAGAGTGTTTTCTGTCACTGTGGAGGATTCCAGCTGCAGACCTTTGCAGGAGGCAGGCTGCCTGGAGGAGCAGGGACAGAGAAATGCAGTGGCACAGGGAGATGTTTCCTTCCTCATGGGCTGGGGGAAAAAGTTTTGCTGTGAAGGAAAATGAGGGCAAATGGCAGGGTGGGATCCCAGGGATCCCAATAATGTGGTGTTAATGGGTCAGCAAGTGGTGAAGAGGAGAGATGGGAAAGACCTGTGGTCCTCCCTGTGTTTGGTGTACACACTGCAGGTCAAATTTTGGGGCTCTTTCGAGCAAATATTTTCCTTCTTTTTTGAAGAAAACCCAGAAGTTTTGTCATTTCTGCAATGCAATATTTGGCTTTCTACTCCAGCCTAAAGTCATTTGACCATGCCATCCCCAAAGGTGAGGGGCATGGCTTTTGGGGTGATGCTCAAGCCATGGAGCCAGGGTGGGTGTCTCCCCCACCACTAGGATGGGGCAGGGAGCAGAGGGGCTTGTGCCCTGGCATGGGATGTCTGGATATGGGTACAGGTCTCAGGGAGCAGAGAGCTTCCACTACACCAGGCTCAAGTAGCATGTCCAGAGAGTGACTGTTTTTTCTTGTTTTTTTCCTTTTTGGTTCACCTCTGTCACCAAACCATCAGGGCCTGCTGGTTTTGTGATGGGAAGGGCAGGAGAAGAGCTATTATAGTTCCCACAAGTACCACAGTGTGGGTAAGACTGATTGGGGAACTCAGCAAAAACGTGGTCCAAAGGCCCCTGCTCTGCCCTGAACCAGAGCCCAACCAGAGCCTGGGCATCACAACCCTTCCCTGAGGAAATCAGCCAGTTCAGGGGGGCTCTTTTAGGTATTTTTTCCTTTACAGCCTCCATTTTGCTTGGAATTACTGGATTTAGATCAAATCTAAACACTCCCACAGCTGCTTTCTGGCCTGACCCTGAAGCCTGGGCTGGGTTCACACCACCAGACCCCTTCCCCTCCTACTTCCAAGACCTCCCAGGCTTCTGCCAGCCCCTGTGCTGCTTCTTGGCATGAGGAGGCTCTGGAAAGCAATAACAAGATTGCCTCCTACAAATACTATTAAAGTTCTCAGCTTGTTCTCCTTGACGTCAGTCATAAAAATCCAGCAGGAGCAGGGACTGGTCTGGCAGGGAAAAAGGGGAATAACCTGCAAAAAAAGAGGGGACAGGTCCCCAGATATCCCAGGAGCCATGGGGTGAGGCAATGGGAAGCCAAGACCATAACTTTGCGTGCCTGAGCAGGAGGATGTGACATTTATTGGCCAAGAAACAAACTCTTGGGGGCATTTTTAGGCAGCAAGGCTGCAAGCGCTGGGCACAGCAGCAATGCAGAGGATGGGTGCTTCAGGGGAGTGCTGGTGGAGCTCAGCAAAAGCTGTTTCCAGGGGAATAGAGGTGATGGTGCATTGTCACCAAAGGGGACATGGCTGGCCAGGGCCCCTGCCCAGTAGGTGCCTTGAGTGAGGCTGCTGCAGTCTAATGCCTGGGTAAGTGCAGGCTGGATTGTACAGGCTAATCTGAACCACTGCTTCCCTGGGAATTATTTCTGGAGCCTGATGGATCTAATTATCTGGTAATCTGCAGGAAGATGTAATTAGGCTGTCATTAGAGGGTATTTACTGCGATGCCTTTATGATTTGACTGTGTAAGTAAGGAGTGAAGTAATTACACAATTACACGTTATTTGTGGCCATTTATGGCCTGTAACTTCAGCGTGTTGCCATGTGCAGAGGAGGGAAGTGAGGCCCCGTGGAGCTGGTGGTGAATCTCCCACCAGCAGAACCTTGGAAAAACAACCAAAAAAACTTCAGTGCCTTTGTCTCCCCTTGCCAGACACCCCTGGCCAGCTCTGTCCCAGCAATGCATGCTCCTCCTCAGCTTCTCCCTCGGGTTCCTCCCCAGCTTGCTCAGCATGTAGGTGAGAAACTGGGATCTTCTGGGTTGGTTCTCCCATGGGGTGTCTGGGGAGAAACAAGGGGGAAAAGAGAGGGGACCTTCACAACTTCTTTGGTCCTGATGGGATTACACCTTGTTCTGGTGTGGAAGGACCTTTGCAGTTGTCGAGCAGAAACATGTTAGAAACCTTGGATAACCCTGAGTGGGGTTGTAATCAGGTAGTGGAGGATGGTGAGTGGCCAGGAGCTGAGGGACAGTGGTTACTGACTGAAGGCACCTGAAGCCCTTAACACCACAACAGGTATTTCTCCATCCCTTACATCTATCTGGCTGGGGGTCTGCATGAGCAACAGAAAATGGACACAGCTGCCATTGAGTGGAAACTTAAACCCTCTTTTGGAGCAAAGTCCACTCTTAGGTTCACACACTCTCCAGTGAAGTCAGGCTGAACCAGGGCACCCAGCAGACCTGGAGCACCCAAAGGCAGAGCTGGGGTGAGCAAGGCTACAGTGTGCTCCCAGGGCAGTGGCACCCTTGGACCCAGCATGGTCACACTTTGGAGATAAGGAAAAGCATTGCCTGATCCTTTCCAGCCCCTGGAAGGAGCTGGTAACACGTGCTGCAAAATCAGGGCATGCACACAGACAAGTTTGAATGCCTCAAGTAAGAGGGAAGGACAAAGTGACTTTCTCAGCCAGGCTTTGGGAGCAGCATCTGACCCAGAGACACTCCTCCCTGCACACCAGGTGCTGCTGAGGTTCAGTGTGCTGGCTGAGGTCCTGCAGGGTGAAAGACAAGGTGGAAAGTGCTGAGATGGGGTGAGATGGATATGAAATGATTGATCCAGAACAGCTGGAGAGAGGAGATAGGACAGACTGGGTAAACCAGGAGCTGTGGAATAATGTATCTCCCTAAATAGCAGTGATGTGGCACAGGGTCCCTCTGCACTTCCCTGGTTCTGCCTGAGTTTTTGACAGCATCTCTGCAAGTTGGACCCTTGGGATGTGCTGGGGGGCAGAAAAACAGCTTGGGGCTGACCAGATTTCATAGCTTGTTTTACCCCTCAGGGATGATCCTTGCTCAGAACCCCCTCACAGTGCACACAGGGGAGAAGCTTCAGCCTCCAGCAGCCTGTGTGCAGAGGAGCACAGCTCCATGCTGTGGATGGGGTGGCCAGGTCCCAAGCAGTCATTGGTGCAGGATGTCTGTGAGGCACTTCAGCCACTGGAAAAGAGATGTCCCTGACAGAAGAGCAGAGAGAGGTAGGAGAAAGGGCTAAAATTTAAATGCAGCCCAGTGAGACATTCACACTCCCTGCAGAGATGGAAACAGGCAACGGAAGGGGAAACGTGTTAGATGAAAAAACAAACTCATGCTCAAGCTTTATTTGCTTTAAATGGAGCTGAGTGTGAAAACAACTGCTAAAAAAAGCCCTTTTCCCAGCAGTGGAAGCAGAAGACCTCCTTGTTTAAAAAAGGTCCTGACTCAGTGATCACCTTGTACTTTGCAGCAAGGCAGGACCAGCTCTGGCCACAGCATTGCTGAAGGACGTGAGTTCAAGGGTGTCCTGCTTGTGTTTCACACGATGCAGCAGTCACAGCTGGACACCAGCAGCACACGGTATCTGTCGCATTTGCAGGACAGACTCTGCTTATTCATTACCAAAATCAGCAGATATGGACCAAATTTTCTCTGCTGGAAAATCTCTGCCTGCCTCTGGCCGTAGTAATTTGTTAGGAAGAAATCCCAGTTTTCTCACAGATTCATGTATTTCTGAGTTATTTTGCTATTGAAGCCTGTTCTTCCTCCACTGTTATGCAGAAATTTTTGGGTGAATCAACACTGTCCTGCACCCTGAGCAGTCAATTGACAGGTAAGGACATGGTCCCTCTGCAGAGCTGTCACCTGCTTGAAGGGTCTGGTGAGGAAAGGGGGGTGACATGGAAAAGGCATTAAATATTAATCACTATATTCTCTTATTCTCTTAAAAATGGCTTCTCTGTGCCAATATAGCCCTAGGACAAACCTGCACTTGATCCCAGACCCACCCGCAGGGCAGGTGTGGTGCGTGGGAGGCAGGGATGCTCCTCTGGGTGGTTAATTGGTCTCCACATCTTCCAGCCTTAGGCATTCATCATGGAGGCAAAGAGAAGACAGCAGAGGTGAGGAACCTGAGGAAAATCAGCACTTGCAGGGAAGCAGAAAGACACTCTCCTCCCCCCAGGGACTCGATGCAGCCCACTGCTGGACCGTGTGATGACAGGAATGGAACCGCTGCTGCAGGATGGTGCATTCTCTAGGCCAGCCACGACTGTTCCCTGTCCTGCTCGGGCTTCAAAGTTTTGGCAGTGAAAGCAGCCATCCTAGAGTGGAGCCACCTTTGCCTGTTTTACTCAGGGCCAGCCACTGTGGCCACTTGTCTGGCTGACAGCCACAGCCAGGGCAATGCCAAGGCAGATGTGGGGAGGAAGCATCTGCCTGTTGTTGCAGTATCTGGGATTGGGAATTAATCCCCTGAAAGCCATTCTGCAGCAGCTGCTGTTAGACATTAGCACCCCTAGAACAGCAGCTAAGGAAGTCCTCATGCACCCTTATGCACTGAAAGGGAAACTGAGGCAGGGGGTAGTGTCAGAGGTAGGTTAGCACCGAGGTGGGGAAACAGAGAGGAACCTGACACTGTCTCTTCCCATAACTTTAGGAGGCAAACGAATCATCCTCAAAACAGAGCCCCAGAAGAAGATGTAACTCCCCTCTGATGGGCCTGGGACACAATCTGCAACTCCTGCCACGGGCTGGATTACCCCACGATCCTTGTGGTTCTGTGTGGGAGCAATTAGAAGCAGATCCCAAGTCCCTGGCAGCAATTTCCAGCAATGCTACATTATTGCGCAGATTTCTTTGTTCAAGGAGACATTTTCCTAAAGAAGGCTGAAATGTGGTGTGTGGAGATAAGGATGAAAAATAAAAATACATCTGGTGGGTCAAAAGGGCAAAGAAAAGACCCTGCTCTGAGTCTGGCTCAGGGTTTTGAGCAGTCCCCGAGCCATCCACCAGCACAGTCCTGCTGGCATCAGCGAGCCTGCCCTGCCTTAACCCCGTCTGCCTTTGGCTCATTCCTGAAGGAGAAGTTTCCTCCAGGTCTCCTCCGGAGATCAGCAGCTCAGAGACCCGGCCTGAACCCTGTGACACCAGCAAAGGTCACCCTGCAAAGCACCAGCTCCCCTGCAGACCAGGAACCAGGAGACCCTTCCCATGTGGTTCCTGTCCAAGTCCAGGCACTGAGATGCTTTCCCGGGAATCACACGTGCCACAGTCTCCACGGCAACAGCTTTGTTTCAAATGAAACTTTTTCCGCCCCCCTCTCTCTTTTT
>JAAWXA010000008.1:21366920-21397936 GCA_038090715.1 Florisuga fusca
TTTTTTTTTTTTTTTTTTTTTTTTTTTTTTTTTTTTTTTTTTTTTTTTTTTTTTTTTGGTGTGTGTTTAAATAAAGGCGATATTCAGTGGATTGCTGGGGACGGAGGCGGGAGGGCGGGCTGGTTCCCCAGGATTGCAGTAATTTGGTGCTTCCTACGTTGGTGACAGGCTTGTCATTTGCTAAGCCAGCACTTCCTCCCAGCGCCGTCCCCGGCAGCTCCCCAGAGCTCCCGAGTTAAACTGCTTTCCAAATGCTTCGACCCAGTTCGTCTTAACTGGTGTCTGGATCTGATCCACGCTCTGGTCCTCCCACCTCGGGGTTTGCATCCACATCCCCAGTGGAGCTGCTTGATGAGTTTTGGAAAAGTCGCGAACATGAGACTTCATCAGCTCAGAGCAAGTGGGGAGGGACTAGAGAGAAATCAGGGTTTATTGGGCTTTCCTTGGCCAGGTCTCTTCAGGAAGAGATGAACACAGGCTCTTTCAGAGCCCTTTTATCCATATCCAGGTGTTCTGGATGATGAGGACAGCCAGGATCCCCATCCCACACAAGGGGAATTCTGCCTTCCTCCTCTCCTTCTTCCTCTCCTCTCTCCTCTCTCCTCTCCTCATTCTTCTCTGATGCAGTCTCCCATTTTGTGCTCCTTCCCACCCCACTGAGCATCATAGCAGCATTCACCTATCCCCAGGGATGCCTGGATGAACTCTAACTGAATTTTTAAGAAGTGGCTGTGAGAGAGGTGTCAGTGTCTGAAATACCTACTCAGATTTCACAGGGCAAGAGCTCAGTAGCATCCTGAGAGACCCTCTGCCACCCCAAACCCAGCTCAGTACTTGCTTCTCATGGTCCCTGTGAGCATATGATACTTTGACTCCCCCAGCAATGTCCTAAAAGCTGTTATTGAGGAGTCCAAATCATCCCTGATGTCTCCAAGTGACTGTTTAAAGTAGCGATTAACTATTCGCACTTTAATCTCTCTGTAACAGGCTCCAGCCCTTTGGCATCTTATTTCCATCTCCCTCTGTATCCTTCTAAATATGATTAGCACAGAAATGCTGATAATGGAGGTTGGAGCTGCTGCTTAGTGTATAAATCCAGGAATTGTATTAAAGCAGTTAAGGAGAGCAGTTTCTTCTTTACTATCCCTCGGTCTCTCTGTCCTGTCCCCAAAGTCATTTTATGCAAACCCATTCAAATGAAACCTTCTCTTTAAAGGTTGCTGCTTGGCAGTGTTTACAAACACAGTCTCTTCCTCTCTCCCCTGAGGAGGGGCTCATTTCAAGTGTACAAATGGTGTGAAGATGGGCCTGGAGTGCTAAATAGGATGGGCTGGATGGAGGCAGCCTTGGGCACTGAGGGGTGCTGCTGGAGTTTGGGAAATGCTTGCTCCTCTCTGTCTGGATGGAGAGAAGCCCATCTCTGTGTTTCTGATCCTAACTTGGAGAGCTGTCACCTTCAGACAGAGCGGGGAGGATGTTCTGCCCTCAACAAGGGAATTCAGCTGGGAAATGGCTTCTTCCAAAGCAGCAGAAAGCAGCCAGACCCCAGGGCTCTTCCCTCTCCTGTCCAGCTTTGTGACATCCACAAAAGGGCTTTTGCAAAGGGCTTTGAGATGGAAGGGACACCCCCCTGACCCCATCCCACACTGGGGCAGAAGCAAAAGCTGCCTGAAGTCACCATGAGGCATGGGTGCAGAGCTGGGAAGGGCACAGCAGGGACACGGGCACCTCTGACCCCGGCTTCATCCTCTCTCCCTGACCAGGGCAGGCATGGACATTTCTGAGGATTTTTTGCCCTGCTTTGCTGTACCCACTTAAGGGCTGGTTTTGACCACCAGCATCCATGATCTCAGGGACCCCAGATATTTTAAACAGGGGGTGTCTGCTTTGTGCAGATAGTGTGGATGGACTGGCTGACAGCTCAGGAGGCTTTCTAACCTGCTCTGACCTCTTTGAGTATCTCAGGGCAGGTGCTTGTATATTTTTAGGTGCTGTCCTGCTGCCTACCTTTGTTGAGAAGGCAATGTAAGATCAGATGAGCAGGAGAACCAGGAGACATTACAGCCTCAGCAAGCTGCTGATTAAGTGTTATATTTAACACTTTAAGACAGTATCTGTTCCCCTCCAGCTGAGGTGAAGAAAGACTCCTCAGCAGCAGCTCCCTGCTGCTATTCTGGCTGAGCCTCAGGTGAGACCCTGAGTGCTGCTCCCTGCCAGGAGGTTTGACCCTCCTTGTCCCACATACCTCCTCCTCAAATAGCTATGTCCCAGATCTGCTGGCCCCTGCCTGGTTGGGACCCCCAGCCTGAGGGACTTGGCTTTCCCTCCCATCACCAAGGCATGGGTGCTGCCCATCCCCCGGGCATCGGTCAGAGTTTTGGCTGATGAGCATCTCCTGTGTCCCGAGAGAAGGGGAATAAATTGGGCTCATGAATGAAAATGTGGATTTTGCTCCAGATGAGTGTGACCTTCCTCCCTGCAGAAGGGGCAGGCTCGGAGCAAGGGGTGAGCAGGATTTCAGTCCCCGTCCCCTGCAGAGGACATCGCTACCTCAGAGAGTTCAGGAGAGGTATGCACAGCTGTACAAGCCAGGAACTTCAATATCTCTGTGGATCCCTTCTGTCCCTCTGTCAAAGCTGGAAAATTGCCACCAGCTGCCTGCACCAGGGCTCTGTCCCACCAAAGGACAAGGCAAGCTGGCTGCCAGAGTGTGGGGGACAGAGGTACTGGGGATTCAGAAGGGAATTGGGCACATTTGCACTCTCTGGCACCAGCAGCCTTACAAATTACACTGCCAACAGCAAAAGTACCACTGGGGGCTTGTCCTAAGCAACCAAACACCTCTGCTTCACCTCTGCCTGCCCACGGTGGCTGCAGCCAGCAGTGTTTGAGCTCTCCTCCCTGATGATGAGGGACCTCGTTCAGCAGCAACAGGGTGAAACGAAAGGGCTGGGGACCCAGTTCCCTTACAAATGCACTCTTTGAGTTGTCATTTCACAGGTTTGCTGCAGCAGCCTGTGGTGGTTGTGCAAGGTGCTGTGCAAGGGACGCAGACTGCTGACCTGAGTTTCATAGGAGTCTGTGGACTCACTGGTGTCTTATAAGGGATTTTCTTTCATAATGCACTTTTGGGTCGTTATCCTGTGCTCAGGCATCTGTTGCCATGAAACTTTTCCTTTTGGAGATCTCTAATGACAGCTCAGTTGAAAATGGGCAATGGCTTTTACAATTGTTCTGCAGCACAGACGTACGCTCCTACACATTCATAGGTACATGCACAGCCCTCTTTGCTTTAGGAAGGGGGCAAAATACCAGGATTTTCTCTGGGAAGCTGGTCACTGTACAGCTGGTCGGACAACCCAGCACATCATACGAACTAACACTCTGGTAAATGTGAACGGTCGAGGTTTTCACCCCAAACCCATCCAAACTGAAGAAAGACACCATCCAGCATCCCCAGGCTTTGCACCAGGCTCTTTTTGACCCCACGCACACAACGCGTGACGCCTGCACTCACCTATGAAGTCGTGGAAGAGGTCTTTAATGAGATGCCCAACGATGGCATATGCCACTGCCACCACCACCAGGGCTGCCATGAGAAGGTAGAGAACAGCCTTGGGCAGCGGAATGGCGTCTCGAGGAGGGGGTTTGTACTCCTTGTAGAGCTGGTCATTGTCTGAGTAAGAGTACTGGAACAAGTGGTCCAGACCAGCTGTGATGTTGCTGGAGTTCATGGGCTGGCTGTTGGACAGGTAGTTGTCCTGCTCGGGGTCCTGGAGCACACTTACCATGGAGCTGGTGGTGGCTTCCACTTGCTGTACCAAATTCAGAGTCTTGTTAACGCTGGGCAGGATCTGGGAGAGGAAAGTGCTCCAATCTTTGATGGCACTGATATTGCAAATAATCATAATTGCAATAAGGAAAGAGATCTCCAAGCTGAAGAGATTTAAAAGGGAGAGAAAGAAGCAAGAATTGCTGTGCTTGCTCTGAACCGTGTGCTGCAAACTGGGCAGAGGTCTTGCTGGGATAGGTTTTGCAAATTCTTACATGATCCAGTAGGGATGCATCTGTTGTCCATCGGTCCTCACCCCTGGAAATGCCTGCAGCGAACCCCTATAGGCATGAAGTTCCTTGGGAAAAAGTAGGTGCTGGAATGGTTTTGACTGATATCATTTTTGTTCCTCAGCCATCTGTCCCTGATGCTACTCTCTGATGAAAGCTGGAGAGACAGGATCCTGCAGGTATTTTCAGTCATCTGGAAAAGAAAGATAAATTGCTTTTCTCCAGCTTCTTTTCACAGGCGATGGTCCTTGGAGGGACAGAAATTCCCCTGTTGTTGTTGTCCCCTGGGCTCGGGCTGGGTGACAGCAGGCGGGAGGTGTGCGGAGCCGTCACTCTCCCCGTCACGGTGCCCGAATCCTTTGCAGAGGAGAAATAGACATTCAAACCCCACAAAGTTCAGCCGCTCCGGGTGTGCCACGGAGCCCGCAGCACACAGATCTCAGCCTGGCTTTCAGCAACTTCTTTTGCCGGCATCTCCCGATCGATTCCTTTAAAAAGAAAATCACAGTCAGAGAAGACGAGCAGGGCAGCGGGGCTCCGACGGGCAGCCCAGCCCGGGAGCGAACCCTCTCGGATTTTACCTTAAGGACTTTTTGCAAGCGAACCGATCCGCTCGCCCGGTGCTCCGGATTGTTTTATTCATCGCTGGGCTCCCTACGGACCTCCCCGCAACCAGCAACCCACCGGGTGCCGCCGCCTGCCTCCCGCGGGGAGGATTGGCAGCCCAGAGGTCAGGTCAGCTCCACAACTCCCAAGCCGGCGATGAGGCGGGAGCGTGGGCTCAGCCCCCGCCGCTGCTCCCCCCCCGGGGTGTTAATCCTTCCAATGCCAAAAGA
Organism: Florisuga fusca; assembly: GCA_038090715.1. NCBI lineage: Eukaryota > Metazoa > Chordata > Aves > Apodiformes > Trochilidae > Florisuga > Florisuga fusca. The sequence continues at coordinate 21,371,819 of JAAWXA010000008.1, forward strand.
CGTGCCTTGATCCGGCTGCTGGATCTGGCTGGAGAGGTGCGGAAGGGAAGCCGGGGAGCAGCCCGGCTGAGCCACAGCCTTTGTCTGGGCGCTGCGCTGCTGGCAGAGGGGAATCAAATCGCGGGCGCTGCCGGGAGGAGGGCGGACATCATCAATCCCACCGCCGGCATCCCGGGAGAGAGATGCCTCCCCGCAGAGCTGGTTCCCTCCCCAGCCTCCACCCCGCGAAGTTCTGGCGTCAGCGGGATGCCTGATTTGCAGAAAGCCCAGAGGGTCTGAGGCTGAGGTCCCTCTATTCCCAGCCGGTCCCTGGTCACCTGGATGATGGGGCTTAAATAGGTCCAGGTTCCCCACAAACACGTCTCCTCATCCGTCTTGGCAAGAGGGTTTCACTGGGGTGTTGATTTGGTTTGAAAGCGCTGGGATTTATTTAAAGAGGAGGAAGAGGAGATCTTAGAGAGGGGGAAATTGTCTTTCTATATTTGGAGGTGAAAATAAATCACAGCTCCTTTTTTCACATCCAGTTTTTTATGTGTGTGCGGTTTCCCCGTGTAAGAAATAGCTGTCTTGAGGGCCAGGAAATCATCACATTAGGCCTGAATGCAGCCAAATAGAGCTTCTGAGAAATAATAGCAAAAGATTAACTTTTTGTGTATGTGTTACCAGCCACCAGCAATCCTGCCAGCTGCCTAGGGTTGGAAGGGCATAGAATAAAATGGCAACTTCTTTCCCTTTCAGCAAAATCACTACAGCTCAGGTAGGTGATGGACATATTGTACATCCCAGGAGCAAAGAAAATGTGGAGGAAAAAGCTTTTCTGCCCATCCTGAAGTGTGCATCCCTCAGGTCATGATGATGTCTGTCCCCCAGGATCATTTTATGGGCCCCTAAAATTTCTCCACACTAATGACAGAGCTGTGACTGTGATGTGTCACAGATACACATCAGGTAGGTGAAGGGCAGCTGCTTGGAGACACGTCCTGCAAAGGGACATGTCCTGATGTCCCCCTGCCCCAGCACTGTGATGCTGGGGTGGAAGCTGCTCCTCTGTTTCTGGAGCATAAAGCTGTGGGGATGCTTTGGGGGTGAGGGCATTAACTAAGGGCAAACAGCTCCTCTCTGAGACTCTTGAGTCCTGCCATGCCAGATTTTATCCTTTCAAGAAGGAAAAGGTGGCAAGATTATTTTATATAAGAACTTTGCCATGCAAGGTGAGTCTTGGGCTCTGTGCAGGGTTACCACCATACAGTCTGTCTTTGTCCCAGTCCAGAGGCACATCCTTTGGCTGAGAGGACAGGACAGGAAAAGAGGACAACCCCTGGGACATGGCCACTGGTCCTTGGAGACTGAAGCTGCTCTGAAGCTGTATTTTCACAGCAGCTGTTTGGTGTTAGCAGTTGCCATGGCACCAGTGCATCAATCAGAGGGGAGGGGAAAGCATTTTTTCCAGGATGAGCCATCCCTGTGCCTGGCTCTGGATGTGACCACCTCCGGTGGGCTCCCACCACACTGCCCCTTTCCTTCCCAGAAGGGGATGGTGCTGAGGGATTTAGGGCAACGTGTTTACAAAGGAATGAGTGCCTGGGGGGGATAATCAGAGGAACTGAGGGCAAAAGGGGATGTTCTAGTTTTGGACATCTTAGGGTCCACACAGTCTTCAAGACCTTTAATCAGACCTGGTCTGGAGTCTCTGGGAAGATGGGTGAGGGTCTCTGCCCTGTATTACATGGGCCAAAATAACCAAAGTAGAGGAATTCAGCACAGGCAGTGAGAACTGGACAAAGGAATGGCTGAACATGGCTGAGGGTGGGAGACAGCTTCCCCACTTATAAACCCCAGGTGACAACAGACCTTTCCTTCCCTGCTGTGCCATCAGCTCACTGCTTGTTTTTTTTTTTTTTTTTTCTCTCATTTAAAAATGAAGAGAGAATGTAGAGACCTGGCTGTTACCTTTTTCTCCCCACTCCTTTGCAAGTGCTGGGCAAAGCAGCTGCAGTGCTTGGCCATTCCTCAGCCTGTGCACCCACCGAGTTGGTGCTGTCAGAGCCTCGCTGCCTTTGAGCACCCTTGGAAACTGGGATGCATGGAGACCCCCTTGCAGAGCCTGCTTGCAAGGGTTCAGCTGCATGGGTGCTGCTGGCTCCTGTCTTGCTTCTCATGGCCAGGGGCTCTCAGCACAGCTGGCACAGCTGGCACAGCCCTGTCTCCCACACCTCCCACCTGGCTCTCTGGGAAGCACCTGGCTGTGAATCAGCACGTTGGAGGATGAAGCATCATTAAAGGGGCTTAGGGTAATTGAAAAAGAAAAAAAAACAACAAACAACCCTGTCCACCTTTTGCTGTGAAAGTAAAGTTGGCTTCTTTCATTTTCATTAACACCCATATCAATTCAAAATGACTGTATGGATGCTTCAATTGTTCATTATACACCCTCTGCATCTCTTGCCTGAAAGGGAGGCTTTATTTTCACCATTACAGTTTCCATCCCATTACAGAGGGAGAGAGCATGGAGAAATATAAAAGTGTGGATTTTAATAACCTTATATTTCAAACTCTGTTATTAAAAAAAATGTTTGCATTTGCAGTGATGGGGAAGGGGAAAGATTAAAAGGATTGCCATGGACTCCACTTAGGGAACATTGCTAATGATTTCAATAAATCATTTTAAATAAAAATCACAATTCCACAATTCCACCCAAATGTCATTTGGCAGAGGGGTTGATTATGGGAGCAAAATAAATTTCAGAATTAGCCACTTGTCCTAATGCAATTGGACAAATCAAATTTAGGGATACACACGTATCCAATGACACACATAGCTCGTGCAGAAGAGCAGTGTTTTGGCCCCTGGGAACAAAACCAAATAACATTTTGGTGGGTCAAGAAAGACCTTGCCCCTCATGATGGATGTTCAGTGTTTGTTTCAGCAATTTTTTTAGTATTTGAATGTTATGGCTTACTCTCTGTGTCATCTCAGTCACAGCACTGGTGGTTTTATTTCCATACAGGCAGGATCAAACTGGTCACTGGGACATGCCTTTGATAATGTTGGTTTCCATGAAGAGCTGGGAAAACCCACTCAGACACATTTCAAGTGATGCCCTGAGCAGACAGTTAGGTTTCTTGTCTGTAACTGGGACCAGATCCCAGGATTTCTGCAGAAGGTGAAGCCTAAGGCAGTCCTTCAGCCCAGGTGCTGCACCATGGCTGAGATCTGCTCCCCACTCAGCTGCTGGCTGCCTGGTCTCCTTTGGGGAACTGAAGGGTTATGGAGGCAACAGGCTGTGGATGTGGCAACAACTAGCAGGTGTAAACTGAGCTGGAGGGGTGGAGAGCAGTGTAGGAGTTCACTGCTGTGAAGTGTATGATGGCACAGGAGGCTTTGGCTCTCTCCCTGGATGAGAGCCGCCCAGAAGTTGGCTGAGAACATAATCAGCAGGTGCAGCTCCAGCAGCAATATGTCCATCTGTACTTTTGGGTGAGACTTTTGACTGTCCAAGGGTCAGTTTTCAGTCTTCAGGTTCATTTGTGTCTCTCTTCTCTCTGCTAACATCATACCCTGAACCCCACCAAACCCGACACTGTGCCTCTCCAGCAGAGGAAGCAGCACAAAGATTTATTCCCTCACTTGGCATGAGGTAAAACGGCCTTCACAGGACTTCTTCAAGCCGTTCAAATTTTAGCTGTGCAGAATGGTATACACATCCACATGATAGCTTGTGGGGGCTGAGAAGATTATGTCCTGGTCTCATCAGCCTTCCCTTCTGGGTAACTTCTGAGTTACCCAGATCTCCATGTGTCCCTGCAAGGGCTGGATGCTCTTCCCTCCCTCCCTGCCCTGGCTCTGCACTACACCAGGAGCAGCAACTTCATTTCCAAGCAAATTCCAGACCTGTTCCAGAGTTTTGCCAGCGACCTTCCAGCATGACAAAAGGTTGTGAAATGTAGGCTTATCCAGCATTCCCACTCCTGGCATTCCTCTTGCTGATCGATTTCTGCTTGAAAAACCAACTAAACAAGGAACAGCAACAGTTTTTTTAGCAGATGAATCAGAACGAGCTATCTTTATCTATCTATATATAAAAACACCTTTAAAAAATATGAAGTTGTTTTGGGGCTTTTTGTGTGGGGTTTTTTTTTTTTTAATGCTGTATTATTCTCCAAAAGCTAAAGAAGCCCAGATGATAATAATAAATGGCATCAAGAACATTCCTTATTAAGTTCAATGCCTAGGAAGATGTTTCCCTATCTGCTGTCTCTGGTAAAAAAAGCTGTGTTTTAACCCTGCATGTGGCACATCCCACGGACAGCTTGGCTTATTGTACTTCATTTCCTTACCTTAAAAAAAAAAGTTAATGGATTTGAGAGGCTGAAGGTATGCACAAAAATATCCAGTCTGAAAAGCTTGCTTCATGAATGAAAGAGAAGCATTTCACAAGTAAACAAGTCCAGGTCAATGGGACAAATTGCAGTGGAAGTGAGGTGGGAAGAATGAATGTTCTATTTCTATCCCTAGAAAGCACTTCTTGTCCACAGTACAGGTAAAAATAGCTAAAAATAATTTGCAGGGTTTATCTATGGGTAAATCTGAGGCCCATGGGCCAAAGAGGACAGAAAGGCTTCATCCCAGCAAGTGGAAAGATACTGTTTTTCCCATGTCTCTCTCCACTTGCATCTTCATTATCCTGAAATCCAGTGAGGTGAGTCAGGATGTTGGCATCCAACAACCCACAAAGCCTCTCCGAGGGATCTGGAGGGAGAAGCTGGCAGTCTCTAAGTTTTCTGTCTTCTCTGTCATTTAAGCTGGATATGGAGTGCTAAAGTAAAAAGTCACCAGCTGTTTCTTTCAAGCAATATGCAGCAGAAACTGAATGGATGGAAATCCTGTCTGAGTCTTCAGAGAGTTTGGAAGGGCAAGACTGAGGTGTCCATCCACCTGCTCACACGTGGCCTCCAGGAGGAAACCTTAAATGCCAACAGCTGTGGCAGGTAAGGTGGTGACGCAGAAATTTAGCAAGGCAAATTGGAAACTCAACAGCTTCCCTGAAATACTTCCCCCACCACAGCTGGAGGTACCAAAAGCATGAGTTCTCATTCCCCTACAGACACAGGAGTGTGTAGTTCTGCTGTCTGTCCCTTCCAAAGTCTTTGCTCAGGTGTTTTTTTCTCCTAGAGCAAGACCTGCTTCTAACATGGGAACTTGAAAGTCATGCTGGCACTTCAGGTGTGGAGGAAGAGCTGAGCAGGGCTGAGCCTGTGCAACGCAGCTGGGTTGCCAGGCAGGTTACAAATACACTCTGTGACTCCTGATTAATCTGTCACCACATCTGAGAGCTGATGCAGTGCTCTCTTCTGCATTGCAGGTTGTGCTCCAGCTGTGCCCTTTCCCCACAACTTTTCATAACCCTGGTGAAATAGGGTGAAATAGCTGCTATAACCTGCTATTTCCCAGGCACCTGTCCCAGCTCAGCATCATGCAGTGCATTGCATGCCTGATCCATGCATCATTGCCTGTTTGGGCTTTGTCTGCAGGCTGCTACCATACTCACAGGTGGGAAACCAACCCCTGGGGCCATGTCCTGGCCAGCTCTGCCATGCCAGGCCTGCTCATGGTAGAGGAGCTCCCTTCCTCCTGCTCCAAAGCTGTGAGAGCAAATGGTGGATCACAGACGGGAACATCCAGATGCTATAGGTACAGGGGTGCTGGAATGCAGGAAACATGTAGGCACAACTCTTCTGGACTGAAGCGTGGGTTTGGATGAGAGCACCCCATTCCCCATTCAGGTCAGGCAAGAGCAGGTAACTCCCCATGGACTGCAGCAGCTCCAGGCTGAATGACAGGAGCAGAAAGAAGCTCCGGCCTGGGCTGAGCTCTGCTGCCTCTCAGCAGGGACGTTGCCTCCAGCACCCTGTGGTGCTTCACCTCCAGCAGCAATGCTTCTCTTGTCAGCAGCAGACAGCTGGGATTGGCAGTGGCAGCAAAACGCTTTATTGCTTTGGGATCGGATAAACTCTGGAAAAGAACCAGCAAAAGTAAAGAAATAATATATTAAAAATAATATACTAACAAGTATGGAAACCAATTTTAACCCACCTGGAACCAGAGGTGTGATTGCATTGTTTCCCTCTTTTTATTTCGTGATGAAAGTGCTGCATGTTGTGTTCTCCAGCCTGCCTCCCTGATGCTACCAGACAATAACTTGGCCAGGGAGATGTTCCATCCTAGGAGCTGAAACCCCAGCAGAAGGTTGAATTAAGACTAAAGATGAAATTCATAATGAGCAGGGCATGGTTTTGTAGTGTAGGCTCTTAACCACACAGCGACATAGTCCTTCTGCTCCTGCGCTTTACTACTATGGAAGTATCACATGTCCTCTAGTATGACATCAAATAGCCCAGAGTTCAGCAAAGCTCTTGGCTTTCAGAATGTTGATGGCACTGCATGTTCTCCTGGCTGAACCTGCTGTTCCACGGATGCAGGAGGTCTCTCAGACAGACACACTGTGTCTGATGAGCTATGCAGTCAGTTTTTATCCTTCATTGTTGGGTTATACCATATCCTGGTGAATCCAGCTCCAGTCTTTTTCACTGCAATCAAAGCCCACTTCTTGCCCTGTCCCAGCAAGCACAGAGAGCTGGTGGACAGAGTGATCTATAGATTAGTGTAAAGAGTGACCTTATGTATTCTATTTCTTTCATTAGAGAGAAGAGAAAAAATTAAGTCACATCTACTAAGTCCGGGTATGTTTAGATGGTTCAGGGAGAACAAGTGAGAGATGAAGCAGCAGCCCTTCTGTTCATGGTGGTGCTGAGGTGCAATGAAATTGCACTCAGACTTTTTCTCCAGAATCTGTCCCTGCTGTAGAAGATCCCAGGACCTGATGGGTGAGGGAACAGAGACACTGAGATTTCTATCTTAAAACCAATTCTAGCTGTGGAGCTGTGCCCCAGGGAAAGGAAGCCTGGCCCTAGCAGTCAGACATTGTAGGCTTATAGTTCCCATCCCAGACTATACTTATCTTCACTCTTCCCCACTGCAACTGTTGTGTCCTCATGTCAAAAAACCAAAAGTCTCCCCTTTTAAACAGCTGCATGCGCTCTGCACTCTCTGAACACTTCTGTGCATCTCATCCCAACCCCAGACCTGCTGTCCCTGCCTCCAGGCATGCTGCACACTGACTTTCTGGCCTTAGATTTGTTTTGCTGTCTTGTTTTGCCTGAGCCAGCCTCTAGGCAGAGAGCAGACAAGCAGCCCTTCATCCACCACTGCTGACAATTTATAACCTTGTCAGCAGCTCCAGGGCTTCCAGTCACCACATGGGTTAATGGCAGCCACCAGAAGACTTCGTAGTTTTAGGGTTTTTTAACAAGTGTCCAACGTGTGCCTGAAATATAACTTTGCTTGATTATTCTTTTGTCCAGCTCAGTCCAAGGTCAAAGCCAAGAACAATACAGAGGAACAATACTAAAACACATAAAAACCCTCAGCAAACTTCCCTGCAGGGCTCCAAAGCACAAGTGTATTTTTTTACTCCCTGTGGCTTTCAGTGCTGTTCCCAGCATCCCTGTGTCACAGACTGGGAAACTGAGGCATGCAGCATCTTGGCACCAGAATCCAAACTTAAAACGAGGGCTCAGTCCTCCTTGCTTTCAGATGACTTTAACTCACAGAAAGCTAGGTGAGATGCCTGGTTCATTCACCATAAACAAGCTTTCTTAACCCAAATCAAGGTTGTTTCTTTAATGAAGGAGAGAAAAAGTACTGGGAGGGAAGGAAGGGTGGCAGTGGAGCTGAGCTGCTGAACCTGTGCAAGGAGGGAGGGGAAAGTAGAGAACCTTCATATCTGAGACCCCAGCATTAATTCATATGTTGATGAATGCCATAAATTAGATTGCAATCAGCCTGCATTCTCCAGGGACCTATTTCGTGTAACGAGGCAGAGCCAAGTCTGTTCCAAATCCAGAGATCTTCTGGAGACTCCGAGTGCGGTTCCTTCCTTCCCCACCCTCAATAAATAAATAACATTGGAAAAGAGGAAGGTATTAGCTGTGAATGGATTTTAATTGAAGCAACGGTAAATTCATTTCATAATCTTTAATTAGCAGAGATGCTTGCAGGAAATGTAATTTACAGAAAACTTGCTCTGTCACTTGGAAATCACTGGAAGGTCCTAGAGATGGGATTGAGAAGGAGCTGTGGTCTCTGCGGTCTTGTAAACAATGCATGAAGGCCTGGGACGAAGGCACTTGGGTCTTGGGGTGAAACAGCCAAAACAGGAAAAGGTCTCACAGCAGATTCAGATCCTGGGTCCTGGCAAATCCAGCTTCTGACTGCAGCTGAGAATCAAGCAGGAAAAAATTATTAAACTCATATGATAGCTGGGATTAACAGCCTGAGTCTGTGGTTATGCCCCCTCCTCACCAGCAGCTCCTCTCCAGCTCCTGACCTTATCTTGAGTTCCACATCTTTGAGCAGAGTCCTCTGTCCTTTTGTTTTCTTACTCAGTCTCCTGAGATCATAGGGATATCATTCTCCTGCTGTTCTCCACAACCCTGGCCCACGCAGGTTCCAGAGTTAATCTCCTGGTACAGCTGGCTGAGTGAAGCTGGGCTGGGCAGTTTTTCAAGGCAGCAAAGAGACAGCCACTGAAACTCCTCTTCCTCCTCTGACATGTTCTTCACTGCGGGATGCTCTCTCATCTCAGGATCCTTACAAAGCCTCTCACTTAGGGAACAGGACAGGTCATAGGGGATCCTGAGCAAATACTGGGAGCAAATTATGAGTGGCTGGACTGGAGACATCAAGAGGTCTCTTCCAGGCAACGTGCCTGTGAGTCTCTGAAACTAAATTACTCTGTCTGGAGCTCCCAGTGAAAGAAATGGCAATGAGTCATGAGTGGTGATTAAGGACAGCTTTAGGTGCAGGGGCACAGAATAAAGTCATAGTGCTTGCTTCTCTGTTCATCCTCTACTTTGTGCCTGTTTATGCTGGGATGAAAGCAAGTTTCCTTTCATCTCAATTCCTAGCAGAGCTAGAGTCTTCCCAGTAAAGGGAATGTGAGCCAGTTCTGCTCCTGAAGTCTGTTGACAGGTTGCCAAACAACCCCCAATTACTAGGAGAGGAGGAAGGGAAAGAAAAGAGATTTTGCCTTTCCATGCTGAAAACTTTGTGGAGTGTCATTGAGAGAGCAAATCTACTTCAGCAAATAATTGGTGGTAGCTGGGAAGAACCAGCTTGACCTGTGAAATAAGCCAAACATGAATACTCAAGTCCTTCCCTAGTAATCCGAGGGCTCTTTGCAAGGAAGCTCTGGGGACAATGTTCCTTATACCCTTTAACTAAACAGCATCTTCAGAATTCATGCCAGTTGTGGATAAAACATCTCCCATGCCTCGGTTTCTCCCTGATGACAAGGGAATGGCACTGAATTGCTGGATGTGTAGCACCTGGGGTGAATGAAGAGGGGGAGATCTCAATATCCTCTACCTGCACACGAGGCCAGCCCCTCACCACCTGAGCACTGGGAGGTACCCCAAAACTGGGGAGTTCAGAGGGGACTGAGCTCACGGGTTGCTGTCTGTGGGGAGATCTTGGTTTGGGGTGGTCTTGGAGCACCCCTTGTGAGACCCAGGAGCACGGTGTGGTAGGGATGGATGGTCCAGCCTCCCTTCCTCCTGTAAATAAGGGGAATGAAGCAAAGCTGGAAAGAGATGCCTTTCTGGACACAGCAGGGAGCTCCTATTTTCTTTCCCCTTCATTAAACACCACGTTTTCCTCTAATGAAGGGGCCATCCAGAGCAATAATGAAACTCTTCTCACATCTCAGTGTTTCAAATGCCACTTCCCCTCCCTGTGCTGAGATGAACCCAAGCTTCAGCAGCTCCCAGGGTGGGTGCCTCTCTGCCTCCTCACTGTTTCTCTGCTGCAAAATAAAAGCAAAATTAGTTCCCCACCAAGAACCTCAAAGCAATCATGCAGGGGGTTGTTTCGTTCATTGCTTCTTCCCCTACACCAGTAACACATTCATCTCCTTCCTGCTGGGCTCTGCTGCGTGCTGGAGAAGGGCAGCACGGTGCTGCCATGGGTGTCCAGGCTGCCTCCTCTCCATCCATGTTTCCCAGAAGGGAGTCACTGCTGGGACCCAGATAAAGCTGACTGGTCTGCGCTTTGCCTTAGGTTTTGGGTGGGTTCCTATAGGGTACATCAGCACCAGGCTATATTGTCCCCAGGTATCCTACATTTCTGAGGTTACCTGGGACCTCCAGGCACAACTGAGCCGCTCCGTGTCCCCTCTCCAGCTCAGAGGTGATGAGGTAGAAAGTCCCCTGAAAGCTATGAGCATCCTTGCTCCTTTAGAGGTTCAGCAGCAAATGTCTGCCCCTGCCAGAGGCTGGGAGCTGCAGTCAGGTGACAGCCTACAGAGCAGCATGAGCAGCCAGAGGGTGCTCCAGGAGGGAACGGTGCCAGGCATCCTGCCAGCTCCTGGGGTCTGCCCCTCAGATCTTCCTGGCACTGCCCAGGATGGAGCAGCCTCTCTGCCATGAGGACAGGCACGGATGGCAGCAGCCTCAGGAGTGACTGTGCAGGCTGTAAGTGTCTCCTCATCTATCATCACTGTGCAGTTCAATTACAGCCTATTGGGGTTTTCTCAATTTGCCAGTTAATTAATAAAATCTGCATCGCAGATGAGTTCTATTTACATAAGAGCTGAAGGAGGCAAATCTTCATCTTACTTAATAGCAGTGAATATTCAGATGCCAGATTAACTTATTGCTCTTGGTGCCAGATTGTTATTTACTTGATTGTGTCTTAAAGAAACTCTGAATTTCCACATTCTTACTGTGAAACAGAGGCAGTAATGGGATCTTTGTTTTCTCAAGCCCTGGTTGTTTTATTGAAACAACTTCCAATACGCTGCAAAATTGGTTCTGTGCAAAGGAAGGAATCCCTGGTGAGAACCAGAGGCACCTAGAGGGGCAACAGCAGAGACCTGCTATGGACAGTACAGAGCTGAAAGGGAAAGATTGCTGCCTTATCCTCATAAGTGGGTGTTTCTGAAAGCAAGCAAGTGGTACATTTGATGCAGGCACAAGCCAGTACTTCTCACCTGAACTGTAATTACACTGCCCACTAGTCTGGTGCCACAGGATGTTGTGGAGGGTGTCACCAGTTCAGGGAAGGATTCAACAAAATGTTGGTGGATGTTAAACCCCAGGAGATGAGTGATGAAGACCCTTGCACCACAGATCACCAAAGTCGGGAAGGCTGCACCAAGAACACTTTGTATGTGCCCTGTTTCTGGTGACTTTTATGCATCTGTTGCAGCCATGACCATGCTGGGTGAGACATTGGCCTAAACCCATAAGGCCATTTGTACAGCAATTTAGCAGATAATTTGGAGAAAAGGCAGTATGGGTCCATTTGCTTCTACAGTAGGTGGGAATCAAGCCGATGTGTCTGAGAAGGTCCAGAGCTCTGCTGGTATGTAGGGAAATCTTGAGTGACAATGTTTTTTGATTTGGAGTTGTCCACATTTTAAGGTGAAGACACCTCCAGCCAGTCTACTGTGTTGAATAACATAGCACAGGAGAAAGCTTCCCTTTTGGATAGAACTCGCATCTGACCTTTTTTTGTTAGTGCCTCAGCATTGTCCTTGTCTGATGAGCTTCTTGGAGAACTGAAGAATTACAAGGCTGTAGAGGTGCCAAAAGAAATTAGGGAACATGATTGGGAAGGAAACCTGGGAAATGAACCTTGCTTTTTAATCAATGTACCAAGCAAAGCAGGGCTAATCAGCATTAATCAAATAGAGCACTGCTGTTAGATGGAGGCCCTGATTTAAACTAGGGGGCTCTACAAATGACCCAGCAGAAGCCAGAATTTTTTTTTTCCCCCCCCATCCAGAATTCCCTGGCCTGAGACAGTGATTGATCTGCTGAGCCTGTATTGATCTGCTTTCCCAACTGTAAAGCATCTTGGGCTCCATTTTGCAATAGAAGTGCTGGATGGCCTCTCCTGGAAGGGAAGACTCTGGAAGAGAGTCACATAGCAGCAACCACAAGCTGGGCAATAAACCAGCATCCAGAGGGACTGAGGCATTTTTGTTTTCAGTATCCAGCCAGCACGTGGGTATGGGTGGCTCTGTCCTAGCAGCAGCTGTCTTCTTGCAAGCAGAGCCCTGCATCCTGTGGGGGGAGGATTCCCTTGGAGAGCAGCCACCACCCCACAGAGATGCTCAGGGAGCTCTGCAGGTGGTTTGGGGGAGGCTGAACACAGGGATGCTGAAAGCAATTCTCTGGGAAGTGCCTTTGGCTCAGCTCCTCCTAAGCCCAAGCTGGACACTTGCAACTTTAGCTAAAGTTAAACAACATGGACAGAAAGAAACAGGTCATGTGGGTCTGCTTCTACCCCCACAGGACAGAAACTGCCCCAGAGGGGTCAAGGTGGCCAGAGCCAGGGCACTGTCTCACACTGGTCCATCCTCTTCCATCCCTAGCATGCTCCCTAGCACTGCTTTGGTCCAGGCCAGTTAACACCCTTCTGGCCAGCAACTGGGCATAGCTATGGGGACATGCAGGACAGGACCTATTCCCATATGGTGCCATGGATCCAAGCCACCCAGCTCTGAGGAGAAGAGCTTCTAACTAGATGCTTTCATGTGGGGCTGGACCATGGCCTCCTGATCACAACCAGACCCAGTTGTGCTGGATACTCTCCTCCTACGTAGTGGAAGCCATTTCCAGTCAAATGGATGGGATATTCCACATGGGTGGGATAAGAGGGAGAGAAACTGAGGCACAAATCAGTTGAAGGACATGCCTGGGGTCAGTGGTACAGGTATCACGGTATATGGTGCAGCTCTGCTATCACAGGGTATGTCAGGTCCTTCTCCACACCTAACAGAAGATGCCAAGAGTGGGTATCCCCCTCTGAGGTCACATCCCATGCTGGCTTTCAGCGGGCAACGTGGGTGCTGCCTCTGCCACTCTCACAATTAATTATTCACAAATGATTAATGTCTGTGCCATTAAGCCTGGGAGCACAGGGGATAACCTAGAGGTTGTGTGCAGTGGTGGGGCTGGGACATGCTCTGCTTTCCAGATGAAGCAGCTGCATGTTTTTTGGAGTCCTTATTCCATTGCATTAGCCAAATCCTCCCTCTGCCTTGCCACCCCTGGTGTTTGAAGTGTCAGGCAGAAAAGCAAAGGGAAGGCAATCAGACCTGTGGGGCCCTATTGGAGGTAATTGCCAGAGAGTTTTCCCTGCTCATCTGAGTCAGCTGGGGAGGGGAACATGATAAAAGTGATGCCACCAACTTCTCTGTGATCTTTCCTCCCTCCTGAGAAGAAATGGACAGAGAAACAGCATCTGAAGAAGCCATAGGAAAAAAAAAACCAGCTGGACTTGAGGGAGCTGGGCAGATGGGCCCATCTCCTGGCAGAGAGGAAGGGAGAGCTGTGTGGGCAGTGTGGACAGCTCTGGACTTGCTCAGGAGGCTTTTATGAGGAAGTTACAGAGAAATCAAAGTCAGACTCTTCACAGTGCAGCATAGTGGGAGAATAAGCAGCAATGGGCATCTGGAACAAGAGAGGTTCAGACTGGTTCTATATATCCTCCTTATATGTCACAGGTTTTTTCCTGTGAGGACAGTCAAGCAGTGGGACAAGTGCCCAGAAGGGCTGTGCAAGCTCTGGTCTTTAGAGGTTTTTAAGACTTGGGAGAACAAAGAGAACCTCAGAGATGACACTGCTTTGGTCAGGAGGTTGGACTTAGAGACCTCCTGAGCTCCCATTTACCTTGAATTCTCCTATGAGCCTAGGAACATGGGGGCAGAGGGAAAGAGGAGGTAGAGAGGTTGAGGCTGTACACCAAAGAAAGCCCTCCCAGGAGCTGGGAGAGTTAAGTACAGAGATGCCTTGGTGTGGAAAGGGGAGTTTATCCATCACTGGAGGCTTTTAGGACCAGACTAGATGCATGTTGATCAGGCCCTGTGTGGGCAGACTTAATGTGACCTTGTGTGAGCCTGGGCATCTGAGGCAACATTTCTGCTCTCCAACCATCCTACAAAGTTAGATCTTACAAAGCACAGAGCTGGACCTTTCTGGGCGTGAGGGCTGCTTCTCTTGCCTCTCATCTCCAGCTGGTCTGGGGGGTATCATGCCATCCTCAACCTCCCCTGACCCTCTCTCCAGGTCTGCTGCCACCCTCACTTGTTCTTCCCCTCAGAATCAGCACTGGCAATGCTTCCCAGCAGCATCCCCAATGCTTTGTAGGAATCTCCACATCCCATTCTAGAAATCACCCTGGGTTCTTTCTAGGAATTTCTTTCCACTGATCTCTTCACTGCTTTCTAGGAATGTTGCAGGACTTCTAGGAATGCCCCCTGTTGATTTCTAGGAACTCTGTAGGATGATTTTTAGGGATTTGCTTACTCTGAATGTCCCCTGATGCATTTTCTCAGCATTTTCCACAGTTCTTTCTAGAAAAAACCATGTTTCTTTCTGGGAATTCCTCAGGTTGCTTTCCAGTTTCCTTCTAGCCTTCTAGGATTGTGCTTGGACAGTCCTGTCTAGGATTGTGCTTTCCAGGAATTTCACATGCTGCTTTGTAGAAAATTCCATTATATGATTTAGGTATTTCCTTGCTGCCACTACTTCCCAGAAAATTTCCCTCTGGTTTCTTGGAATGTTCCAGGATGTTTTCCTGGCATTTCCCCTTTCCTGGAATTTCTCTTTTTCCTTTTGTTTTTTTCCAGTTTTTCACAAGATGCATCCTAGGAATTTCTTGGCTTTCTTCCAAGGAACACTTTAGTACGATTTCTAGGAATTCTTATGATACCTTTCGAGATTTTTGAAGCTTCTCAATAGGAATTTCTATATTGCTTGGTATAAATCTCCCTTTTTCTTTCCAGGAAAATCCCATGTTACTTTCTAGGAATTTCCTAGCATACTTACTAGGAACATTGCAAATGTTTTCTGAAAATTTTTTAGGATTCTTTGCAGGAATAATTCTTTTTTTTTTCTAGGAAATTCTTTGCTTTGTAGAAATTTTATGTCACTTTCCAGGATTTTGCCAGCATGCTTCCCAGGAATCCCAGAAACCCCTTTTTTGGTTTTATTAGAACCCTTCTGCCTTCACGCAAGCTTTTTGAGGCTGTTTTCCCAATAATGGCACTGGGAAGCAACTGAGGTGGCTCCATGGAGACATTTTTCATTTTTTCTAATTTCTCCCTCTACTGACTTTTTTGTGGAAGTGTCCTTGTTACAGCAGCCCTGGGGACTACTTCCTTGCTGTGTTCTTGTCATTGCTGTCTTTGTGGACATCTCAGAGATGTGGGTTTCTCTCTGCCAGTGCTGCCCTGGAGCCTCTCTCCAGCTCCCTTCCTAAGCAAGCACCAGGTCTGCTGCTTCTTCAGGGATCTGACCACGTCCAGAACTACTTGCAATAATTCAGGTAGCAAAACATGACTCGTTGGAATGTCCCTAGGCCTCCAAGCTGAAGCTGTGAAGAGCAGCACTGTCTTCTGCTCTGCCTTACCCATAAAAACAGTGCTGAGGAGGTTTCTGTCAGAGGATGTAAAGGTGGTTGCTTAGCACTCCAGTCATGGCCAAGCTGCCCAGGTAGATTGATCACAAAGTCTGCTGAAGAAGGCACCTGGATCAACAGTGTGGATGATGTGGAAATCAGGAGTTCCTGTGCAACATGGTCCCACGATCTCCTAAGTGGGTGATGTGATGCCCTGAGATGAAAGATGGGCCAGAGACTGGAAAGCAGTAGTGAAATGCTGGTGCTAAAAAAGGCAATAGCAAAAGGCAGTAGGAGATCCAGAATTGGTCTTTTGATGTGCTGGTGATTTAGTGAATGACCTTGGGTGTGACTTTGGTTTCCCACCAGCTTTGGGGTGTGACTGAAATGGGGAGGGCAGCTGAGGTTCTCCCTCATTTCCTTAGCTCATGTCAGAAGTGTTGCAGATCTATGAAGCTGAAACATTTTGTGGGTAAAAAAAGAACAGTTTTGACAAATGTCTTAGTTAAAAACAAAAAAGCTCTGAAATTCTTGAGAAGTCCCTCTTTGACAACCAAGATTCTTAGTTTCCTAATTTGAAACACGCTTGTTCTGCAATTTAAGCTGATTATTAACAGCATGTTCAGAAGCTACTGAAACAAAACATTTTAATTGGCCCAAATCAGGTGGTTTTATTTTAGTTTCCTTTAATTTCTAAATCACAGAAGCTTGAGATTTTGGTCTTTCTTCTTCAGCTGGAAAAGCAGAGAAAAAACCCAAAGAACTCTCCAGAAGCTTTGTGAAGCAAACCCTTTCCCCACCCTGCTCCCAGCTCTCCTGCTTGGAAGAAAGGCTCACGTCTTTATCCCTGTGCCTGTTGATGAGCTCACTAAACCTCCCTCTCCTCCAGATAAATAAGAATTGCAGCTCTCAGCTGGGTGTTGTCTTGCAAGCAAATACTCAGCTGGGAGCTGGGGAGGCTGAGGCATGGCTACAGGATTCTTTCCCCAACTCCTGTTGGTGGGTGACATCTCCCAGTGCAGAAGGCAGGTATGTGGGGACATACATTTTCCCCCGAAAGGTGAATTCCTGAAGTTGTTAGTGGTGTTTCCTCTGTGGGAAAAAGAGAGGAAAGGCTGTATTACCCCAGCTTCCTGCACGTCTAAGCTCTCTGTGATGTCCATGCATGAGAGTGCTGAGTCTCAGAGCCCCCCAGCTGTGCTCCCCATGAACCAGGACCAGATGACCTTTTCTTGTAGTCATCTAAGTGTGTGCAGTGCAGATCTGGAGGCAAGCATGTAAATACACATCTCATTTGAATGCTGAGCCTGCCTTGATGAAGGAAAGCTCTTGGGCCTGTTAGGGGGCAGCTATTTATTTTCCTCAGCCCCCACTGAGTTAGCTAAAGAGCATGTGATGGAAGGATCTGCTGCTGAGGCAATCACACAAGCCTTGTGGGGTCCTGCACCCATCTGCTATGGAGTGGTACAAGTGGTGGGAACTGCCTAGTAGTCTGGGGAGAAAGGCCACCAGTCCCAGCATCTTGAGAGACACTTGACTAATGAAAATCTGCTCTGTAGAGCAGGGGGTGGTACAGAAGGTGGCCTGGGCTGGAGGGTCAGGTGAGCTGGGTAACCACAGTGGGGGGCTTTATGGTTCACTGAGCAGCTGCTCCTAGCAGTGCACTGGGATATTCACTGGAGAAAATCAGGTGAGACCATTCCTTGGGCTGGTGGGATTCCATGTGGCATTCACAGAGGAGATTCAAAGAGGACTTTGACTTAATATTGAGCACAAAGGTTGGTATTGCAGGTTTGCCAGCGTGCCAAATTTCTGCTAAGACTATCCAGAATCTTTTTAACATAATCTGGCATTTCGTAACTTTTTAAATTTTCTGCTATGGTTCTGTTATTAGAATAAAAAAACAAAGACTTTGGGAGGAGGAAATTAAAAGGGGAAAAAAAAAGGCAAGTTAACAATGTTTTAATAAAAATGATACACAGGGCTTTGTGGCAGAGGGAGGTGTTCATGCCTCACTTAATATGGAAATAAAGGGCAGTCAGTCAGAGCCAGTTACACCCCTGGTGCAGAGCAAGAAAAGATCAGGTTGATGGTGGAAGAGAAGACACAAGAGAAAGAGGCAGCTCTAAATGTTTCATTTTAATGTTATCTCCCTGCAGTGCTTTGTGCCTTTTATGTGGTTTTTCTCTTCTTCCAAGTCTGCTCAGGAAGCTGGCACTTGCCAGGGGATGTGCAGCCAGCTGCAGGGGCTGTGGTGGGCACGTGAGCCTGCAGCCTGTGGGACAGGAGTTCCCAGAGACCTGGCAGTAGGACCATGTTAAAAACTAGGGGTCCTCATGAGTCTGGTTCTTCACCTGAAACCAAACTGCCCCCCACCCCCAGGAGACCTTACCCCTACTCTGAACCAAAGGGATTTCTCCTAGGAGCAGAGATTTGCATTTCCTCAGTTGCCTTCAGACAGTTTGAAAGAAACTTCAGCATTCCCCCTGTGTGGGCAACTCGCTGCTTAAGAACATATTTTCAAGCCCTTAGTGTCCCCCCAGAGGGAATTTTCCAAAGCAAATGATAGGCTCCAGCAATGCTCATGTCAGTGTGATGGTGCTCTGACTGTCTCCATCCTTGGAGTGGTTTTGTAGCCCAGCCCGGGGACAGAGGTGACAGTGCTTGGCAGAAGCTTGAAATCATGAAGAGGGAGAGGAAGGTGGATGGGAGAGGTGAACATTAGGGAGGAATGAAGGGTGAGGGGTAGGAATGTATGCTGGCAAGGGGAAACATGGCCCCAGGGACTGGCTACACCGGGGGGCAGAGCACTGGTCCTGCTCTCTCCCAGCTCCATGGTGCTGCTGTGGGTCCATCCCTCGGAGTCTTTCCCTGTGAGGTGAGCTGCTGGCAGGGAAATGCTTTGCAAAGGCACCAGAGAAGTGTCTGGTGCTCTAAGTTTGTCTCCTAGAGATATGGCCATGGTGTTAAAAGGATGTAGTCCCATGGACCCTTTTTCTCTCTGCCACTGACAGCCTCTGTGACCTCTGGAAAGTGATTTTCCTCTTTCTGTTCTCCAATTTCCCTGGACAGAAAAATTGTGCTGATTATTCTGTGTCCTGCTGGCTTCTACCAGTGTTCAAAAAGGTCTCTTCAGTAGAGAAAATAATGCCATTTTTTCTGACTGCATGACAATAGAAGGGCAAAGTTTATCTGACTAAGGAGTCCAGGAGGAGGATGGCAGTCAGACACCTGAGCAGAAGCAGGTCAGTGTTTCAATCTGTGAATGACCCTTGTTTGATTTTGTGTTTCCTGTTCCTTAATCCTGGCTGCTTCTACAGATGACCATTTCCAGATATCACAATCATTTGGAAAGGAGCAAAATATTTTCATCAGACAGGGAAATTCTCCTGAGAGAACACCCACCAGTGGCAGAAAACAGCGAAACCATCTCAGTGGGCTCAATCAGGAGGAGTTATGTGGACTGATCTGGCATGGAGAGGATTTGCTGCTGAACTTCATGCCTGGATGCCCAGCTCACACCCAGCTTCAAAACCTCCCGGTGCTGCCTGCTAATAGCATCACTCCTGCAGACTGAGTGAAGTCCAGTGCCTTAGCTGTGAGGATGAGAAGATCTTTGTGTTGGAGATGATATTAAGTGATGATTCTTGTTAAGATGATGAATGAGGGTGAGTTTGTTTCACTTTTGACTTGGTCAACAGCAGACAGGCAGTGAGTGAAAAGAAGCTGGTCATTGTGTCTGTTGTGGAAACTGCTCAGCTCTGTTGTTCATGAAGCTTCAGCTGCAGAGCTGGCCTCTGCCTTCGTTTACACACAAGCTGCCATTCACAGAATCATAGAATGTTTTGGGTTGGAAGGGACTTTAAAGATCATCTAGTTTCAACCCCCCTGCATGGGCAGCGACACCTTCCACTGGACCAGGTTGCTCAAAGCCCCATCCAACCTGGCCTTGAACACTTCCAGGGAGGGGACAACCACAGCTTCCTTTGGGTCATGTGAGGGAGAAGAATTTGGTGACAAACCTAACCAAGCAGGGGCCTGGTGTGCTCAGCAATAGGAGCAAGAGAGACATCGTTTTCACTGGAAAATTGATCCCATTTGATCTGAATTCTGGTGGCACACTGCAGTGTAGTTATGAAAAGGGTTTTCAAATCAGAAGCTCACTTTCATGTAATTTTTAATATATTTGTGCAAGGTGGTGGCTCAGGGCAGACTAGAAATCCATCTTGACTCCATTCAGAGAGTAGTTCCTGTAGGCAGAATAAATTCCCTTGCACTGTTGGTGAGACAAATGCTTCAAATGCAAATATGAGGGGAAGTACAAAATTAAACAGGGCTTAGTTGAAACTGTGCTGTATATATTTAGTGGGAATGCTGACCCAGTGGCCATCTCATATAGTGGGAGGTCCAGGGACTGGAATGGCTACAAAAATGGAAAGCACAGGAAATGTGAGGCTGTGATGAGCAGAGGCCCATGGAGTGGGAGACCCAGGGAATTTGGAGGTCATGAGAGTTGGAAACTCAGGGAGTGGGAAGCCCAGGGAATAAGACGTTAATGAAGAGGGATATTCAGCTATTGAGAGGTTCAGGTTGGTTCTCCCACCACCAAAGAGGGAAATTCAGCTATTGAGAGGTTCAGATTGGTTCTCCCACCACCAAATATAAATATGGGTGGAAAATGAATGTCAAAGGGGATGATAATTTCATTCCAATGAGCTTGTTCACAGTCTCAGCAGTAATCTTTTCACTTTCATCCCACTGCTCACCCAGCATGTCTCTGCACAACAAGGAAGGCTTTTGATTTGCAGCGTGTTTCAGTTATTTTTCTTTATTTTCTTTTTTTCCTTTGAATTTTTTTCCTGAAAAAAAAAAAAAAAAAAAAAAAAAAAAAAAAAAAAAAAAAAAAAAAAGTGCTTTTGAGGAATACAGTCTTGGGCTGTTTCCAAACTTGTTAGTTTTTTCCTCCACCATGAAGTCAAGGCAGAAGAGGTCCCTTCTGTGGATGGGCCTGGGCTGTCCCCCTCTTCCTGCAGCAGAGCTGTGCTGGAGTGCCAGCCCTGCTGTCTCTGCAGCAAGCTGTGGGCTGGGAAAGGCTGAAGTCTTCAGCATTACATTAATGCTGATCACTGGGATGGGCAGGTAGGGGTACAGCCTTGTACTGTCACTCCTTTGGGTGCCACCTTCCCTCTGTCTCTTTTTTCCTTGGTGTCTCAAAGGCCAAATGATAAGCTGCAATGGGGCAGAAGATAATTCCCCTGCAGTATCCATGTTCCTACTCAGTTTTACAACTACGTAACAAGGTGCCACAGAAGTAGTAAAGATCTATTTGACCTTTCAAGTTGTAAACCATACTGCCAGGAAAAAACCACACAGAACCTGGTTTTTCTCAGTTCTGTGACTTTTCTGAGGGATGGTGGTGAAGAGGGTGCCTTACTAGGGCAAGGCTCCTCATGGCCATTTTGAAGAAGGTGAGGCACTTGCCAGCCATGGGGATGCCTCCACTGTGCTTTTTGATGTTTGTGAGGACCTTCTGCTGAGGTGTCTCAGTGTAAGCTCAGCCTCAGCTCAACCCCTTTTGTATGACACTGAAAGGTTCCTGGAGATGGAGGACCAGCAGGAACTCTTGCACAGGTCAGGCAGTGAAATTCCACAACTGAGAAGCTTTTGAAGATCTGCACTTAAGGGCCAACTCATCACAGTGCTGAGAGCTTTGATGTGGTTCTCGGAAAGCAAATCAATCCCAAAGGCTCATTTTGGGTTCCTTTAAGGAGCCAAATTAAAGTCCACCACTGACCCAATAACAGCCATGCAGGTGGCTGGGCTGTCACCACAGCCTGTTGTCACAGCCTATTCTCACAGTCTGGGTGATGTGGGCCACAGTCTGGGTGATGTGGGCCACAGTCTTTGGTTTGGTGGGTGATAGAATTGGCAGGAGGTCTCCTTGTCCTGTCTCACAATGCTGCAGCTCCATGACACTAGGACACAGGCAAACATGCACACCTTGCTGCTGGGAATGACCCAGGCTCACCCACAACAGCTCCTGTGTATGAAGATCCCTGGGATAGGGTGTGGTGGGACAAAGATGTCTCCAGCTGGGATGCCAGACCACCAAAGACTAAACCTCCCCAAATTAGTTCTTTAACCCAAAAAGTGCAGTGGCTTGCTCAGGACAACACGGTGTGTGTCCAAGGATTGGATTCCTAGCATTTGATGTTACATTTTTCAGCTGTTTATTGTCCATCTTAAATCATGGGAGGGCAAATGGTCTTTTCTGGCAGAGGCACACTGAGTTAGTGGCTGTGCAGGGAGAAGATGCCAGTCTGACAGCAGGACAGATCTGCCCTGATGAAGTGCCCCAGCCCAGGGACTGGGTCTTGTGGTCCTCTGATGTCTGGACTGAAACCTGTGTGGACCCCACAACGTGACCAAAGCCTACACCATCACGCATGGTACCAAGTGATGTGGAGATACCATGGGCCAGAGGCCAGTGGGACCCTGCCCATGGCTCAGGATGAGCAGTGCTTTGTTATTTCAGAGGAGGAACCAGGGCTGACCCATGGTGAGAAGTGCCAGCAGCCCAGCTGCACAGAGCCAGCCTGTCCACAAAGCCATAATGCGGCTTAGTGATGCCATCCCAAAATAGGCTGCTTGTCCAGCGAGGAACCTTCTCTAATTCAGCCTGCATGGTTATTTAAGGTGACACTCATGTCATCCAGTCTGGCTTCCCCCTCTTCAGTGAGCGAATAATCACCTGTCAAGTGGCTCACGGGTGACAGGCTGGGGGAGGGAGCACAGAGCAGGGAGGGATCGTCGCTCCAGGTGATTTTTAACATCCAAGAGGCAGTGGCAGACAGGAGAGTGATGGAAAAGTCTGGACTTTGGCAACACGTCTGCCAGGAGCTGCCTGTCCTGCAGGCAGACAGGTGGGCTTAACAAGACATATTTCTGCAGGAGGGTGTCTTGTCAGGCAGCATGAAAGGGGACAGAAGCACCAAAGAGTGGAGACTCATCCAAGGAGGACAGGGGAGAGCAGTCAGCCAGGGCTCAGAGACCATTTGATCCAGAATAAGAAGAGATTGTCAGAAACTGGGATTGACGGGGCTCAGATCACCACAAATTTTAGTCAGGTTTGTCTAAGGAGGGGGAGGATGGACAAGAGGGCAGTGCTTGTGGGCTGAGGGGCAGGGTCTCCCTGCCCTGCTTTGGGGCACCTCTGGTGACAGGGGTTAGCAGGAGGAGGTTTTTTGCAGAGTGTGGAGGTCTGTTCATGTTAAGGGGGGGCCCTGTTCATAGCCTTCAAAAGGGCTGGGATTAGCTATGTCACACACGGGCTCAGAAATCCCTTTCTTATCTTCCCATGTTCTTTTGGAAGTTCTGCTCCAGTTTTGGGAGCTTTGAAGATGTACACCAGGCTCCAGCTCTCAGTGCATGTGACTGTTCCCGGGGACTGTACCTGCTTCTCTTACCTATAGCTTCAGCAGGGAGGTGTAAGACAAGAGATCTGTGAAGGCAAAATTCCCCAGAAATTCCCTAGACAGATGCTTCACTTGCTGCTTGTGCCACTCTCCAGCTCAGCAGCTCTGCAATGTGTTTCTCTATACAGGCTCTGTCCACTGGAAGGATCTAAACATTGGCTTTCAGTGCAGCTGAGGAATGATACTGCTTCAAATCCAGTGTTTCATTCCAAACAGTGGCTAAGCTGTGAAGAATTTCCAGTTACTTTCATTGCCACAACCTCCCATGGGATGAATTTGCCTGACAAGTGTCAGCACGAGCAGGCCCACTGATGAATTCTTTCAGAAACACACAATCCCCCACCATTTTAAAAATTTTTTTTCCATGTCCATGGGAGATGGTGGCCAAATTTTGTTTCTCTTTCTCTTCCCAACCATCCAGTGAAAGATGCTCAGCTTCCAGGGCTGAACATATCTTGGAAATGAATTGTCTGTTTCATTACTCCACTCAACAGCTCTAAGTGAGTAGAAAATAAGTGAATTCTTCCTTCTCTTTGTTGCTGGTTGGCAACAGTCTATTAACAGAAAACCACTTGCTACTTTAGATTTATTTTTACTTGTCTCTCTCTGTCTGATTTGTCGCTTTGCTTCACCCGGGGCTGTCAACAGACTTGTCACCAGCACCCTGCTCTGCTCCCCTTGTTCTGGTGCTGGGGCATCCCTGCCCTTCCCTGTGGGAGCCACCTCTGCTCCCACCTTGGTCTCTTCCCAGAGCACCCCTGCTCCTGCTGCTCCTTGACACCCAGCCTGCTTTTGTTTTCAGCTGATTTTTGGTTGGCAAATGCACAAACATAAGTGTTAGCTTGAATATTTACTGAAGAGATTAAGTGTCCTTCCACCTCCTCTTTTTCTGGTAGCTTCTATCCCCATACCTGGTATGGCTCTAGCTAAGTCCTCTCTGCCAGGTGCATGGGTGCTGTTCTGACCCTTCCCTGGCAGCAGGAGATGGACTTTGGCCTTCAAAGCTGATTATTCTTCTTTGAGCCATGAAAGAACAAGTTGTTTTTTTTTTTTTTAATCTTCCTCCTGAGTCAAGAGTGAGGCAGGGACAGTCTGGTGGATCATTGTGTCCCTGGTCTGATGGGATTAGGTGCATGTCTGAGCTTGCAGTATGCTGAAGTGTCCCAATGCTGCAGAAGTCACAACTCCCAACACTTCTGTTGCCTCCATTGAGCCCCGGGCTGGGACCAAGCATTGCATCTGGAGCTTGTTCATCCCCACGTGCTTATCCCCAAGGCCCTAATCTGGCCCAGAGGGCTCTGTGTCCTGTAAGGCAGGGGAAAGAGGTTATAGGCTGACCTCTACAGCTTTTGTACAGATAGACTCTGCTGGCAGCCTGGTTGCTGCTTCCTCTGTCCCAGAACTTGGTATGCTTAGAGGAGTTGGTGCCATGCTGTGTTTTTAGGAGAGAAATAATTGAAACACAGATCCTCCTCTTCTACTTGGAGAAATAATTTTCTGTGTTCCTTCGCCACAGTGCTCTTGGATGTATCTGTAGTCACGGCCTCTTTATGCTTGCACACATTTGGATTAAGTCTCTGTTTTTTCATTACCCAGGACAGCCCTTTGTATTTCCAAACTCCAAAGCTAAAATGTCAGTTTTCTTAACTAGAACTTCCCAAACTATCTCCTGTGTGAAATGCAAACTGAGGTTTGTGGTTCCAGCCAAGAGGCACTGGCATCACTATAAGAGATTCTTCCATCTGTGTCCTGCTGATGCTGTTTCAAGAGGTTTTGCTGCTTTTCAGGCAGTGAGTGCAACAACCCCTGCTTCCTCTGTTGCTCTGTTAGCTCATTTTACTCTTAAAATGACAAATGAAAGAGGATGAGGATCCGCCTACCTGTCCTTCAGCAGCACTAATGAAAAATGCTCTTAATTACAACAGGATCCATCCTTCCATCCAGGTGATCTTGCCTGCAGATGGGTGGTCCTGGTGAAGGCTACAGATCCATCATCTTCACCAAGGCCTCTAGCATTGATTTCTCCTCTGAGCAGATGATGTTGAGAAATTGGAATATCTTTTTTCCTTGAGAGTCTGGGGACTTGACGGATGCTGGCTCAAAAAGGAACTTTTCCTGAGTTTTGATATTATTGTACAGTAAGCACCAAGCAGCTCCAGCAGTGCTTTGGTCACACAGATGTGTAAGAGAGTCAGATAGATGTGGGTAAGAATAAAGGAGTGTAAAGATGAGTATGGCATAGACAGATCAAGGCCTTTCAATGAGGTCTCCTGTTCTTTTTAAGGGGCTGTGGGCTGGCAATTTGCCTAAGACCTCTGAAGTAACAGGGGGAAAAACTGCTGCCTGACTTCAGCAGGACTTGTTCATTTATCATCAGTGTCTTTGTGTAGCTCTGAACCCTGCTGCCTGTAACAGGATCTGGCCAAGGGGAGGGTGTCCTGATGCCTAGCAGAGCACACATCCCTCCTCAAGGCCCCTGCCTCTCTCTCAGGTCTATTCCTGTCCTCTGGTGGGATGCTGCAATTCTGTTTTTCCCTTTTCTTTTTTTAATTTTTTTTATTTTAACTTGCTGTTAAATAAGCATTTTACTTTAAAGTGAGAACACAGGGGTGAGCAGAAAGGTCAACCCACTGACTCTGGTACCTAGTGAGAAACCCAGCACCCTGCCCACCAGGGAGTGTATTGTTTTGACAGTTGGTTTCAGGTTGCTTCCCTTCCTCCTTCCCCTTGGGGATGTGGCAATATTATTAGACTTTGGTTTGCAGATTATTTTGCATGGCTTCTCCCTGGTGCCTGTCTCATAAGGTCCTTTGTAAGTCTCTGCTGCAGCATGACAGGAGGGACTCTGTACCACGCTGTGTGACACAGCAGTCAGTGGGCTCTGAGTGCCCAGCTCCAGGCTGGTTGTGTCTCCTGTGGGGAAGCAGAGGATCCCATCCAAAGCACCAGTCCAAAACATGAGCTTAGCTCTAAGAATGTGAGCAGTGGGTCCAAATCCTTTTGATGAGATCTATGGTTCTCCAGGACAATGTGTTTGAGTTCTAACTCCACTTATTGGTAGCAGAAGTGAGTGATCTGGGGGCAAAATTTCTGCCTTTTTTTTTTTTTTTTTTTAAC
>JAAWXA010000008.1:21397943-21636307 GCA_038090715.1 Florisuga fusca
TTTTTTTTTTGGGGGGGGGGGTTTATAGTGGGTGGGCAGGGGAGTTGGCTATGGCTCCAGGAGAGGCAATTGCTGGGAGAGGCAATTTCTGTCTGCCTGGGAAATAGTCCTGGGGAGAGGGACAAGTGGCAACATAGCAACATATAAGAGGTATTGGGGTGTTTAGCTTTAGGCCAGCTGGGGGCATCTTGGGGGTATCTTTGTGTGCATTGCAATGTCAAATTCCCTCTAAAGCCATCTCCTTGGAGCTGACCTTGGAGATGCCTGGGAGAGGTGGGCTGCTGCCTGCTACACCTGAGCCCCGTTGCCTGCCAGGTGAGGTGACCATGCTGCCTGCTTGGGGAAGCAGTCCCTGGGGAACCTGCTGCTGGCCCTCATCTGCCTACTCATGAAAATGTCACTGTCACCCTGTGACCATGGCAAGACTTCAACTATCAAGGGTGTAGGAAGTTCTTCTTGGCTCTTCTTGGCCTGTGGTGTGGCTTGTGGATGCAGCAAGATCATGTTCCTAGGGATGCAGTCACCAGGTTTTAACATGGCTGAAGATTTCCTTCTTTGAGTTCTCTGCTGTTCAGGCCACAAAGACCACTGTGAAGATCAGACTCACATGCTCTCTTGTTGGCAGCCTTCCATTTCAGTAGACAGGTTATATGAGGATCTGCATCTTTTTCCAAGGCAGACACTCCCCTCACTCTCTTTTTTTTGCACCCAGTTGAGCCTGTTGCTCATGGGCTCTCTGGTTTGAGACTCCTTTCTGATTTTCTTCTCCACAGCCCTCCACTGGGTGCTTTCCAGTGCCCCACTCTGCAGTCACATCAGCTCCCTGCAGAGATCAGTGGAGGGACATTTATTCTTGGTGTCAAACATTGGGTCAGTTTCAACACAGACTGGTTGTGAAGGGGTTTTCTCAGGGCTGTGTGGCAGCTCTGCCTTTGGAAATGGAAATGCCTGGTTATTTCAGAGGTTTATCATGGCCTGTTGCTGATGAGCCCTATCTGAGTTTTCCACAGATGTTTTTCTTTGGGAGGTTTCTATTCCAGGTGGTGTGGTGGGCTTCAGGGGGGGTTGTGTGTGGGTTTGGTACTTCTTTTCCCAGTTTGAGGCTGTCTGCAGGAGGGAAAAAGAAAAGGGCCAAGCATCAATGTGCAGCTAAATGTCATGGTTTGACTTCTGTGGTCAGATTCCTGCCTTGGGAAGATGTGTCCCTGGGGATAACTTGCTATTTTCCTGTGCAGAATGTATTTTGAAATGGAATCACACCCGGATCAGAGTTGGTCACCTTTTTAATGATGCTGGTGCAGGTTTCTTCATAGCTCTGTTCTCACTGGTCTGTTGTACAAGGTTTCATTTATCCAGCTGTATCCTGACTCAGTTCCTCTGCATTTTCTGTGACAGATCATGCCTCCATCTGCCTGCTCACAGGCCACCCAAAGGCATTTAGTGGTGACAACAGTGTTGAGCTAAGAGCCTGAGTGCCAGCTGCATAGAAGCTTTTTGGCAGGGTGGTTGAGCTCAAGACCGTGTTAGGTGGCCAGATCCCATCTCCAGGCTGGAAGTGTCTCTTGGTGTTCCCTGTGTAGTGAACATTCTTCTTGTACTTTTTGGTCTTCTAGATGGCTGCAGAAATTCAGTCTCCTGCTGTCCCCAAAAGGAGGATGTGTTCATTAAAGCAACTGCTCCAAGCTCAGTCTCCAGCCAGATGTATTCCCCTGATGGGCTTTCCTATTGTTTAAGCCAATAGAGTCCAGGCCTTCTCCCACTGAGCTCAATCTCCTATCTGCAGTTTCTATGGCAACCTCTTATCCTAAAAGAGCCTGAAATCCCTCTGTAAACACATCTTGAGAATATGCCCACAAACACACGTGGGAGGTGGGATGGCAGGTGCCCCAGAGCCCAGAGGGGCACCCAAGAGGAAGTCAAGAGTCATCTTGTACCACTCTGGCTTTGCAGGCAGATTTGAGAGATTTATTTTTGCCAGCCCAGCTGGTGCATTAATAATTCTACTGCTGTTTTGCACTCAGAGGAAAAGGGTCAGAAAGCCTGTTGTGTCTTTAGGTGGCTGTGACTCTGGACCACTGCAGGACCTCCATGGCTCACAGCTCTTGGCCTCCTCCTGGCAGCCCTGCATCCAAGGAAGCCTTGATTCAGCATCCCTGGACAACAATGGAGAGATTCTCTGTAATGGGGATGGCTGATGTTCACTAAGAGCAGAGCTCAACCTGCTTTCTCTACAAGATTGTGAGGGCAAGAACAATATGCCACTGGCACAGAAACAGAGTTAGTGAGCTCAAATATGGCCCCAGATTTGTGATGGACCATGGATCCTTGTATATCCTATAGTTAAATCCAGCATGAATCACAGTTCCTCTGAAGACAACTTTGCTGCTGCTCCCCTTGGGATCCTGAAGTCCTGCCTCTGGCTGAGATGCCTGGTGAATGCACTTGTGAAGAGCTGTTATTCTGTATTTGCCTGATGGTGAGACATGAAGGCACTGAGGTCAGTAGCAGTATGATGAACAGCTTATCAGACAGGTCTCACAGCCTTCAGGGATACAGACATCCATCTTGCCTTGGGCCATGTGTACTTGGTACCTACTGAGGTCTTTATCTTCCGCAGTGGCTGTGTGGGACTCTGGGAAATTTTTCTACCCTTGTCTGTGGATTTTTTAGCCTGAAATTTTCTAGAGGAAACCTCATGGCGCAGAGAGCATGTTTTGTTACCTGCTGCCTAGGTTAGACAAGAGGGTGGTGTAAAGTCCACACAAATACTCTGCAGAAAAACTCTCTGGTCCACCATCGTTCACTGAGAACACTTTTTGAACCTCAGGGAAACACAGAAAAATGGAATTTTTTTCAAGCGGCGATGGACACCACCCACAATATGTTTCTGGAAAAGTTTTACTGAGGCAGGAGACAGCACCTGTTTTTCCTCAGCATGCAGACAGTCCAAACCATCTGGAAGCTGAAATAAGTGTTTGATGGCAATGCTTCCAGCACAGACCAGAAGAATTATTTTTTTTCTCTGGCCTTTCCTGATAGCCAAAGTGAGGACAACTGAAAATATCAGGAAAATACACCTATAGGAGGTGTTAAATTCTGCTATCCCCAGGCAGGCATGGTTGATCACAGGTGGGGTAAGCTGAAGGAGTCCTTTCAGAGCCACCTAAGAAGAGGTGCCCAACCACAAGCTCTTCTCAACAAGCCTTTCCTGGAAGTCCTCAAAGACTGACTGTGCTTGACCAATGCCAGTGACATTCTGAGGATCTGCTTCTGCCTGTTATAAAACCAGTTGTGTGAATGATTTTGAGAATGTGGAAGTTGTGGTTTAGCACTTAATCAATTTCATTGAAGGGAGCAGAGGGGTTGTGTAGCAGGGGAGCAGAGAGCCTCTGCGGTTTAGAAACACAAAACAATTGGCATGAAATTATGCTGATTATTCATGTATTAATTGGAAAAAGGAACAGCTCTGGAGGAGGCTCAGACTGCTAATTTCCCTCCTGAGACAGGCACATAAGGGTCTCTTAGTGCAAGTCCACCCCCTGGGAAGCCCTCCCCCAGCCCAGCTGAGGAAACATGAATAACACAAGCACGGGGAACTTGTCCTGGGATTAATGTGACTGGTTAGACAGGGTGAGGTGGCAGTGTCTTCTCACCTACCTACGTTTCACCTCCTCTCCCAGAGTCTGGGTGGAAATACAGAACCACCTTGGTAACACTTGGGTGTCAGCCCTGACCCTGCCACCAGCTGCTCATCCCTGGGATGGCACTGGTGATCTTCACAGCTGGAGGTCTGAGAGCTGGTGGCTAAACCCAGAACTGTCACCTCTGCAGGTGTAGAGTTTGTCCTCACACTCGACTGAAGCACCAGAGCCTCCCAGGCAGCCTCACTGCAGGGAGCCCTGGGTGCTCCTGAGATCTCTGCCAGATGTAAGAGGCTGCCAGGGGAGCAAGGAGGAGATGCAGATGTTGCTGGGAGACAGGGGATGACAATAATTGAAATCACCTCTCTGTCTCTCTGTTTTTTGATGTGTGGTGGGGGTTTATTCTTTATTTTCCTCCCAGGCTTGTGACTGTCTGTACCTGTAAAAAATGGACTCTGAAAGCCAATGCACAGGAGAGGGAGGTGTGAAAATCCTGACCTGGGAGTGTGACTGTTATGGTGACTTCATTTATTTTGCTGCTTTACTTGAAGGGTGTGCATTGTGTGTGAAACTGAGCTTTAGATCCCACTCCTTTTTCCTCCTTTTTCTTTATAGTGGCTTATTGCCAGCCTAAACAGCCTGGTGCTGGGACATGCTCCACCCTAGAGGTGATTTGGGAACTTGAGGTTTTTACCATGAGGAAGTTGGTCAGTCCTTGAATGGAGCTGTTTGTGTACAAAGCACAGCAGTTTGATGTGGGTCGGGGACTGATTTGCCAGAGAGGGTGAAATTGTCCCTTCCCACCCACACCGTGGGGACAGGATTGCCTAAATCATGGCAGTAACAACTGGTATTTCACTAGAGGAGAGGCAGTTCTAAAGTTCTTATTTGCCTCACCCAGGCTCTTATCAGGGCAATCAGGCTTTAAATGAGAAGCACGTGAAGCAGCAAGAGCAATGCCCCTTTGCTTGCTTAAACAAATCGTTTGCCTGATTAATGAAGGAAGAAAATGAACAAAGTGCTCCAGCCCTGCTGTTTAGCCAAGAGCTGTGGGTATTGGCACAGAGTGATCCCACAACCAGGAGCTTGGTCACAGCTGCAGTGGAGTGGGCTGAAGTGACAGAGTAAAACACGTGTGAGCTCCAAGTAGTCAAGGGAGAGTTCTCTCAGCTCTTTGGGATCCTTTAACATTGAGGAGCAAGGGTTCCTGGCTGAATCATGTCCGGGGTTTGGACTGACTTCAGTTTTTCATGGGAAACCTTCCCTGTGCTCACCAGGGTGGCTGTTGGCCTGGGTTAGTGCTGGGGAGGTGGATGGGCGTTTAGATGTCACCCAGGCAATGCAGCCTTGGTCTTGTGCTCCTGGACAGGCAGCATTGCCTGCAGCTCTGCCTGAAGGCTCATATTCCCTGCTCTTCCCTTGGGCTGCTGAAGGAGACAGGCAGCCCTCACCTCCTCAGATGGAAGGGTCTGCTTTCTCCAAGCAGACCACGAGAAAACCAGCAGTCCTTGGGGACAATGAACTGAAGAATATGGAAGGATGAGAAGAAAAACCTTTCAGAGCCAGTGGCCAAACAGGTCTGACTGGGAACTGTGGTGGTAGCAGCAGAGCTGAGTCGTGAAAGGTTGGAGGAATGACCATGAAGATGGCCACTTGATTGTTCAAACCAGGACTGGGACCCTGGAGAAGAGCATTGTGCAGCTGCTGAGGTCAGGTTAGGATGAGCAGTTAATCCTATTTAGCCATCCCACACTGGTGGTCCTGACAAGGACCTCAGGAGTGTTTCTGGCACATGGGATCTCTCAGTACCTTCCTCAAACCTTGGCTTTGGGAGCTGCCTGCTGCCTGCCATGGAAGGACAAATGGGGAACAGCCCCAGCCTCCCCCAAGTCCTGTAACTTGGTGCTGGCGTCATCCTGGACCAGAGAACCAGCAAGATGTTCCCTGAGCAGCAGAGACTGAAAACAACTCCCTTTTTTCTATGTTTCCCTGGGGTTCAAAAAGGTATGAAATGGGGCACTGCACACTCCCCTGGGGTACTCTCTGGTGTTTAGTCAGGGGCTGAGCTCTCCTTGCAGCCTGTCTCAGCTCTGTCCCATCCTACTCCCTGTTCCAGTGGCACGTGCACAAACTGAATCTTCTGGCAACCCCCACCTTTTCAGCTGGGTGGGCTGAAATTAGCTGACCAATTGAAAAGTTATGAGGGTGGGCTGGCACACAGGCAGTAATGCATTGTGTGCTGTTGCCTTTCTTTAGAAAACCCAGCTAATAACAATAACAAAGCCAGCAGCTTTGCAGCTCTGGTGATGTAGCAGCATGCTGTCATTCCCTGATGGCAAAACACTTCAATCCAAGCAAGGAGGAGGTGATGGGCCTGCAGAGAGACATATGTTCCTCCTCTGTTATTTTTATTGTTCCTAATAGCAGGGTTTTAAAAAGCCCTCCATTTCCTGATGCCACCTGTCAGTGACAAAGCCAGGCTCTGCATGGTGAGAGGGCAGGAGGAGAGGCCTGGAGGAGGCAGACAGCAGGGACAACCTCTCAGGCAGCTGCTGTTGAAGCTCCACACTGTGGGCAGAGCAGGTTGTGCTGTGGAGGTCGAGGTGTTCCTGAGAAACCATTTGCTTCATATTTAACCCTCTCTGGCTGCCAGTAGCAGAATGTGCTGAGGAAGTCCTGCCACTCTTGATCAGCTCATCTTTGTACAAGCTGCCCTGGCGAGGACCCAGCTCTCAGCAGGATAGACACTCTCCATCTGGACTGACTTAGAGGTAGAAGAAACACCTGAGCTGGTTTCTGTGCTGTCCTCACCTCCTCGGGGCCATCCTTGACACTTATCTCCTGGAAGACAGAGATCTTGACAGCCAGTCTCAGCTCAAATGGCATCATGGACCAGGAGAATGGAGACGGAACATCTGATCTTTTCCTGCTGTCTCCAGCAGTGTTAATGCTCCCTGACCAAAGCAGGACAGAGGGTGTAGCTGCCCAGCAGCCTTTTGGATTGGGATGCCTCTGGGGATGTGGGGCTTCCCTCTAAAACTGTCTCTTTTGCTGAGAGTTGAACAATTCCTCCCTGCAAGGTGTGATCAAATGACTTCTAACTGGAACCCAGACCCGGGCCCATGAACCATCACCTAGGCAAGACAGCAACATGCTCTGGGCTCAGAAATGCTCAGAAACTGCATTTCTGAGAGATCAGAGGGAACCTGTAATGTCCATGCTGAGGCTGTTGGCGTGACAATTTCTGTTTCTAAGCATTACAGGAAAGTGTCACCCTGCAATGACAGCAGAGAGCACACCTGGCCTGGGGCTGGTGACAAATTGCAGATCACTGGTGTTGTGTAACAGGGCAGCTTCTCACTCTTCTCTCCACCTGTGGGAAGACATATCTCTCCTGCAGATAAAACAAAAAATAGATTAAAGTAAGAGTTCAGATGACAAAGCCTGTCCACCCTGTAAACTGCTCTGCTGTCTCCCTGGGAGACCAAGGGGATACATATGTATTTGCTCTCCATATTCAAAGAAAATGCAAGGCAGGGAGGAAGCAGTGAGATGGAGTTCAGGAGAGAGCCACCTGCCTGGGTGGAAGTGCTGGCAAGCAGCAAATCTCCAGTCTAACAGAAAATGTAACCTGATGGATCCATTTAATGGCAAAGAGATCTGGGGTTTCAATGCCTGAAAACCAAGAGCTTGTGTGTGGACAGACAGGGACTGCTGAGTCCAGACCCAACAGCTCCTGTGTGTGTGTGGGAGCAGGGCCTGCCTGGGGTTCTGGAGCTGAGCTTGTGCCTCAGTGGTGGCTTGAGCAGAACCGACTGTTGTGTGGTGGAACAGCAACCCCCATCAGTGACTGCTCTCCCCCAATAAATTCAGGGTATTCACCTTCAGATGCAGTAGTACAGGGGTCACCTACATGACCTCTCTGACCTTCATGGGCCACAGCCAGGGCTTTTGGGTGGTTTCCCCTCTGTAAAAGTGACAGGTCCTTTGCTCTGCAAAATGCTTGGAGCATCAGCAGGAAGAAAGAAACCAGTTTCATCTGAACAGAATGAGGGAGAGAGGGAGAAAATGAAAGGACACATCCCTGGCAATCTGTGAGCTGGGCTGGTGTCAGTGATCAAAAGTGACATTAGAGCAGTGCTGGGGAGAGGAGCTGCTTTAAATAAGTGGGTTTCATCTTAATTGCATCTCTCTAAGGCCAGGGTAGCTGTTGTGTGAGAAAACCTTTCTGAGGCAGAGCCTGATTGACAGGATGGAGCAAAGGAGAAAAGGGGAGGAGGAGAGCATGCTGGAGGAGGCTGAGATTTGCAAGGACGTGGTGGTGGTGCACGTGTCCCTGGCACTCTGCTGTGCTGGGGTCTTGATTTCTTCCTTGGGGAGAGTTTTAAGGATGATGGACTTGAAGGGAAGCACAGCAGCTTCAGGAGAGAGGCCCCAGGGATCCCATGCAGGCATCCCATGGGGATTTCTGTTCCATGTTGCGTCTGTGAGAGAGGAGGGACGAGACGCGTGGTGTCTCTTCTGCCTGCCCAGGGCCTGGCTCTTGGAGTACCCACATTCATAGGGTACCTCCTGGCTCCAGCTGAGAGGTCAATTCTCTCTAAGCCTCCATCCCCAGACATCTTAGAGGTATCTCCCATGCAAGCACAGGGAGATATCTGTTCCAATCCTGTTCCATTGCTGGCCAGAGCAGGTGTCTGAGTCCCCAGGTTGCAACCAGGCGTTGTGATGGACCAGGCAACCCCCCTGTGTCACTGTCCCCTCAACCCCCCACTGCTGAGGGTCTCTGCTCTCCCCAGGCTCTCTCCTGCTGTTTGATTTTGAGCTTTTAATGCATGGGTGCTCTGTGTGTGCACATCCTTCTGCCTTTTTCTGAGATGTGTGCTGGTGGAGCACTGGTTAACCATCTCATATGAATTAGCAGAGGTTGGCAGGATGTGGGGGTGTGAGGATGAGGGGAACGATGGAACCAGCAGGGCACAATCCTCTGGCTCAGCCTCCTGAGGGGACACAATTTAATTGCCATAAATACCCTCTCCCACTCCCCTTCTTTCAGCTTGACTATAAGCCCTGGGTATGAAATGCTCTGGAACAACTCCATCACAGCCCCAGGAAGTCTGGCGGTGACAGAGAAAAGGTGGTGGCTGTGAGGACCAGCTGCCCAAGGGCTGTTTAAGCCAAGCTGCCATGGGATACATGGGGCTGGGGAAAGCTGGTTTCAAAGTGACTGAGAGATGTAAGGTTGGAGATGGGAGAGGAGATGAGACAGGAGCACACTTTAGAGACGTGTACTGGAAAAAGGGGGTGGGGAACACAGGCCACGTGGAGACCAGAAGGGAGCTTTGGACAGGGTACGAAGTATTTGCTGGCTTTTTATTTTGCTAGCTGGCAAAACTCCCTTTCCAACAATATTTCTTTGCAGAAGCTGAACTGTGGCTGGGGGGCTGGACCCAAAGCTACCATGAAAGCAATGGTCCTCATGCTGCTCTTTTATCATCAGGTGGATTCCCTGTAGGCCCTTTTTAGGGTCCAAGCTGTTGGCTCTGTGGCCATCTATGGCCCACGAGATGTTGGGTTCAGTGTCCCTTGTGGAGGCTGTGCTGGTCAGTAAAGTGGCTCTTGTAGATCTCTTTCTGTTTCAGAGCAGCATGATCTGTAGCACTTCTCACATGGCTTTCAGCCTTTGGTGGTGGCAGTTGTCTGTCCTCTCGAAGCCTCTCAGGGCCTGAAACTCCCCGAGATCCAAGGGCACAGCCCTGTGGTGATCAATCCACAGTCTGGAACAGGGCTCAGACTGGATGCAAGCTTTGCTTGCCAGACCTCCATGGTGCCCTGGAGAACCCTTCTCCATCTGTGGGAAAATGAGGCAGCAATAGCAACAGAGATGATGAGCTTCTCCACCCTTCAGTGAAGAGGTGACTGTACACCAGGGGGCTGGTGTATGAGCAGCTGAAGCCGAGTAACACTAATGAGAAGCTGATTAATATAATCACAGCTTCCCCCATTCATCATGGGATTGGGGCATTTCCTAATCAGCTGTCAGAGAGGCCTTGGAGGGTGGTCCAAGGATGAGGAATTTGAGAAATAACTCAGTGGGCTGGAAGGAGACATTGGTCTTTGCATGTGTTGGACACAGTAAGAGTTGCTCCACTTTTTTATTTTTGTTTAATCATCCTGTTAATGTCACTGTAAAATTATTCCCCATCTTGGGAACGGAGTGTCTGTGGAAGGCTACAGAGAGCATGGTGAGGCTGTGGAGGAGTAGGAGTTCTTTGTCCGGTTCAGAGTGTTTGCTGTGCTGTTGACAAGGTGTAAATTTTGAGCTTGGAGCCAGAGAGCTGCCTGGAAAAGAGGAAATGTAACCCCTGTTTTAAGAAATGGCAATTAAAAAGACCCAGGGATCCACAGGCCTGTCAGTCTCACCTCTGTGCCTGGCAAGATCATGGAACAGATCCTCCTGAAGGCTCTGCTAAGGTGAGCAGATAACAAAGGGGTGATTGGTGACAACCCACAGGGCTTCACTAGGGGCAAGTCCTGCCTGACTCCTTTGGTGGCCTTTTATAGCGGGGTTCACAGCCTTGGTGGACAAAGGCAGAGCAACAGATATCATCTGCCTGGACCTGTGCAAAGCATTTGACACTGTCACACACGACATTCCGATCTCTAAACAGGAACGGTACGGATTCAATGGATGGACCACTCACTGGATAAGGAACTGGCAGCAAGAGTTGTGATCAGGGGCTCAGTGTCCACATGGAGATCTGTGACAAGTGGTGTTCCTCAAGGGTCAGTACTGCTACCCCCTACTTTGCTCCTGTGGGACCTCACCTGGAGTACTGTGTCCAGTTCTGGAGTTCCTGACACAAGAAAGACATCGAGCTCCTTGAGCATGTCCAGAGAAGAGCTTCTATAATTATCAGAGGGCTGGAGCACCTCCCTATGAAGACAGGCTGATGCAGCTGGGGTTGTTCAACCAAGAGAAGAGGAGGCTTCAAAGTCACCTT
The DNA here is from genome assembly GCA_038090715.1 of Florisuga fusca. Taxonomy (NCBI): domain Eukaryota; kingdom Metazoa; phylum Chordata; class Aves; order Apodiformes; family Trochilidae; genus Florisuga; species Florisuga fusca. The sequence continues at coordinate 21,408,589 of JAAWXA010000008.1, forward strand.
ATAGCACCTTTCCAATACCTGACTGGGGCCTACAAGACAGCTGGGGTAGGACTTTTTGCACAGGTGCATAGTGAGAGGAAAAGGGGCAACAATTTAAAGCTTGAAGAGAGGATATTTAGACTATACATTAAGAAAAAAAATCTTTCCTGTGAGAGCAGTGAGACGCTGGCACAGGTTGCCCAAGGAAGCTGTAGCTGCCTCCTCCCTGGAAATGTTCAAGGATAGGTTGGATGGGGCCTCCAGAGGGAGGTGTCCCTGCCCATGCAGAGGGGTTGGAACTAGATGATCTTTAAGGTTTCTTTCCAACCTTAGACCATTCTATGATTCTATGATACTCTACAGATGACCAAGAACATTGTGTTGGTACTTCAGGTACTTAGCAGCTCAGGAGTGTTTGGTCACAGAGCACTTCTGCTTCTCTGTAACACATTTTTGTTCAAGAAGTGTCTGGATGTGAAATGGAAAACACTTTGCCTGCTGCAGGAATGCATCTGTCCCCAGGACCAGCACCATACATCCTGTCACATCACTGAGAAGCGCTCAAGAATTGCCTTAAGATTCAAGCCTCAGCATGCCTCAGTTTCCCCAGTGGGTCTGGTTGCTCTTGGAAGCTGCCCAAACCTGGCCCTTCAGCTGAAAGTACCAGACCTCCCATCTCTGGTAGCTGCTGCTTTGGGGTCCCCTAAGCTGTGCTCTGCTGAAGCTCAGCTGGGAGGGAAGGGCTGTGCCTCTTCCCCCAGGAGCAGCTCCCGATGCCGTCACGCTCACACAGAGCTCTCTGCTTTGCCCTTTGTTTTTCCCTGCCTTTGGCTTCCCAGCCCACTTCTCTCTGCAAACCTGCTCCTCAGCCCCCAGCACACATCCTGCCAGCCGGGCTCTGCCACTGGAGGAGGATGGGGACAAGGACAGTTGCATAAGCCAAATGCTGTCCTCCAGCCCACATCGGCATTCATGCTGCACAGCCCCTATTATTGGGCTTGCAAATGACACTAATTTCCCTTCTTAAGCCCTCCCTATAATTTAGCAGCAATGTCCTGTACTCAGATATTATTAGCTGTGCCTTATGTGAACAGTTGCCCTCTTTCTTTTGGTGAGGGGAGATAATGAATCTGATAGGGAGAGCAGTCCTGCACCGAGTGCCTTCATCTTTATTTTTTAATTGACCTGGCTGGCGGGGGCTGGAGTGGCATTACACAGCCTCTGCTCAAGAAAGTCTCCTTCCTCCTTAGCTGTCACCATCAGCTCAGAGGGGATCCCCAGACCTCTGCACTACCAGAGCAGGATGTCCTAGGGAGCAAACCATGGAAGCAATGGACATGGGGCTTTCTAACCTCCAGGTAGCTGTGATCTGTTTCAAGAACCATCACTCCTTGAGAGGTTCAAAGCCAGCCAGCTCTTTTGTTATACTCCATTCCTTTCAGGTTTTATTGTGCTGGGCTGAATACAAGGTGACCTTGAACCTAAGACACTCCACACATACACCTGCGTGTGTTTTGTCAAAAGCAGAGAGAAGAACAAACTGTGAAAAGGTAAGCTCCAAATACACTGCCCTGCCCCACCCCATGGCTGTCCATGCTGTGAGCAGCTCAGCCCATGCTGTTCGGCCTTCCTGTCCTTTCCTGCCCATGCTTCTTCTTCTAGTCAGTGCACCATTTCCAGCCCAATGCAGGAGCTATACAGGGAATTTCTGGTGACTCCACAACCACGCAATAATGCTTGGCTTGGCCTCCAGGTCCCCCTGCTCCTTCATCATAGATCAAACATATATGGACAGCCAAATACATTGTCCCCACTTTTTAACTGCCTCCTGACCACACTTGGAGATGATTCCACACTTGACACCATTACTGGTTTTCAGAAGATCTCCAACCTTAGAAAGTTCACTGTCCATGTCTGGACTCTGCTGCTGGGTATGAACAAGTTCAAGACTCAGGCCCTGGGGAGCCAGAGAAGGAGGGCAGCCAAGAGAGAGACTGAATCAGCAAGGTGCTGAAGAACATCTCTTGGTTAAGAACTGGAGAACACTACTGGAAACTCAGCTTCATAACCCTGGGTACTGGAGAGAGAACATTTCTTTCCTCCCAGATAATGACCAGCAGTCTCCTACTGGCAACAGATAAAGAACTGATGCTCCAGCTTTCTTAATTTTCTGTGTTTCTATGTTGCCATGAGTTTGCAAAAAGGATTTGCATCTGGCTAAGTAAACATATTAGAGATTCACTCTACGACTTAGAAGATCACCTTCTGTTGACCTCTCTCTTCCTTCATAACCAGCCTTCCCTTGAGCAGATGCACAGCTCCACAGCAGGGATCACAGGTGCTGGCTTTTTCTCAGCTCAGTTTCTACAAAAATGTAATATTCCTGCTGATAATTAAAGAAAAAAATCCAGGGCTCTGCTACAGGTCACCTCTGCCACTGACCCAGGAACTTAATCTGAAGCTCAGCAAAGGCTTGGCTAGTTTAAAACCAGGAAATGGGCTGAGTTTAGTAACAAAGGGAGGGAGAAATCTGAACCAGAATGAGTCAGATCAGCTTCTGCTGTCATTTCTTCTGGCTTTGATTCAGTTATCCCTGGAAGACACCCTGCCGGGCCCTGCTCCTTCTCCCCATCACCTGAGGTTACTCCACCAGCTGGCTTCAAAGCTTCAGTGTTCACAGAGATCTCTTTGAAATATTCTATGTTCACCAGAGATGACAAAAAATAAAGGGAGGAGGAGGAGGAAGAAAGAGAAGAAAAGAAAAATTCCATGGGCTTTTGGAAATGTGTGATGGACGTGCCCCCTGCCAGCTCTGTGCTGGATCAGCTGTGTAAATCCTGGGGACTTGGGGAAAGGCCACTCACCTGCTCCTGAAAGGATTCAAACTGAGAGGAGAGGTCAGAGGAGTGGAGAGCAAAGCATTGGTGTCACTTGGCTGAGGGGAGGGGACAGGGCTCAGCTCCCACACTGGGGAAAGGAGGTGGGTCCATCCACAGGAGGAAGAAGAGAGGGTTTTTTCCATCTGGCTCTTAAAATAAGTCTTTTTCATGCTTCCCCAGCCATTTATACTTCAGGCAGCCTTTCTGTAGTGTCCATAGTTATTCCTCATAGGGGTGAGCCAACTCACAGCTTGATTAAAACTTCCCTTTCCCAGGTCTGGTCCTTGATGTAAGAGTGACACAATTCATTCTGCCTAGCCCACATGAAAAGATACAACCACAATTAATCCAGAGGCCTTGAAAAAGAAACAAGGGACATGGCAGAGGATGATGGCATACTTCTTGGACATGAAAGGAATACCTGGAGAGTATCCTGCAGTGTCTTCCCCATCTCCTTGCCTTCATGCTTAGAAAAGCACCCAGCTCAGCAGAACTTCTCAGCAAATTAACCCAGCAGATGTCAAGGTGCTGATGAGATCCCAGCAGGGATCGTGCCAAGTGTTAGAGCCTTTCAGTGACCATGATGATCTCCTAATGCACGTGAGTGCCTTAGCCAGAAGCAGCTGGTTGTGAAGCCAGCCTTCTCTGGCATTTCTCTTTCCAGCCCTCTCCTATCCTGCTGATCTTTAGCAGTGGAAGGGGTTGGGGATGTGATGAGGATGATGAAGCCCTCATCACTGTTCTGGTAAATGAGGCTGAAAGATGGGAAGGATTTCACATGGGTCATCAGGTTGATGTACTCATCTGGCCAAGTTGAAGCAGCAAAGAGACAAACATGCCCAAGCTGACATACCCTCCTGAAGCCCAGTGGAGGATTTCCAGCAGTCCCTGGGACACCCCTAGCTGGGGACCTCCCAGCATGGCACAGTAACAAGGTAGGTTTTACTCTGCCACTCTCCCTGGTACACACTGGGGACACAGTGGGGATTGTGGGGAGAATGCCCAGAGCAGAAGAACCCTTCCCATGGTGGAGCTGAGACCCTGATGGCAGCATGGACACCTGAGCTCCTATTGGCTCTAAGAGGGCAGGAGGCAGTGATGCCAGGAGAGGCTGTTGGGAGTCTCCCTGCAGTATCAAAGCTGTTGATCTCTGTAATGTCTGCCTGGAAGGATGTGGTGGTGATGATTATCATGGCTCATGTTTCCTGGCCAAGGTGCTGCTGGGGGTGGATTAGCACTAGTTTCACTGGCTCTTGGTATATTAAGAAATCTCCAAAATAAACAAGTGAGCAAGTGGAGGAGGTGAGCTCATGTTGGTGATTATCCTCACTCTGATCAGAGACACTCTATAATTGCTTCGTCTTTGTTGGAGATAATGAGGTCATCTTTCTTCCTGCTGAAATCAGCCGGGTGATCTGTGGTGGAGGGAAAGGGCTGGGCAAGCTCTGCTGCCTCCCTCATGTCTCACCTGCCAGCCAGCAAAAGCAGCTTGCACAGGGAAGGTTCAGACTGGATATTAGGAAAAAAATTCTTCACCAAAAGAGTGGTGAAGCACTGGGACAGGTTGCCCGGGGAGGTGGTGGAGTTGCAGTCCCTAGGGGTGTTCAAAAAATGGGTCGACATGGCACTTTGTGGTGTAGTTGACACCTTTGAGGGAAGGCAGGCCACCCAGAGCGACCTTGACAGGCTGGAAAGGTGAGCACATTCCAACTCAATGCAGTTCAACATGGCCAAGAACAAGGTCCTGCACCTGGGTCGGTGCAACCCCAGGCACAGATACAGGCTGGAGGGCAGCTGGATAGAGAGCACCCTGAGGAAAAGGAATTGAGGGGGTGGTAGTAGATGAGAAGCTTGACATGAGGCTCCAGTATGAGCTTGCAGCCCAGAAGGCTGACTGCATCCTGGGCTGCATCAAAAGATAAATGGGCAGCAGGACAAGGGAGGTGACTCTGCACCTCTCCTCTGCTCTTGTGAGACCACATCTGGAACACTGAGCACAGCTTTGGAGTCCCCAGCACAGGAAAGATAAAGACCTGTAGGAGAGGGTCCAGAGAAGGGCCACAAAGGTGATCAGAGGGCTGGAGCACCTCTGCTATGAAGACAGACTGGGAGAGTTTGGGCTGTTCAGCCTGGAGAGGTTTTTCAGCAGAGAGGGTAGTGATAGGGCAAGGGGTAATGGTTTTAAAGAGGGTAGATTTAGGTTAGATATTAAGAAAAATACTGCCACCAGTGTGCAGTGTGTCTGTACAAAGAACAAGAGGAATAGGCTCTTCCACCTCAGAGCATCTTTGCTGCCTGTAATGATCACATCTTGGCTGATCCTGTGACCACCACTCTCAACAGATGTGCTGAGTCCATAGTGCTGCCATTGGAGACAAACAAGGGATTATCACCTCAGTGCTGGGGAGGGTAGAAATGGCCACCAGGCAAACAAAACTAAGAGATGAGATATTAGCACAGACCATATTTCAGAGAACAAAAAGTTGCAGCCTGGGGAGAGAAGAGCTCCAAGCATGCCAGCCTTGGGGAGCACATGCTTCTCTGTTGGGAGAAATGTGCTTTAACATGTGCCACATTCAACCCGTGATCTTTCCTCTTTTCAGATCCTCCTAATCTGAAATCTGAAATCAAATGTGTCTTGACAGAACATAAGCAGAAAATGGAAAGTGCATGGCACAGGGCTGATGATGGGAAATCTCTCTCTTGCTCTGTCCCAGGCACTTATTTCCCCAGCTTTGCCAGGCACCCAGCTTTCCCAGAGAACCTGTAGATAACCTCTGAAGCAGTCAGACAGCCACATAAATAGCCCCCCAGTGGCATCTCTAAGTTTATTCCACCTGGGACATGGTGTCTGGTCCCCCAGTCTGCAGCCAGAGTGTTTTAGGCAACGGAGGCCAATTACCTTACATGCTGAGCAATTTGGGAGTGATTTCACGCTTCCTGGGCATACCAAAGCTGTGCCCGGAGAACCTGTCCTTTTGGAGCACGGATGCTAAACATCAAACAGGACTTGAAGTTTCCAGCATTTAATTTCCCATTAAGCCAATGCAATTAGAAGCACCACCACGTTACGCAGCTGATTTTCTCCTGCAGTTTTATTTGCCTGTGTCCTTTAAGAGTGTGGCTTGGAAGTGATGGCATCCATCCCACAGCAGTGCCCTACTGCAGCATGAGCAAGCCTGGCTGCTTGCCCTCTCAAGGGCATCTGGATGTCTCCTCCATAATTACACAGCCCTGAAAGTCTGGGCTTGAAGTGGGTGCCCTCACCCACCTGGAGAACCACTCTGCAGGCAGCCATACGAGATGGCTGATCTCATTTTGGCATAGCCAGTGAGGCAGCAAGAGAAGGAGGATGAAGATGAATTTTGAGGACAGGGCCACTGATTGGGTTGGGAAGGTCCCGAGAAGATGAAACCAGACTCTTCTTGGAAACACCAAGGGAAAGGAAGGGAGCAGTGGACACAAGTTGTGACAAGTGAAATTCCATCTAGATTTTAGGAAAAAAACTTATCCTAAGGTAAGTCACAAGTGCCCAGAGAGGCAGGGAATCACAGTCATTAGAGATATTCAAGATTTGATTGGACAAAGGCCCTGGACAGTGGGATTTAGGTTGGCTCTGCTTTGAGGATTGTTGGATCAGAAACTTCCAGAAACGTTCCTTCCAAGCTCTTCTGTGTCCTGATGAACAAGTCATGTCTGGGCATGACACCAGCAAGACTGAGGAATACAGTCCTGGTGTTAATTGTGAGGGCTGTCAGAGGACACCTAGGAATACCTGTCCCAGCATCATGCTGGTGGATACATCCCACAAGAGAGAGGGTCAGAGGTTTTTTGTGCCTCCCTGGAGCTCACATGTAGTACCAAATTTCAGAGGATGGAGCTGTGGCTGAGGCCATGGGATGTTTGTAGCCTCTCTAGACAGCACCAAAGATGTGATGAGTGCTGGGTGGCTTTCTTTGAGCTTTGCTGCCTGGGCTGTAGGAAACACTGCCTGCTTTCCTGGCTGGAGGGGGAAGAGATGCACAGCAGCACCAGGCAGGGCTACAGGGACAAGTGCCTGGAAGTGGTGATGTTCCTTCTTCACACCAGGCATGGCAGGAGTATCTCAAAGCATCAGCTTCCCTCTAAAAAAATGGAGATCCAGCTGGCTGTAAAACAGGTGGGAGGTATCTGAGCGGGATGCTAATGATGGTTAGAGCAGGTCCTCCTGGAAGCAGGCTAGAAATACAAACAAACAAACAAACTGGTAATGAAATAAAACCTTTGTGTCACCATTTTTTACTTTCAAGCCTTTTGGGGCCCCCTGACCTCATTTCCCAGTATGGGGCTTCATTCCCCCTTACCATGGAGCTGTCAAGACTGAAGCAGAAAGGGAAGATGGGATCCTCAGCTCACCCCATCACTCCCCAGTGCCTTACCCAAAGTACCAGTTTTCTTGAGGCTCATGCTACAGCTCTCAAGGAGGACAGTGCCAGCAGCCATGACATGACTGCATCCAAGTGCTGCTCACTAAGCCCACCTGGTTTGCTTTCAGCTGCTCTTAATCTTTCTCAGACTCTCTCAGGGAACAGCAGACCCCAGGCGTGGGCAGGTAGCTGGCACAAAATAAAGGGCTGGATTTTTTTCTTTTTTTTTTCTTTTTCAAATGGATGCTATTAGTGTTCTGGGAAGAGCCTGGACTTGTACTTATTAAGCCTGCAGTATCCAAAGTATTTATAGAGAGGAAAAGACTATAACTGGTTGAAATGCTTATTGTTGTAGCAAATGATCAATGCACTTATTCACAGCTGCAGTGTCTCTGATTAATTCGTAGCCAGAAATAACAGCAGAGTACCCACCACGCTGCTGTTACCTTATCTCTGCCTCCCTGGTTGATCCTCAGGTACAAGCAAAACCAACCCTTAATTACTTGGTTAAAAACCCATCGGCTGCCAGGGAACAAATGGAATGATACAGCCACCTCTGCTGCTTCATTTTACAGCTCCCAGAGAATAATTGGAGGGAAGGAAATGTTCTTCAAAGTCCCCCAAGAGCCAGCACTGACAGCAAATACCTGGATGTGTCCCAAGGAACAGTCAGAGAGCAGGGAATGGCCAGCCAGAGGGATGACCTGCACCCGGAGCAAACTTCATACCCTGGTGTAGAGCCTGTATCTTGGAGGCTGTAACATCAAATATAATTTATCTAATCACCCTCTTGCTGCCCACAGGGATGGGCACCATGGCATGAGCACCATGGGTATTGGATGACCTGACTGCACAGGAGCCCAGGCTTTGTCACTCCTGCTTCCTTTGAAAAAGCAGAGCTGAGGGGGCTGAGCAAACAGCCCGATGAGCATCCCCATGGGCATGACTCTGACCTGTGCTCAGGACCCTGTCCCATCCCTTTTGCAGTCACAGGATGGGTGGCACAGCTCTGTGTGTGTGGGAATGGGGACAGTCCAGCTGGACAAGGATCATCTCCAGATGGCTGTTGCTGTGTGTGTACATCCTCAGGTGTCTTCCAAGGGGTAAGGGTGAGGAAACACGAGTGTGGAGGAGCCACATTTAACAATGTGTTTCCCTCAGCATAAGCAGGTACTTGAGGAAAAAGTCCATCATATCAAGTGATGTTTTGGGCAGGTCTTTTCCCTCTTAAAGGAAGGATGGTCTACTCAGAAGTACAAAGAGATTCAGAAAATTGAAGTTAAGTTCTGTGCAGACTCCCTGGTCCTTACTGAAATAATTAATTTCCATTTTTTAAGCCTCTGGGATTTATTATGCACTCAGTAAATTGGGACTAATGATCTTTGGTCTTTGTATTTACACTGCAAACTCTTCCATGTCAAAACTATCTCCTAGTTTGTCCAACTGGGAATTAGTGGTCCAGTTTTCAGGACAACACTCTATACATGCTGGTTCGTAGCAAACAATGAGGAAATTCCCATACCTCCCTAATAACTCAAATAGACAGGATTATTCACTCCAATTTTCCACCCAAACAAATAAGGGAAGCAGCTGTCACAGCCAACATACCTTTCAAGAGTTGAACAATCTTTCCTATCAGGGGCTGGATTGAAAAGTTGAACCCTGACTTCTATTGCAGTCCCAAACTACTGAACTCTCAGCATGGGTCAAGTATGTTTCCTTTAGATACTCTGATATGTTGGTTGTTTTTTTTTTTAACTATTTAGCCTCTATTTGAACTTGTATTTTATAATTTAAATTATTTATATTAGAAGATTAATTTTTAAAAAGGGGAAAAAAGCTGATGTGTGAAACCAGATTTTTTTTTTTAGAGCTGTATTAAAACCAAAACACAACAGAATGTGGATTGAATCAAAGACCTTTTCCATGGTTTTTTGTGTTTGTTTGTGGGGTTTTTTTATTTGTTTGCTTGGGGACTTTTTAAAAAAATTTTTTTAGTTTTAAATTTGTTTTGTTTCTTGTTTGTTTGTTTGTTTCAGAAGTACTGCCTCCTGCAGTTTGCCTTTGGCAAACATTTGGCAGGGTGACCCACTTTTTGCCCAGTTTTCCCACCTGTGGCCAGACCCTTATTTGACTGCCTGTGGTGTGGAAGAGAATGAAGGTGGGTTCACTTGTAAAATTTACCTACTTAATGCTGATATGAAATTATTTCCAAGACTTAACCAGGCCTTTCACTCAATGCCGAATAAGCTGCCTTATTTGCCAGACAGCACAATCCAGGAAATTCCTTCATATTCAAATAGTGGTTTCACCAGCAAATAGCCCTTAGTCAAAAAAGGGTTACTTGGTTTATTTGTTAAGTTTTCCTTTATGAAACACAGCTCAACAGAGAAAAAGGAGATGAGGGCAGTCAGGAAGAGGCAGCTGCCCAGACATCCCTGAAGGATCAAGGCTGAGAAATGGTCTCATCATCAAACAGGAGGGATTCAGATGAGAAACAGAAAACAGTGCTGGGAAGTTCTTTTGCTTGAGCTTAGTGTCCATTCTACCAGAGACCCCAGAGATCCTAGGTCCCAGAGATGTTGCAATTAGAAACAGGACAACCCAAGATAAGCCATATTTTCTGTTTACACATGCTCTCCTCACCTTTTTTAAGCCAAGTCTGGAGGATGGCTCTAGCATGTGTCTCTTCTGGGCCTCTGAAGCTGAACAACACATTGGCTGTTGGGCTGGATTGAAAAGTTGAACCCTGACTTTTACTGCAGTCCCAAACTATTGAGCCTGCCTACATTGGTAGGTTGGCTGTGACACATCTACTGATGGGGTGAACATGGTACTCTGACCATGAGGGGACTGACTGCATCAGCAAACTCTGCCCTAAATATCCTGGACAGTTGAATAGAGAGAGCCTGAATAGAGAAGAAGAAAAGAGAGTTGAATAGAGAAGCCTGAATAATCCTGGATAGTACAAAGAGATGGCAATTACTAAGTAAATTGTGCTCCTCCCACCAAGAAAAAATAACAAATAAAAAAAGGTACCACTGACAGGACCAGAGGATTTGAAAGAAGCAAAAGGATGGACTTTTTCACACATTGTGTTATTACATGATGTATGTTATTGCTCTAAGCAAAAGTGTAATAGATCCAAAAGCAGCCTGGGAGTTTCCTGGGAGAAGCAGGCCTGTTAATAGCTGTGTGTCAACCTCCACTTCAGGAATCCCCCAGCCATAAATTGCTGGAAACAAGGAAGAGATTCCAGGGAAGGATGGCACCAGACCTGTTTTTAACCCCTAAGCCTCTGATAGAGTCCCTAGCTGGTGCCAGACATAGGTGCATAATGGGATGGACTTCTACAATAGGCTTTATATTTTATGCTAAGTGGCAATGCCTTAATTCCTACCCGTGGCAGAACTTTTCCTTCCACTAGGCTGGGATTTCTCCCCAGGTCATGGCCTCCTCATTAGCAGGAGAAAAGCCAAACATGCCAGAAGAACATTTGGAAGCCCAGGCACCCCAAGATAAGATTTTGATTTAGAAACTATAAACACTGAACTAAGCTTTTCCTGATGACTGAACCAGGTTTTACCCAGAGCCTGTGCTCAAACATTTTTCTGCCGCCACAAGAGCAAGAAACTTGCATTTTCTTGCCATTAAGAGATAAGCACCAGACCACTTTATACACATTCCCATGTACTCCTAAACACCACCTTGGAACCAACCCAGCTTCTCTCTGGCTAAAGTCTGTCATCCAACTCCCAGCTCAAGGCACCCAGAGATACTGAGTGCCATTCTTCTTGAGTTTGCTCTTCTCCTTTATCTCCCTCTCTGCTAAAGATATGCTCCCTCTGTCTTATTTGCATTTGTCTGGCTTCATTTCCCAACCATTGGCTCTTGTTCTGGCTTTCTCTGATGGATTAAAAAGCTCTTCAGAAACTGGTGTTTTCTTCCGCCACCGGCACTTACACACTGTAATCAAATCACCTCTTGACCTCCTTTCTGGTAAAAAAAAAACTCTTTCAAAGCCTTGTGGAATTTTTTTTCTCTTCCTCCCAGATTATTCCCAAGCTCTCTCCTGCAGTGCTCAGCCACTGCACACCACTTTGGCCTCCTCCGGGGGTGGTGATTGGGGGGAAATGGGTGTTTTGGAGAAATGGGAAACATTGTCTCAGGGTTGAGGCTCTGGATTAGGGTCTGGTCTTGCTGCAAGTGCATCTACCTGGGCCTCCATCCACCTGGTACCCACGGTGTGCTCCCCCTTCCTTGCCGAAGCTCAACCTTCGGCAAATCAGTTCTGCTTTGCCATCCTACTTAGGGCACAAATGGTCTCAGGACAGGGAAGCCCCAGTGCCCAGGCAGGAATCTTTCTCTGCAGACAAAGTACCCAGATCAGTGTACACCTGCAAAACAGAGGTGACCTGCTGGAGTGTCTCTTGTGGACTTGGGACTGAGCTGTCCTTCCTGCTCCCCTCTTCAGCTGTCCCCTTCATGAGCCCATCTTCTTCCTCTTTTCTCCTCCACCTTACACTACTCCACCTCCTCTGTACACCTGCAGCTCTTCTTCTAGTGATACAACAGCAGCATCCTCACCTTGCACATACTCCTTGTAGAGGTGTCTCCTCAGAGCCCTTCCTTTCCTCCAGGAAGACCAAGCATCTGTTTTGCAGTATTATAAGAACTCCTGAGATATGGAAAATCCTTTCCAGAGCCAGATTATGTCAGCCTTTAGTTTCTAGCTCTGTTGTTATTAGAGATCCTCCACTGCTCCCACAGCATCTGTATTTTTTTGTCAGTGATGTGAGGAGCCCCAGATCTTAAGCCATCCCTCAGTGTGTCAGATTTGGAATAACTCCACCGTCTTTTCCCAGTGCTCAGAGGCATTCAAAAGGTATTTAATTAAACCCACATCAGAGAGCTGTTAAAAAGCTTTCTCCAATTAGCAAGGTGGAGAGAACTACATGTCACGGGGGGAAATGAGCAGACATGAAATGGTTTTGTTGCTATGCCCTCCTCAGTGTCAGATTAATTGGCACTTTTCTTCCACTTTAAGGCAGAGCTCTGGGCACACAGAGGTCACAGCACTGCCGTGCAACCCCATCTCATTTTCTAGTGTCCTTTCTCTCTCTCTCACTCTTTAAATATGATTGGAAATTTCCTTAGACACTTGAATCGTGTTGAGCCCTGCCTGCCAGGGCAAACAAAGAAGAAAAACTAGTGGCACTCAGATTGCTCCTAGATGTAGAGCTCTTTTGGGATCTTCACTCTCCTCTTCCTTCCCTGTTCTCTGTGTGTGCCTGTGTGTTGGCTCTTTCTGGTTTTGTACCACATGCCCCGAATCCCAGCTGGCTGTAAATCAACCTCCAATGCACTTGCAGCTGCTGAGGCCCTCTCTGTATGGGGCAAGCTGAATAAGTCAGATGCCTGTCTACCCTGACTGAGGATCTTCCTCCACAGCTGTCAATTTGAACTTGCGGGAAGCCACAGGAATGAGATGCAAGGGGAGATGTTTCTTCAAAAGCCTTAACAGAAGGACTTGCCTAACAGAGGCACTCCCCCTGTCTGTCCCAAGACCTGTTGGCTCTCAGGATGTGGATGTGATATTTCCTTCAGTCCAGTGTTGTGTCCAGATGGGACTGGCACAGCCCCTTGGTCAGTGTGGGACCTTTCTACTGGTTACGGGTGGTCAGTTCTGCAAGGGTCCCAGCTGTGGAACTGGAGACAAGCTTATTCCATGTCTGAACATCTCCAGATACTTAATGCCCAACTCACCTCATCCCATTCACCTATGGGTACTTGGGAAACAACACTTTGGAGGAGCTGCAGGTTTCAGACTGGGTTACTTTTACAGCTACATTTTGGGATGTCTCTTTTCAGTAGGCTCAGTACTTGCAGCATGTTTTGTCATGGGTCACTGGCACACTGTTTTTCAGATCTCCCCTAGAAATCCCTTCTACTTTTGGACTTTGGTGACACAAAAAGACAGGCTTGAAAGGTGCAAGAGCCCTTCCCTACATTCCTGTGTGTCTCTGCAGGCCAGCATGGCAATGAGCAAATCTAAGCCGGCAACAAGCTGGAGTGTGATCAGAGCAGCATTTTGTGACATTGCATAATCTGACATCAAACCCCACAGCCATGCATCCCACTCAGGATCCAGCTAGTGATCCCACTGTCAGGGTGGCTGAGCAGAGACTCAGAGCAACGTGTGGATCTGTGGCTCAGGGGCTGGAACCACGGGCCAGAACTGGTTAGATAGCCAAAGTCCTGCTCCTTGGGCCATCTGCATGAGTAATGACACAACACTGCCAAAGAGTATGTTTCCTTTGGAAGGGGAAGGAACCCTACTCTCACTCTAGAGGATATGGAAACAAATTTAACATCTCTTTCCTGTGACTTCCAAAATCAAAGTAAAATTTGCATTTTCATCCTTGGAAATCCTTACAGGGGTGTCTAAGGGTGTTGACAATCAGCTCCAGTTTTCCTTTCACGTTTAGATGCAGCTACAATTCTATTGCCACAGCAAATCCTCTCCTCTCAAAGCAGGGCATGGGGCTTTGTTTAATATTTGCAACTTGCAAACCAGCATATAAAGAACAGCCCTACCTCAACGTGCCAGCCTGTGATGGGGACATGCTGCTATGACAACAACATGAGGCTGAATCATCCCGACAGACAAGACACACATAATTGTGTGATCACCTGTTTCTGCTTGTTCAAAGGAAATTTTATTAGCCCTGCTGAAAGGACATTAGAGCAAAGCATAAAGCATCCACACATCAATCAGGGCTCAGCTAATCAGTGCAAGCACCGCCTGAGCCCAGTGCCTCACTGTTTGGCCACTCAGCATTTCAGAGGCTTCAGGAGAGCATTTACAGAAACTTGTGCTTGCAGGTGAAAGATGAAGATAGATCCAATTTCTACAAAAATGAAACATTTTGGATCTTGCTGACAACACCGGATTTTTGACTCTAGGTTGTTTGTGGTCAGCGGAGGGACAGTCTGGTTCCAGGCTGATGGTTAGAGAATGAGAATGACTGATGGAAAACATGCCTTATAAAATATTTTTTAAAAACCCCAACAATAATTAAGAAGAGCAGGTGGAGAGGAGAGCTGTTCTATTGTGTTACAGGCAAACAGGAATATACAGGGTCACCATTCACTCAGCTGTACCATTAAATCCATGTGTTCATGCTGGGCAGGTGCATCAGTGACAGAATCCTTTTTCAGCTGGTGAGAGAGCAGCTCCCCTTGTTTTCCTCACTGTTTCTCCTAACATGAGGGCATCAGAATCATGACTCTCTAATCATAAGACTGCTTCATATGTCCTTTTTCAGCCATATAATCCTTGGGCAGCACAAAAATGGCTTAACATCAGTTCCAGAATATCCCTAAATGTGAGTGCCTGGCACTCTTTTTTGTGCTCTGCTCTTTCCAAATCTATTGGTGGTTTTGCTTCCTGAAGTCTTTCATGCCTTAATCTCATTCACCCAGCAGACACCAGCAGGTATTAAGGGCTACTCAAGTGGAAAGGAGCCCATTGTATTTATTAATCACACTCTTTTGAAAAGGTGGTCAAAACTTTCCAAGGGATTTTTTTTTTCTGAGCATTTTGTCAGGATCTCAACACTTAATGACAAAAAAAAGGCAATTTCAATAGGGTATTTACAGCATTTGAAGATTTTCTTCGAGTGGTATCAATGGCATTTTTGCATGACTTGGGGAGTTTTCTGCCAATGCTGCTTCCTGCTACAAGTTCACCCAGAAGCTGACAGGCAGCATTGTTGGCAGCAGCAATAAAAGCTGAGATGTTTTCCTCTGTAGATATTGCATATGCATGAATGTCTCACTGAGAACTTTTCCATCTGCTCAGTGGTGAACAGAAGATGTGGGTATTCCATGAGAGCCATGCTGAGACCACTCAATCAGCTGCTAATAACATCAGCCCCAGAGTAATCTGAAAACAAGAGGTTCAGATGCACAGACATGAAAAGCTGCTCAACGAGCCCATGCTACAAACCAGGACTATTCCCCAAATCATGGAAAGTGTCATCTCTCTGCTCGCTTTTCTCTGTACCTGGCACCAAGGTTTATCCAGGTGGGAGGAGGAGCTGTTTGAAAATCAGCTTCAAAAGGCAGCGAAGAAGATAAAACAAAACCTCAGAGGGAGGATGCTGAAGGATGACAACAGATTTGCAGAGAAAAACAAGACTTGAGCCTTGCTGGAAATGAGCAGCCAGTGAAACCTGGCTGACTGGCCATGTCCAGAGGGTGGGGATCAGTGGCACAAAGTCCAGCTGGAGGCCAGTAGCTAGCAGTGAACCCCAGGGGACAATATTGGGGCCAATCCTGTTCAATGTTTATCAGTGATCTGGATGATGGGGCAACAGGTACCCTCAGCAAGTTTACTGGTGATATGAAACTGGGAGGACTGGCTGATGGTACAGAGGGTCAAGCTGCCATTCAGAGAGATCTCAAAAGGCTACAGAAATGGGCTGCAGGAACCTTGTGCTGTTCAACAAAAAGTGCAAAGTCTGCACACTTGAGGAGAAACTACCCCAGCAACCACCAGTGCATTGCGGTGACCAAGCACTGGACAGATTGCCCAGAGAGGTTGTAGTCTTCGTTCTTGGGGATATTCAAGATCCATTTGGATATGGCCCTGGGCAAACAGGTCTACGTGGCCCTGTTTAAACAGGGGGGTTGGATAAGATGGCCTCCAGAGGTTTCTGCCAACCTCATCCATCCTGTGACTCTGTCATTCTGTAGAGGTTTTAAAGGGCAGGATAAACAAACATTTTTCAGACTGATTTATGAGGCTAGACTAACTTTGTGAAGGCTCCTTCAGCCCTACCTGGATCCTGGCTGGGGCTGAGATGACTACTTTCACATCACACTGAGGTCCATACCAGTTGGCAGTGACTCAAACTGCTACTGTAGTGGATCTGTAGTGGAAGCAACGTTTGGTGAATGACACTGTGAAGTTAACAGGAATTTTTAAGATGAGACTACGTTATAAGATTTCTGCTTAAGAATGGAGGAAATCTTAATTGATCTGTTAGTATTTAAACCAAAAACTATCTGGGGAAAAAAATTTAAAAAAACCCCCATCCTCATTCTGATTTTGGATCCTCTCTTCAGCTCTGATTCCAGCCAGAAGATCATAACTGGCTGCAAGGGGACATGTGGGCATGGCTGTCACCTTTTTGCATGTTCTTAGCACTCATAGGTTCTAGTCAGAGAGACAAATTGCAAGGCAGGAACCTCAGAGCCCCACAACAGAAATCAAAAAGCATTCCTATGGCTTGCACTGCTTAGAGACCTGGGGGTGCCTTTTGATGCGGTGTCCTTGCCACAGGTGAGGAAACCTTGTGCAGCAGCCTCCAAACTCCTTCTGTGGTTTGGCAGATGGATTTCAAGAGTTGGGAAGGACTGACAGGGCTGTAGAGAATGGATCTGCCTCAGCTCTCTTTCTTGAACCCTTCCTGTAGCAAACAAAGTGAGTGAGGGTGCAGGTGATGGAGGTGGTGTGAAGCGTGGGGGTGGCTGTCATTCTGCTATGTCATGTTCTCAGTCATCTCCTTTACCCCTCCAGCTCGACTTCAGAAAGATGGGATCCTTGCTACCTGTCTCAGTGAACAGTACCCTGAGAACACATACACACATAAAGGCAGAGAATAAAAATAAGCTAACCTGGGAGAAAGCAGACACACTGTCCCACCTCCAAGGGGAAAACTGGTACAGGCTCCTGCTTCTGTTTCAGAACCAATTTCAAGCTGGTTCCATGAAAGAAATGGCATAAAGGGCATTAGGTCTGGCAACAGAGCCTGCCGTTCCTGGGATGATGGATGGGACATGAGTACAATTATCTGGATGCCAGGAGCTGGTACACAGCCTTTTCTGTTCAGCAGGCTCTGGCTGTCCTTGCCCACAAGCAGGAAGATCAAAACAAACTCTGCAAAGCCTCTTGGCTGGGCTTGTCTCTCATCCAGCTGCATTGGAGAACAGAACAAGTAGCAGCAGTGGCAGCTGCTCAGAAAGGACAGTCTCTGATGTTGTATTGAAGAAGATCTGCTGCACAGTGACACAAGAAGATCTGTGACACAAGGGAACTTCTCATGCATCAGCCACACAGTGCCATGGCTGCTCTCCTGCCCTCTGATCCACTGCTGGTGTGCAGTCCTACCCAGGGTCCCGGGGAGGGACCTTGGTGGCAGCACTCTGCAGCAGCAGCCTGACCTCCCTACAGGAGAGGTGACCTCCCAAACATTGCTGTCCACATCAGCCTTCACCTTGCTGGTGTTGATGCCAATAGCACCAGTCACAAATTCTTCACTGGCTTATCTACCAAAAAGCCCTTGTAAGCAAAAACACAGGGCTGCATTTACACCAGATGTAAGAGGTGGTGGCAAAATTGTGCACTTATCAGTCCAGCACTGAATCAGATTGCTTCTTCCCGATGCTCTGGAGATGTCCTGCTGCTCTTTCCCAAAGCCTGGTAGCCCCAGCATTTCCAAAGGTATTTCCAGCCTGAGCAGTCTGTCAGCAGCAATCCCACCACTCCCTATGCCTGCATCCCACCTCTCCCAAACTCACCATGCCCTTGCCTTGTGCACCTGATGAGAGGAGCAAAGTAGGAAATGCCAAACCAATCCCTACATGCACCCTCTGCCACATTCTTTCCTGGGGAGGCTCACCTGGAGTTGGTATGGGCAGTGGGGACATCACAAACTTGTGGGAAAAAAGATCCTGAGGTTCTGGCACCATCCACACACCCAGTGCTCTGTGGGCCACCCATGGGAATGCAAAACAGGGACACCTGCCCAGAGGTTGTGTGATGCTCATAGAGTTGACTGTGCAGCAGGAAGAACCAGGTAGCCTGGAAGAGGTCACCATGATAAAACAGTTGAACACCTTCAGCCCATGGATTCCACTCTGTGAAAGGAGATATGAAGGGTCATGGCAGGCAGGGGGAATAGTTGCTGCATCCGCCCCTGACTGGCAAGGGCACTGGTTTCTTAGCTCTGTTTTTTTAGGAGGTCAAATGCAATAGGATGTGCCAGAAAGTGGAGATTCAGAAGTTGTCACCAACAGCTGGCTGAGGTTTTTCTCAGGCTGACAAAAGCACAGGGCTCTATAGCCAGTCTTAGGAGAGATGGGAACCATTGCATCTCGTGTTATTTAATGAAACTAATGAAGTCTAAGTTTGGGGGTTTTTCTCTTGAAAATGGAACTGTTTTGGGAAAATTTTATCCTCTGTCTCGTGGCCACAGGCAGCTCTCCTGAATGAGCCATTGTCAGGCCTCAGACATGTGAGTCAGAGCATCTTTAATTTCTGGGCAGGAGCATTCTCCATGGTTTTCATGCTTTGGAATAAATCTTCAGAGACGTTCCCAAATTAAGCATGATTCCTTTCTAATCTCCTTGCATTTCTTCTTCTCCCCATTTTATCAGCCAGGCTCAAAAACATTCAGCATGGCCTACTTTGGAGCAAACTGATTAATGCAATCGCTTCAGGTTTTAGGAGGGATCAGTGCTTGCAGCAGAGGAAAGGACTCCTACTGTGGCTGGCAGCCCCTGCTCCACAGCAGCTTGGGAGGCTTACAGAGATCTGCCTGTGGGCAGAGCTGACAGCAGAGGGTGGCAGCAGGGGTCACACACTCACACGGGCATCTTCTGAGCTCCATCGGGAGCCTGCTCAGTGTCCAGGTGATTCTCCAAGCCCTTGAACATCGGAAGCTGCATCACATTGCATAATGGGGCTGGTGCCTCCTAGGCTTGGGGGAGAAGGAGAGAGAGGAACTGATGGTCCACAGAAGGGATGTCCCATTCTGCTCAGCAGCATCCATCCCTTCCTGACCCCTGGCAGGTACCATGACCTCCACCTGCTCCTTCAGCCAAAGGCAGCCGAAGGAGGGTTGCGTCTCCTGCGGCTCAGATGCATCTGGCACACATCTGGTGTAGCAGAGAGGTTTTGGGGTTGCCTGGTGGGATTCAGCCCTGGCTGTAAGATGTGAAAAGCCTGTGTCAGGGAGCAGTTGTCTCAATGTCATGGTGCTACAGGTCAGGGGTAGAGATGGGCGTGGAAAGGGGGTGGTGAGATGCCGTGGGAGAAACACTCTGCATCCATATGTGTGTATTGACATTGCTGGCTGGAGAGAAAACTGCTCCTCTTGGCTTTTGCAAATCAATTTCTCTGATAAAAGATGCCATCTCTCACTGCCAGCCCTGCCTGCACTCAGCTCATGCAAGCTGTCTTCCTTTTGCCTGGTGGAGGGGCTCCTCACATGTGGTGTCCTTGGATAGCCCCTAGGAGCTTACAGCCTAAGTAGACAAAAGCTGTGCAATGATTAGCTGTGTTTTGCTGATGAGAAACTAGAGCTTGAAGAATTACGTGGAAGGGAATCTCCTTCTGCAGCTGCAGAAGGAGACAGGACCCCAAATCCAGCTCTGGTATTACATTTGCCTGGGGTTGAGGGATATGAAAGAATAAGTGCCCTTTGATTTGTCACCAGGCTTCCCAGGACCAGAGTGGGCCAGGCTATGTTTTTTGAAGGGGAAATTACATAGTAACTGAAATGCTGAACTAAAAAGTCAGTGCATTTTGGATGGATAGCATCAAAATGGGTCATTGCCTACAGAAAGATGAATCTCATGGAGCTCCACGGAGCTGGTGGAGGACATGGGGGTGTTGATGGAGCTGCCTTTGCCTGCTCAGTCGGGATGGCAAGGAGCCCGACTAGCTCCTGCCTTTGCAGGCTGTTCCATGTGTCTACAGTCTTGGTTTTTTGCTTGATTGACAAGAGTGGAGGACCCTCATGCTTTAGTGAGTGTATAATGGCTGCCTTGCTGTCATTTATTGAAGCTTTGCAATAGCTCTGCTTTCTAATTTTTCCTGCCTGCCTGAAGAGCACCTTTTGCTTTCAGATTAACTTCTCGCTGTCTCTTTGAACTTGTGCCTCTGTACTCCAAGCACTGTGGGTTTTGTGAGATCAAGGCAGGCTTGGTTGAAGTAAAAGGCAAGTAGTGATCAAGATTTTTTTTTCCTCCTCTGCACACAAACGTGCCATGTTTGCTGATCAGATTGTGTGTGGCACAATCAGATGACTTTGGGTCCTTGTGCCTTCAAAAGAGGCTCTCCAAGAAGAATGATTTAGTAGATGGCCTTTGAAGGGGAAAAGCCTTCTTCCCAATGTTCAGAGGAGCTTTAGTAGTGCCCTGCATGTGCATCCATATGCACTGCATGTGTGTTTTGGTCATGTGCAGAGGCCTCTTTGCTCTGGCAAGCAGGAAGACTTCAGGTCTGTGTGATAGGTGCTTCCTATGTGGGTGCAGTTTAACAATTCAAGCTGAAGGGACTGATTTACTTCAGATAGTCAAATGTCCTGTATATAAATGGTAAAGTCCAAATCCAGACTGAATTCCTCCACTATATAGTGGGATAATGGTTTGGTCAAGTTTAAATTATTGAGTCTCATTGTCCTTCCTGAATTCAGCACAGCTTTTAAAATCCTGATTCACTGTAGTTTATTTGTGGTATGGAGGAAAGCCCCAAGGTTTTCCTGAATACAGATAGGAGGTTTAGGCATGAATGGTAATCTGGAATTTGCAGTATCATTATTGACTAGAGCAGTGGGGCAGGAGTTGTCCTTGGCGTTTGTGCACCACCGAGCACACCAGGTAAGCTGACAAACCAGCACCCTCTCTTCTAAGGTTTGTATCCTGCCCATC
Organism: Florisuga fusca; assembly: GCA_038090715.1. Classification (NCBI taxonomy): domain Eukaryota; kingdom Metazoa; phylum Chordata; class Aves; order Apodiformes; family Trochilidae; genus Florisuga; species Florisuga fusca. The sequence goes on from JAAWXA010000008.1 coordinate 21,429,575, forward strand.
TGTTTCAAGCAGTGCATTAAGCTGCTGGTGGTCTCCTCGGTGATAGTGGCTTCCCTATGGAAATGCAGAAATTAAGTCAGGAAGGAGGTCTAGGGGTAACCTCCACCCACAGCATAAATCAAACCAATGGGTGTATCGCTTGCTCTTAAAAACTGAAAAGGTGGGAACACCATCCCTGTCCAGACAGGATTAATTTTCCTCTTGGCATCATTTTCCTTAATTTCTAACCTATATCCTCTTGGGATACAGCTGAAGCCTGCCACCTCCTTTCCTACCTTTGTGATCACAGAAAAGACTCCCTTCTTCACCAAAGCCTTTTGCAAATTTGCAGATTGCTCTCCTACTTACATTTTCTGAGGCTGAAACAATCGCCACCTTTTCTGTCTGCTTCTGCGCTTCCTGTTTTCAAGGGATAATGCTGCTCACCCTTCTCATCTCCTGACCCATTGAGACTGGGTGCCCAAAACTGGGCACAGTATTGCAGCTGTGTAGAGGGGACAGGTACCTGAATGCTCTGATGGCTTCATGCCTGATGATGCACCCCAGGATGTCACAGAGCTCCAGCCCAGGACTAAAGAAACTTTGAGTGCAACCTTCTTCCATGCTACAGATCAGCTCTACTTGTGCTTTCATACAGGCATTATCAGAGCAAATTGCAAAGTGCTGCTGTAAAGCAGGACAGCTTCCTTGGGACAGGCTGAACCAGTGAAACCCTTTTTGACACGGTGATTCCATGGTGCCCAGTGAATGAGATGTTTCATGCTCTGGTGTGACTGTTGACAAGAGGCATTCTACACTTTACTCTCCTCTGCCCAGCTGCCTGTTGACTCCAGAGCTGTCAGAACTGTATGTCTGGTCCCCCTGTGAAAAAACTGGTGCAAGCAGCCAAAGAATTTAAAAAGTTATTAAGGGAAATAAAATAAATAAATAAAAAATAAAAAAGAGAGAGAGGGAGAACAGCAACATAATTATTCTTCCTTCAGAAATAAAGATGAATAAAGATGAAAGGTATTTGCCTCGACTCTCTGCAAGCACTACCTCAGCAACCAGCTGGAGAGACTTTGGGAAAGCAATTCCAGGAGCCCAGGGCTCTTAGCATCAGTAAAACCTGCTGCTGGGACAGCTGAGCTGTCTCACTGCAATCCACTCCCCTCTGCTTCCTGACAGTTTCAGGTTTTTGCTTGTGGTTTTTGGAGCTTAAAGTCCCCAAGTAGCTTGATCAACTTCCCATGCGAGATGGCAAATGATTACCCACAAGTGTTAGGCAAATTCATTGCCTGGCAGTCCAGGTTGTGCCATTGAGTTTCTTCCTCTTGTTTCATTGCTGTAGAGACTCACTTATGAGCCCTGTGCCCCCAGACATGGAATTGCTAGCAGGCTGAAAGGGGGAGGAAACAGACAAGGATAAGAAACCAGGCATCCCAGCTTTGGAGTCCAGCTTGGAGGCTGGCTTGTTGGTGGGGCTGAGTGTCTGTAGCATGGGTGCTTTGGATGAGAATCAATTACCCATGTCCTTATTAAATGCTTTGGACAGAGCCTGAAGGTTTCAAAAAGCTCTGGACCATACTTCTTGCCTTTTGAGGCTCTTACCCCTGTGACTGTAGATGCCACTGCATATGCCAGCTCTCTTGGGTTTCTTCTGTGACAACCCCAGGGCGGTGAGAGGCATTAAGACATTTTTTCATCAGGGTATTGGACCTGGAGACTGAAAACTTGGGTACAATTTCTCTGTGAATGTGATGAAGGTGCTGAAGAGTCCATCCTTAAAGATCTTCATAGCTCAACCAGACAAAGCCCAGACCAAACTGGTTTAATCTTTGAACTTTGTCCTTCTTAGAGAATGGGCTTAGACCACAAGCCTCCAGAGGTCCCTTCTTACCTAAATGAATCTGTGATTGCAAGCATGGTTTGGGGTAAGACTTCTTTTTCTGGTCCTCAAGTCTCCATCTCCAGAAGGAGGAAAAGTCACCTTCTGAATTCTGCATTATCTCTCCAGCCAAAATTATAAAGCAGAAAGTAAAAAATAAAATACCCCATCCTTTTTTCAAGACCAGGAAGATTGTTGTGCTTGTCAGACATTTCATTTTTCATGACATTTTCACTGATTTTTTTTTTCTTCAAAATGTTATTGCTTTTTAGCTTGACTGAAAAGACAGCTTTCAGAGAAGAGAAATTCTCAATAGCCATCTTCATAACACTTTTTTTTAAAAAAAAAAAACAACAAAACAACAAACCCACAAAACCATTAAAAGCACTCATTACCAATGCTGAAAATCCCTCACAGGCTGGTTGTTCAGATCCCTGCAATATCAGAACAGGTATTTTTCTATTTTCAAAAAATAATTTTTGCCTTATATTTTTTTAAGTCCTTCCATTCAGGCTGTAAGCTTTTCAGGCCAAAAATTGCTTCTTTTAACAACGTAATTTTCCAGCTTCCGCTTCTCCATGGTTTTGATTTGGATGGGAGTTTTAAGTCAGATAACCACTCAAGACCACAATGTCTCTGGTTCAAAGCAATGCTAACCATCTCAGGTCAAAAATCCAAACTAAGACTTTCAGTTTATTTAAGAGCTAAACTTTGAATGTGTCTTTTTGTGTTTAGGGTTTTTTTTCAATAGCTTGTTTTGTAAGCTACTATTTTTTCAGGGAGATGCTGTAAGTTCTCTGCTTTCCATGAACTGCAGCTATCAGAAATTATTATCTTTGTGCCCAACCGATCTGTCATGTCCACCCCTTTCCTTAACACCTACAAACATGTATCATGTTGATTAATTGAGATGGTCATTTAAAGGCAAATTGCTTGTCCTACTTTTTGCTTCTTATTGATTGTCATGTAATTAACTGATTCATTTTATTAATATAATCCAGAGTGTCTGCAACCCACTTCATCAGCAGAGCCTGATCAGATGACTAGGGTTTAATTAGACTGCACTAATTGCCCCAATGAAATGATGTTTCCTCTGTCCTGAGCCATTACCTATAGAAGCAAGATTTTTTTTCCTATTGGACTTTAGTCAGGGACGGAGAGAATAATATTTTGCATCCTGCCAGAGGAAGGACTTCTGTAAGCAAAGACAAAGCAGCTGGGGAGAGCAGGCACACGTGGCTAGAGGTGGCACATCCCTCATTAGCTGAGTCTGCCCATCCACTGAGATCAGGTGTGTTTAAAGTTGCATGGTCCATGCTGTGAGCTCCCAAGCTGCTCTTGGGCACCTTAGTACCATAGCAGGAAGGTCTGGAAGGTTTAGGTAATGGCACAAAAATAATTTGAAAACACTGTTGTCTGTGTGTTATACTCTGTGCCTGCCAGCTCCCCTTGAAACAGAGGAGCTGAAGTGTTTGGAGACCGTGCACACTTTCAGAAGATGTCTTCCAAGCACATCTACCACCCATCAAGATGGTTCCTGAAACCCAGGTCTCAGTGTAGAGAGCACCACTGCTACCAGCCCACCTTGCTTCTTGTCCTCAGAGGCTGTATAAGTCACAAAATTCATATGCAGAGGACAAGCACTTCTCCCAAGGGAGCCAGTGCTTGGTCTCTGCAGAGTTCAGACAGCAGGGATGGAAACAATTCCTCCTGTCCTGGAGAAAAACCCATTTGCAGAAAAGTTTTTCTTGGTCATGCAAACTGATAAACAAATATTATTAAATGTGGTGGAGGGTGCTTGGTAGATTAACTGCTTAGAAAGTACGTGTGTCTGTGTGTATATATGTATTATATATATTGATTATATATATATTAATATATATTCTGTCTTTCAGCTTTCACACCGACTATGGTGGGTGTCTGTAGGCTATGAAAGTGGCATGATAGAGGTAGCTGCTGTGGGAAGATGGCTGCAATCCTATTTCAGTCCTAGTCCTACAACTGGATTTGCCTAAAGGTGTATTTGTACTCATGAGCTGCACCCCTGAATACAGCCCCTAAGAATTCTGGTGGCAGTGCTGGGTGGGGACCCAGCAACATCAGGGGCAGTCCCTGAGGCTGAGGTGAGGTCTGTAAGGCTGAGATCTGCCCCTGGATTTCTTCTGCAGCAATCTGAGTGCTCTGTAAAAGTCTGAGCTTGGCAAGGAAAATTGTGACTGATTGTAAATTTCTTGCAAAAATGGACCTTCAGCAGGGTCAAACCAATTTGCAAAATCAAGCCAAAATTGGGAAGTCATTTTGGCCTCCCCTCCTCTCCTTATGAAATGTGATTTTTGGAAGTGGCACTGCAGCTTGACTATGACATTTCCTAATGCCAGGCTTTTTAGTGTTTACATGTTGTTTTCTTGCCTTGCGTGTACTTATAAAGGTGAGGAAGGTAATACTGGCTAATTAGCTTGTAAACAAAACAGGACATTTTGCTTTGCATCAAATGAAATATTTTTGGGCTGCTGAGTCAGACTCATGCATGTTTAAAAACATTTTTGGCAAAAAAAAAAAAAAAATCAATCAGAAGCAAAGTTGGTGCAGGGAGGAGTCACCCCATGGGGACAGCCTTGCTCTTGAATGAAGAGCTGGCTCCTGAAAGCAGACCCATGGGGCAGGAAGCAGCTGAAGGGCTCAGGTTTCTGATGGGTTTTTTTGCAGCAGGGGGCATATTGCTCTGTAGGTGAGCAATGCTAAACTCTGGCTGCTGGTTGAGCCTGTGCTTCCACATGGTCTTTAGACAGTGCCATGAGCCAGAAAATTAATTAGTTGCTTAAACTCAAATTAGGGACAGAGAGACTGATTAGTGCTGGATGCAGTGACAACACTGAAGGGGAAAGTCCCCGGAGAAGATAGTTGCATTACCAGGAGGCCACCCATCTTCCTGCTTCCCTGCTTATCCCGTGCCCTCCTTCTGTCTGTTTGCCACCAGTCCCTTCTCCACCTCGTGGCTTTCCAGCCATGGCCTGTGGCTCAGCATGGTGCAGAGGCCTCTGCCTTCAAGGGGAGGTTCACTTGATTTCCAGCACAAGGGTGGAGGTATTTGGAGAGGGAAGCACCAAGCCCATGAGGAAACAGGCAGGTGTGCAGCACTTCTGGGGCTCAGAGCTCACAGGAGTGTTGTCTGTAGAGACCATCCCCTGCGCCTTTTGCCTTTGCTGCTTTAAGAAAATAGGATTCTGTGAGTCTTTTTTTGTAAATAAATAAGATTAGCGAAGATTTATTTTTTCACTTCCAGCGGTAGTAAAGATTAGGTACCACCAGGGCCAAAGGGAGAGCAGTCAGAAATGAATCAAAAGAAACTGTGAAATCGAATATGTAATGAGGGATGGCAAAGGGGTCTGTGACCACAGCAGTCTGTGGCCAACCTGCTGTGCCACCCCACTGCAGGACACGAGTGCTGTGTGGTTGCAATGGAGGGAGCTTCAGGGATGGGATGTGGGATGTGGGGCAGCTACGTAGTCTCAGCTCTTTGCTGCAGGACACAGGCATAAGTGCTTGAGCACTGCGGCAGCTCAGCAGCAAGACAGCCAGGGGTGGGAAGCATTTCAGCCTCTGGACTCACATCAGTCTGAGCTCAGGACTCTGTTTTCTTTCAGGCAATATTCATACAAACATTCTGAAAGCAGCGGTGCTGGGATCCTCACTGTTGAATCTCTGCCTCCATCCAACGTGCAGCCCGCTGTGTGTTGAATGGCACCTGACCTCCAAAAAGGAAAAATGTTTTTCTCACTGAAGTTAATATTTTTAAAGCACTTAATGTTTCCTCTCTCAATAAGCGGCTTTGGTGGAAAGGCAGCTGAGCTGTCTCTGGCAGTGATGAAACAGGATCACAACTCCAGCTGACAGCAACTTGGTATGATCGGATTCAGTTTCCCCCTCGTGGTTTGCAAAGGAATTAACTGGAAGGATATTTAATTATTTTCCCACATGAGTATGGCCAAGCTATGCTGGTGCACTGGAGTCTTCATCCTGCAGCCCTGGTCCCTTCAAAGCTTCACCTTAGAAGATCAAGGTGGCACCACTGAATTTTGCTAAAGCTGTAGCTCTGCCCTTCTTATGATTACAGATCTTCACCTCTGCTTTTTATTGCAGAATGTCTGAAGCTGTTAGCTGAGGTCTGAGGTGTCTGTCCATCAGGAGGCAATTTCTCACATTATCTCTCCCTCATATTATTGCCTGACTGCCCCTAAAATTGCAAGCTCTCTTGAGCAGGACCTGTCATTATTCCTGCCTGCAGAGAGCTGGACAGAAGGCTCCAATTTCTGCAACGCATTTCTGAAAAGTTTCCGTAGGAAAGTGGAGAGGGCCTGTGCTCCACAGCAAAAGGAAGGAGCCTAAGATTAAAAAGAAGAGAAGTAAAAGAAGGAAGATCCCACAAATTAGAGATTTTTGCTGGAGAGCCCCTGCAGCCACCAGGGAATGGGCAGAATAGTGGCCCCACTGTGGTGGGGTGGTGGCTGACACCAGGAGAGTGGTGACAGGAAGACAGGCTCTGTTTGATGGGGTGTTTGTCTATGAGGTGTTTGGGTTTTGTTTTTTTAGCTTGTTGAGGGGTTTTTGGCCTAATTTTGTTGGGTGCCCAAGGAAACTGTTTGGCATCCTCCCCTTGCCTTGCTCATGCTGGAGGGACTCAGTATCCTGCAGAGACAACAAGGGAAATCACAGGATTATTCCCCATGGTGATTATCCTGTGATCTCCCTCAAGGCTGTATAAATGGGAGCTGATTACAGCTAGAAAAGGAGTAAGTTGTGTAATTAGAAAAGGGGGAGGAGGGGGGGACTTAACCTCTGTCTGAAGGTGCTAGTTTGGAGAGAAGACTTGAAAAGAGAATGTTGAGCAGCTTCTGGGCTGGGGCCCACAGCACCCAGAAGGACCATTGCTGGCCTTGTCCCTGGCTGCTCCTGTCACCTCTGGTGACTTTTGGTCTTCCTCTTTGGAAAAAGAAGGAAATGGTTCTTTCTGCTATATCTCTTAGGCAGTCTCTTTGGGAAGAAAGGAGGCCTCCCACTCATGCCCATGTTGCCCCAGGGTTGCAGCACGGTTGGTTTCTGAGTAGGCTGGCTGTGCTCAGGCATTAGCATCACCCCAAATTTCCCTCTGGGACTTGTCACAAATGATCAGAAGAGAAAAGCTGTTGCAAGATGGAGTCCTCAGCAGCCCTGTGTTGGGTGTAAGATGACTAAGATCTTCCTTGTTGCTCTACACAGAGCAGGAAAGAACATTTGGCTTCCCTTTCCTCTTGTTACTGACCCAGCCTTGCCTGGGCCTGAAAATGTGTGGAGCAAGCAGTGGAATTGTTCTCAAAGCCATGGAGACAGAGGCTATTAATGCAAATATTATTCATGTGAGGAAAAATAGCCAATTACCTTCCTATAGAACCACCCTCTGCCCAGTGAGCAAGTAATTGCAACATCTAACATTCGTCACTGAGCTCTGAAAGCACTTTGGGAATACAATACTGACAAATGGAAGTGGACTGAAAAGTAACAGGGGGAAAAGTAAAGGTACTAGATAGTCAGGAGGTGTAAATGGCTGCAGGGAATCGGTGACCACTTATACTTCATATCCTACTGATATGCAAGAATTTGGTTTTGTCTTATACCCACACTTTCTGATGATCCATGTTTTAAAGGTGAATACATGCATTCATATAGATGTTTAATAAACTGAATGGAAAATAGTCTGTAACTTGAGGTAGGGATACTGCAAAAAGGGGGCTTCTTGTGTTTCTTGATATTTAAGACAATGAGTTGCACAACTGGAAATGACTGAAGTAAATTTATGCATTTTATTTATTTCCCAAGTTGAAACAACTTACAAAAGAAGAAATCCATCCTTCCCCTTCTCCTTTCCCTCTTTGGAGAAGGATGGAAAGACAAAGTCCTTTTTGAGGAGGATGGAAAGACAAAGTCATTTTTCACTCTGCTGGGCTGCACTGAAGGCCACATTTTACCTCCCTGCCTGACCCCAGGTGCTCCCTCACAGAATCACAGAATGTTAGGGGTTGGAAGGGACCTCCAGAGATCAACTCCAGCTCCTCTGCCAGACAGACAGCATCCAGAGATTTGACGAGTTTCCCAAGATCTATTACTGCTGCCAGCTGCTGAGGCCTCCAGAAGACATGCTTAGAGTCCTGTGAGAGGCACATCTTGTATGTACCGGGCTGTGTGGGAATGTCATCTTGAGGGTGCCTTCCCTGCCTGCTGATGTAAGAGTTAACACCATGGAACTGAAGTCTTAACTAATTTCATTGAGTTGTTTGGGGTTTTCTCTGTGTAGCCAGGAGAATTTAGCTGAGCATCTCCAAATTGTTCTGGTTTTGCAATCTGCAAAATGTCTGCCCTTTAAGTTGCTTGGTGAGCACCAGTTCTCATTTATCATGTCAGCAGTGATCCATGGAACAGCTCGCCCTTCTCTTTCAAGGAAAACAAATCTCAGCTCAAATTGCTGCTGCTCTGAGATTGCTTTCCAACCCAGACTTGAGCTCTAGGCTGTTCACTAGCATCACTGCCCTTCTTTGAAGTCCTTCCAGTACCTTGATGCCCTTCTTGTAGTGAGGGGCCAAAACCAAACACAACATTTGAGGTGCAGCCTCAGCAGTGCTGAGTACAGGGGGGCAGTCACTCCCCTGATCCTGCTGGTCACAGTTTCTGATACAAACCAGGATGCTGTTGGCCTCTTTGGCCACCTGGGCACACACTGGCTCGTGTTCAGCTGCTGTTGATCAATACCCTCAAGTCCTTTTCCTCTGGACAGCTTTCCAGCCACTCTTCCCCAAGCCTGTAGCATTGCCTGGGGTTGTTGTGGCCCAAGTGCTGGACCTGGCACTGAGTCTTGTTGAACCTCATACAGATGGCCTTGGCCCATCAATCCATCCTGCCCAGGTCCCTCTGCAGAGCCTTCCTACCCTCAGGCAGACCAACACTCCCACCCAGTTTGGTGTCACCTGCATGGTTACCAAGGGTGCACCCAATCCCCTCACCCAGACCATTGATGAAGATATTAAAAGAGACTTTTCCCCAACACTGTGCCCCAGGAAACACCGACACCAGCTGGGCTTAACTCCATTCACCACAAACCCTTGGGCCTGGTCAGTAGTCAGTCGGTCAGTCAGTCAGTCAGTTGGTCAGTCAGTCAGTAGACTGTCAGTCTGACAGTCAGCCAGTCAGTTGGTCAGTCAGTCGGTCAGTCAGTCGGTAGTCAGTCAGTCAGTCATCCAGCCTGTCAGTCGTCAGTCAGCAGTCAGTCGGTCGGTCAGTCAGTCAGACAGTCGGTGGGTCAGTCAGTCGGTCAGTCAGTCAGTCAGTCGGTGTCAGTCAGTCAGTTGGTCAGTCAGTCAGTCAGTTGGTCAGTCAGTCAGTGTGTCAGTCAGTCAGTTGGTCAGTCAGTCAGTCGGTGTGTCAGTCAGTCAGTTGGTCAGTCAGTCGGTGGGACAGTCAGCTGGTCAGTCAGTNGGTGAGGGGCCGCTGGCCAAGGCAGGGCCTGGTGCCCCGGGGAAGGTTGTTCAGACCCCCCGCTTCTGGGGACGGGGGGAAAGGGGGGGAGCAGCCCCCAAGTTTGCGGTGTTTGCACCCTCTGGGAGAAAACTCGTGTCTGGTCATGGAGTTGGTAAATAAACTCCCTTGTCTACAGATTCGTGATTAAAGAAAATGCTGTCCCTCGGGCAGCTTCCGAGTGTTTTGTGCAACTAATAACTAGAAGTACGTAAATTTTTAAGACAAAACATAATGCTGTGTTCTCTGTCATGTAGCTCAAAGCGTCTCACCTGGTGTTTTCTGTGCCAAATCCCTTTTTTGATGCCAGCAGGTGTTAAAACCATGCCTCCATCTGATGGGGACTGTGTTAAATCAGGAAACAGAGCAATGACTTATTTATCTTAATTAACTTGCTAAACATCTGAAATTTAGGTTTCAGGTCGAGGTCTTTCAGCTGTGTAACAACAGATGTGTGAGAACCTCTGGGGACTTTCATGTAGTTTGTTCAATGCTATTAACCCTTTTTTTTTTTTTTCTTTTGCCTTTTTTTTGGGGGGGGTGAGGAAGAAGGCTGAGAGGCATGTCAGGGGGTCACAAATCTTAGTGCAGACAAGCCTGCTTTTCAACAGATTGGAAGGTGGGAGCTATTTTTGTAATTAGGAGAACATTTTAGCCCTCCTGCATGTTAGATTTCAGAGCATGGTGACCTTGGTGGTGTTGCTGGCTCTGTCTTTTGGCAGTGGGGGTGAATAATGATTGTGTCTGTTCAGAGATCCTCAGCTGGCTGGCTAGATTGTCTGTGTGGTTAGGTGCTTACTGAGTGTGACAGCGATGCATCTATCTTCTGGTCTCACCAGATGCCCTTGAGTTGTTTTGTCTTGTTTCTGTTTTTCAGACTCGGAAGAGACAGAAACCTGTCAGTGAGACAGGGAGTGGAGAGTGTTACCGCTCGCCTTTCCGGAAACCCTTGGCTCAGCTGACCAACAGGCCCCACTGCCTGGATAGCAGTCAGCATGTAAGTGGTGTTACTGCTGGCACACCACAGCAGGCAGAGCTCAGTCATCAAGGGAGTCCCAATGCTTCCAAGGACCCCTGTAATCACAGGTGGTACAGAAGTGCTAAGCACACACCTCTTGCTAGCTCCAGCTCCTTCACGTTGAAGGAATTGTGCTGGGTGAACATTCTCTAATGGAAGTCCTGAAAAAGAGATTTCTTTGGTGGCTAGGTGAAGGACAGTGTCCAGGGGTGTGGATAGCTTTCCACACAGAGCTCAAGTGCTGTCTGCTTGCTGAGTTCTCTCTGAGCTTCCCCTGCTGGAGAGGAGGTGGTGGAATGGCTGGTTGTTTGCTGATCCAGCATGGATGCTCCTGTAATTGTAACCCAGCTCCCTTACAGGAAATGGATTGGCTGACTGAATTATTTAGGCAGGGAGAAGCAATAGCATTTAAAGAAGTGAATAATGCCAGTGGATTTGAGAAGATGTAAGTTATGAAAAATCAATTTCACACATTAGAAAACCCAAAGGAAAATAGTTCCAAAAAGCAGAGTTGGCAAGGGGAATTGTGCTGGTTTGTTACTTTGTTCCTTTTGGATTTCCTTCAAAATAGTTGGAGTTGAAGCTTGAATAAATTGAATAGAGGGACTCTGAGTACTTGGCAAAATTGAATTTTCAAAAAGTGTCCTGGTTTTGCCTTTCTGAGCAGTCTCTGATTTCAGACTTATTAAGCATGTTTTCTTTCTGAATTCCTAGGAGGCTTTTATCCGCAGCATTTTGTCCAAACCCTTCAAAGTTCCCATTCCAAACTATAAAGGTAAGATGAGGAGGTTTAAGGATTGTCTGTCTTGACTGGTGCTGCTAAAACCAATGATGCTCTGGCCTGTCAAATGTATCTGTGGGGATTACTGTTATTTTTTTTTGCACTGATGCATATGTTCCAGAAATCCTGACTTAATTCTGAAAGAAAAATACTGGCACATTAGCAAAATCTTCATATTTCTTATTATGAGTTGAGTTTGGATAATCCTACATTTCAGAACTGGATTTTGTATTCTTACTGCTACATATTTGATGCAGTGCCACAAGTCTGTGTACCATATCACAAATACAAATGCAAGATGAGATGAATTCCAAGCCATGAGGCTTTACCATCTAAATAATTCTATAATGATACAGACAGAAAGCTGCAGGTGAAAAAGTTTTCTTTCTACTTGGCTTGGTATGTTGAGTCTCAAGGTGATCTTTAGGCAGTTTTGAAGTTCAAAGCCTCAGCTGGTTTGAATCAGTGAAGCACAAGATCTCAGAAACAAATGGGCCTGTTCTTGTCCCCTCCTTCCCCTTTTTACCCTCCAGCTGAGAAACTCAAATGCAGATGAACCAATTTCACTGCAACTTCAGTTACAAAATGCTCAGTTATGTGTCTGTAAGCAGGCACTGGCTATGAAATGACAAACCCCAAAAGAGTTTGACAGAGCTTGTGGAAAAGAGATTTGTCAGGAGACTGAAACAGAACTGTAACCAGGGAAGCTGCTTTCTCTGGCTCTTATCTTCCTCTCTTAATTAGGAGATGAGGCTGTCTCATGTGCTCAGTTCCTGGTGTGCTGCCTCAGCTTGTGATACGCTCATTTTGAGAGGAGCTTTAGCAAGCAGTGGGCAAAATGACTTGAATCATTCTCAAGCAAAATCAACCCTGGGAGCACAGTTGCCCAAGTTTTGATGGGAAAAGGGATTTATTTCTGTATGTGTTCTTTTTGTGTTCATCTACATTTCAAAAGTGTGACATCAAAATGTAATACTTGGAAAAAGAGCTCATCATTGGTTTCTGCTTTTCACAGAAATTGGCTCCAAGGCCAAACATCTACTCTTGCTCAGCAGGGAGAAAATAATGCCCTAGAGTAGGTAATGGCAGTACTGGACTAACTGTAATACTGTAAGACTTTGTCACTGTTCAAGATCAGTTCCTGACCTTGCATAAAAGATACAGCTCTGTCTGGATTTGGGTTGAGTAAAAAGAGTATTTGACTCGGTGTATACTGTGTATGTGGGAATGTATTTGTTAAGCTGCTGAGGTGTACATTCTGGAGCCCTGCTTGTCTGTGAAAAAACTTAAAACAACCTTTGGGTGCTATGAGTACATCCAGTGCCCAGAGCTGGCTGAGGGAGGCATTGTGCTGCTTGGTGTTTGGATGCCAGTGGCACAAGTCTGGGATGAAGCCATCAGTCGCCTTGCAAGACAGCTTATACTGTTGTGTGCCAGCATCTGGTATCTGCTGCACCCAGTCATGCCTGGTTTGGTGCCCTCAATGTGGTGGGTAGTGCCTTTGCTTAATCTTTGCCTCTTTTCCTTCATTGTGTTCTTCCCTGACAGAGAGCTGCCTGCTGTGTGCTGGCAGAGTGCTGCCCAACAAGCATCCTCCATGGGTTTGCTGATGTACCTGCATCTCTGTTCCAGCACCCAGTTAATTCTCTGTTTCTAAACATAGTCAGACTCTTCTCCAGGCTACACTTTCTCCCAGGAGGGAGTTGTTCTTTGAGCTCTGCCTTTGTTTGCTTTCAGGGCCACTGGGCTTGCGTGCACTGGGCATCAAACGGGCAGGGCTGAGGAGCCCTCTCCATGACCCTTTTGAGGAAGGAGCTCTGGTTCTGTACGAGCCCCCGCTGCTGAGTGCCCACGACCAGCTGAAAATAGACAAGTGAGTCATCACCTGGCACAAAACCTTCAGCTCTGACCTTCTACATAGAGGCCTGTGTGCTTTCTTCCCAAATGTGTCTGAGCTGGGATCTGAACATCAAGGGAAGTTTGGGTCCAAGGATTCTGCCTCTCGATTTGTTCAGATATGGTAGCAATCAAAGGAGTGCACTCATGCCATGGGTTTTTTGCACTCTTCCACAAGCTGTTTCTTCTCCCACTCATCAAAAATTTAAACCTGTTGCAGGGAGGATGAAGGATGCACTCGTGGAGAAACTGCTTACAGAATCTTATGGAGTAGTTGTTAGTCAGGGAACACAAGCATCCAGGGACAAGCAGAAGGAGATGACAGGCAGTCCAATCTCAGGCTGCCTAGTGGTTTTTATTCTTAAGTAGTTCCTTGTGTGCTTCTGTTAAAAGGGCTGTCATCTGGATCTGTGTGGTTGGAGGAAAGGTTCTTCTCTCCAGTAATGCAGTTACAATATTTTTATTAAAGCAAGTGAAATAATAATTTTAACTTAGTCTCTGAACCACATTCTGCCCTTGTTTTAACCACTGCCCAGATCCATGTTTTCACTGATGTTGTAGCTCAGGTCTCTGTGACTTAATTCTCAAAACTGAACTAATCTATTTTTAACTTTAGTGTTGACAGTTGCTTCCTTCATGCCCCTGGGCAGTCTTCAGTGTATCAGGGAGATTTTTAAAAGAACCTGAACATATGCTGTGTGAGTTCATTAATCACTGTCTTCTTCCTTGACTGCCTCCTGCAGGGACAAGGCACCTGTCCATGTTGTGGTGGATCCTGTCCTCAGCCGTGTTCTGCGGCCCCATCAGAGAGAAGTAAGTTTTCCATCAGGACCTGTGGCCATGGCTGGAGGACTTGGTGCATTTAAAAAAAGCTGCAATTGTAACTCACAGTCTGTGACAGACTCTAGGCTGTTGCAAATGCAAAGTGAAGCTCTTGGTTTTACCATACTGTTTAGAGGCCTCAATGCTGCAATTATTCTCTGTGTTAAGAAAGTGGTTATACTGGGAGTATGGCAACAGTCCTGTTTGTCCTTAAAAACATGGGAAATTTACTGCTTGCTTGTGGCTAAGATCTTTCCTCTTGCCTCTCATCTGTCAGTCAGAGCACTCCCAGCCTAACATGATGCTTCCTAGTGCACAGGTGTGTTCCCTGTGAGCCCAGCTGACATGGGGAATGGGGAGTTTCTGAGACCCTTGTGGGCTGGTTGCACAGGCCTAAGGAAGCACAGTGGCTGGCTTTGGTGTCACCAGTGCTACCTTGGAAAAAGACCAGGATCTGCAGGGAGATGGCATCTTGCAGAGTCAGGGCTGAAAGTTCTGCTGTTACTTATTGTGAAGTCTGGAGACACAGCTTTGTTGAGGAGAATTTGGTAAGGAAGGTGATGGGATATAATAGCAATCAATGATGTTTCAGTGCAGTCTTGAGTTGGGCAGGGCAGGCTGTCCACCAGTGTGTTTTGCTTGTCAGCTGAATTAATTGGAGCTGTATCTCTGAGCCAGGAAACATTGAAGCTCTTTTGTTTCTGGAGCCATGGATCCTACCACAGTGTGGGGCAGATTTCTGCTTCTTTTGTGTTTTATATGGAGACCACACTTGGTAGGTGTGAGCTGTTCATGACCTACATAGACTTGGAATTCGCCAGAGGAAACTGCTGAAAATCATTTCATGTCATAAATTTGTGCAGCATCACGGTATTGAAGCAGTGTGTACTGATCTCCAAATATCTAACACAGGTATCTGGACAGTTTGAAGTTCATCACAGATGCAGGATATTATCAGTTAAGCTTAGAGGCAGCACAGATGAAAGCTGTGATTGCTTGCAGTCTTGCAGACCAAGCAGGTCTCCCTCGTTGGGAGATCTTAAGATGGCTCTGAGGGTGCTGTAGGCTGCTTCTAGCTTGTGCTTTCATCTCAGAGTTGGTACTGAACCTGTGACCCAATGTAATTCTTGTCTCTGGCTACATGGCTAGAGGCACTCTCTTTTGGGGTTAGATACTGCCTAATGGTGCTTTTGTCAAGTAATGCAAGTTATGTTGGTGTCCTAGGCATGCTGTCTGTTTTTGACAGCTAGATGTCACTGATAAAGCAGTCTCAGTGCTAGTAAGTCTTTGCCTGCTAAGATTCCTGTGCTGCTTTATTCAGGTGATGCTCCCAGACTGGTGTACAGCTTGGCTCTGCCTTTGTCATGTCTTTCCCTCGGTTGCTTGGAAGTTATCCAACTGGATCACCAGCCAAATGCACTCCTTCAGACAGTAATGAAGTTCATAGTTGTTGCACTGGCTTAAATAAACTTTATTAACCTGTTGTTAAGGGCCTAAAAAAGAAAGAAAGACTTGAAGGTGCAAGTGAAGATGCTTCATCTTCCAGTCCTAAATAGTGGAAGACAGAGGGGTGAATCCATCTTTTGTTGTGTCCCTCACTCCCTGCTCTGAGGACACAATTCAGGGAGCTTGTAACATTCCTAGCACAGTGTCCTGTTTCACATAATAGAGGAACATTTTGCAGAGTCTGTCTCTTTAGTGTTTTTCCCTTGTATCTGTGTTGGTGCTGTCAGAGCCTAACGCAGGGCTGAGCTTTTCTCCCCCCGTGTGACGTGTGGGCTGTAACCTCAGCCCTGTGTCTTCTCTGAAGCTAAATCTGCTTTGGACCTTGAGTACCCAGGTGAGTCATTGCACTTTGATGCAGAAGCAATGAGGGCTGCTGGGAGTCAACCAGGTGGCAGAAACCATTCTCACTGATTCTGTTTTTTAAAAAGTGCTGAATTGGGTGGTGGTAAGATGATTAACCTGTTTGCAGTGGTTGATGCAGGGTAGCTGATGGCTTGGGCCTATCTAATGCAACCAAGGGTAGAAATTTGTGGGAATTCATGTTAGGAGGCTAGCTGCAAGCACAGTTAAAATTTAGACATATTTTGTGGATTTTAGGAGGTGTGTATTGGCATCAGATGTGGCTGCATTTTGTCTGAGCCTCGGGTGGTTTCCCTCTGTCTCACTACAACTTGGCACATCCCCAGGGACACGCCACACAGATTTGCTGTTTGTTGTGGTATCAGTCCTGTGCATTGTGGTAATTAAGCTGTAATGAAGTTATCATCCTGCTCTGAGAGAACAATTTTTTGGCAGGGGGTGAAATTCCTCTGGGACTGTGTGACGAGCCGCCGGATCCCCGGGAGTCATGGCTGTATCATGGCAGATGAAATGGGGCTGGGCAAAACCCTGCAGTGCATCACCCTCATGTGGACACTTCTCCGGCAAAGCCCAGACTGCAAGCCTGAAATTGAGAAAGCCATGGTGGTGTCTCCCTCCAGCCTGGTGAGAAACTGGTACAATGAAGTAGAGAAATGGCTGGGGGGAAGGATCCAGCCACTGGCCATTGATGGAGGCTCCAAAGAAGAGATTGACCATAAACTAGGTACAGAAATGTTTGCAAATGGTGTGGTTGGCTGGCTTGGGTCACAGTCTTGTGTTGGAAGAAGCCTGGAGCAGCTGATGTGGACATCTCTGAGTTGTCATTAGAGCTCTGGAGACTGATGAAAATCTCTCCACTAACACGTTTAGATCAGACCTTTCCGCGGTGGCCAAAGTTGATCTTTTTGGATAATTCAAGTTCAGTCATGTCCTAAGGCAGTTCCAGTACCAATTTGTTGCTCCAGCTAGAAGCCAGGAGAGGAATGGGCAGAGGTGGGAGGAGAACAGAAAAGAGGACAGCTGTGGGGAAAGGAGTGTGGGTGTGTATGGGTAGAAGGGATGCTACAGAGTGATTGAAAAAAAACCAGTTTTTCCTAGATTTTTAAGGTAAAAATTTTCACTATAGAACTTGAACCCTTTTCTATTAGTTTTCATCATCCCTCTTCATTTTTTCCCTTTCCATCTGCAGTTGGCTTTATGAACCAGCGTGGCCTCCGAGTGCCTTCACCCATCCTGATCATCTCCTATGAGACCTTCCGACTCCATGCTGAGGCTTTAAAGAAGGGCAGTGTTGGGCTGGTCATATGTGATGAGGTACAGGGGAATCTTTAAGGAGAATCTGTTCCTGATATTTTTTTGAGGTCTGGGCAAAATTGGCTCTGCTTTCTTAAAGGAGGGGAGGGCAGTGGGAAACAAGGTTTCACTGTGGGCAGCACCCATTCTGGTGTCTGAGAGGCTCTGGGTGACTGGCTCATCCATACTGGGTGAGCTTGAACAAGAGAGAGTGTTTTCAGGGTCTGAGATAGGAAGAAAATCCAGATGGTGGTAACTGTGACCACTTTGTAGGTCCCTGGCAGGGTGGAGGAACCTTCTAGGCTCTCCTCTGAAATATGTAGCAGAAAGGAGTTCCACTGCTTTTCTCTGACTCTGAAAGAGGTCTTATTCTATTGGGATGGTAGTGGCCTGGCTCATTGATCTGGTTTGTGTTTGTGTCTGCCTTTCCTAAAGTGTTCTCCAGAGTACTTTTTGTTTGGCCTGGCTTCTTGTTCTGCCCAGTAAATTTTAACCTGGCTCTGTTTTGAGCAAGAGGTTGAACTGGAGAATCCTGGGGTCTCTCCCCACCTAAATGATTCTGTGATTCAGCATCAGCTGCTATCAGCCACTTTTATCAGGCCATTTTATTTTATGCTTAGGGCAGGGGTTTGAAGGACCCTCTCCCCCTCTCTGTAGCCTCTTGCTTGGGGCAGAGGTAGGAGGGCTGGGTGAGGAGTTAATCCTGTTTCTTGTCCTAGGCAGAGCTGGCTTGACTCCCTGCTCACTGACTGCTGAGTCTAGCTTTGTCAAGCTCTGCTTTCACATGGCTGGAAGGGAGTTGGTTTTTCATTTATCATTGGTTATTGTTAGTGAGAGCCAGAGATGCTCTGAATGACAAAACCAAACAAATGCCCTCTACTTCCTTGAAACGGTCGAGCTGGGGCCTCAGCCGCTGCCGGTCAGGGGGGATTTGTTAGATAGCGGTGCCACCCAGTGGTTTGGTTTTGTATTTGCTAGAACAGTGCTGCGTGGAGCTTGGAAAGAGCAAGCATCCTCACCAGTGTGATTCCCATCCACCTTTTATCCACCGAGTCAGTGATTGCCCCCATCTCTGTGTCCCTGGGATGGGGACAGCAGCCAGGGGTGCTGGGAATGCATCGTGTCTTCCAAATGTTCCCAGTAACCACTCAGGAACAGGAAAAGTAGTGAGATGTCTTGTGAGTAATACAGCATTAGAGTATTGAGGAGGATCTTCAAGCTGCTTCCCACCAGGGCCACTGGGTTTATCAGCTTGTTCCTTTTTTTGTTTTGTTTTTTCAAAGGGCCACAGACTGAAGAACTCCGAAAACCAAACATACCAGGCTCTCAACAGCTTAAATACACCTCGACGAGTCCTAATCTCAGGCACCCCCATTCAGAACGATCTCCTTGAATACTTCAGCCTAGTGCACTTTGTCAATTCAGGCATCCTAGGTAAGAGGTGAATGTGTGAGAGATGGGAGGGAAGGGGAAGTTGCTCACAAGGCCTCCAGTGGCAGCAAAAGCAGCAGCCAAGATGTTTGTGAGAGGAAAGGCCACATACAGGTTGGACACTTAACTCTCTTTCAGTTTGTATCCAGAAGGTGTAGCCCTCACTCTGTGTTCTAGGTGCTATGCATCAGCAGAGCTTTGTTTCAAGAATATTACAATTTAAAGTACACCAGTCTAACAGTTGTTTTGGAAGGGGCATTAATTATTACAGTCAAATGACACCAAATGATCTCATGTAGCTGTACTGCTCAGCTGAAATGTCCATGTAAACAAGGAGTTTCTCTGACAGGAGGCCCAGAAGAGCCAGCTCTTAGTGCTACTTCCCACAACACTCCCAGGCTCTAGCAAGTTCAGATGTCTGAGCCAGGAGTGCCTCCTACAAAAGTAGGAGAGGCTCTGTGGAGAGAAGGGTTTGACATGACCTGCTCTCTGCATTGAACAGAGGCAGCCAGGGAGACAGCTTCTCCCTGCTCTCCTGTATCCACCTGGCACTAGAGGTTAAAATGCCTGGTGCAAGGCAGAAGATGTACCTTGTGGCAGAGTTAGGCAACAAGCCTGAAATTTTGGCAATCCACCATCCCACTTTTAGATAATCTGAGAGAAAGCTGGGGATGATATCTACCATTTGAAGTCAACACTGTTCTTGATTGTTAGGGCAAGGGAGGTCTGTAAGTATGAGAGAGAGTCTGGAGGAGGGATACTGGTTAGTGTGAGATTTTAGGATCAAAATTCTTCTACAATTGCTGGTAGCAGCCTGAAATATCAGCCTCTGACTGCTATGCTGTGCTTCTGCCTTCAAGCTCTGTCTTAATTTTAAAAGCAAAGTAGTCTTTGCATTATTCCCTGTATCCTTGTGTTAGGAGCAGGTCTGCTGCTTTAAAGAAGGAAGCAGCTTGTCTTTGTCAAAAGAGGTTATTTTTTTTCTGCCAAGGAGTGAAAATAAACCAATCTGTAACTCATCTCCCTGTTGCTGTAACTTGTCACCCGTGTTTGTCTCAGATTGTTTGGTGCCCAGTCCAAGAGGCTGCTCATTAATTCCAATGCATGCTCAACTCTAGTTAAACCCCATTCATCATCACATTCTTAGTCTTACAGGCAGCATGAGGGCCTTATCTTTTTCTGTTCAGCTGTTTTGCCCCAGGGTTTTACAAGGAAAAGATTGGTTAGGATGGTAGTTGGAAAAAGCAGATGTAGAGCATGTTCTTCAATTTTGGATAGTTAGTACAGGGACGTGATGTGATTTCCCTTGCTTCCTCTTGACCTGTACTTTGGGCAAAACTCATCTCCCTGTACTCTGAGTATGTTCTTTCTGAGGTGAGGTTGATAGTGTAACTGCTGCCAGCAAAGCTGTGTTCCTGCTGCTGCCTGTGCTGTTGTTGGCACGGGGACAATCTGGGAGAAAAAGTGTAGCTGGAATGTGAGCAAAACCAGTGCATGCCTGACTGGACTTGGGGTTTAACTAAAACTGGATGACCTTTGGCAGTGCATTGAAGTTGGAATACAAACTGGTTTTCTGCTGTACAGATTTGCCTGCTTTGTTTCACTCTTTTCTGGCTAGAAAGGAGAACAAATTGTACAGATGAGGCGAGAGTTTGCTTTATGTGCTTGTGGTATGATAACTGGGGCCGTGGGGTCCTGATTGAAGGTTATTTGGTACCAGTTGTCACCTTTTCACTTCTGTCTTGTACAGGGACTGCACAGGAATTTAAAAGACATTTTGAAATTCCCATCTTGAAAGGGAGAGATGCGGATGCAAGTGAAGCTGAGCGCCACAAAGGAGAAGAGAGGCTTCAAGAGCTGATCAGCATTGTGAACAGGTGAGCTTCATTCCTCTGCTCTTTGCACAGCTTTGGCATCAGCCCTTGGTGTATGCTAGTATCTTTCCAAATTACAATTGTAGCTGTAATGAATTCTCTTGCCAATTACATCTGTTCAGCAGGTGATTATGCAAGTATTTATTGCCTAAGAAGTCAACACTGCATGCAGCTTTAGGATGAAAAATAGCACATTGAAATGGCACAGTTAGCTGCAGTCACTGCCCAAGCAAATGTACTTAGATACTGAATCATGATTTGACTCCTTTGTTTCTGTTTTCTCCTGGAATCTGAATAGTCAGAGAGCATCTTTTTATTGGTGTAACATCACTACAGTGTAGACTGGTTCTGTCTGGCCCAGATGTTGAGTGACAGACAAAAAGAATGTAAGGAATGTCTCTGTTGGTTCTGCTGCTGATTGCCCAAGTCACAAAGGAGTCCAGCTCATGCTTTCATAGCTGTGCTGGCTCTGTAGGGCTAATGGAGTTAGATTACTAGCATCAGATATGTGTCTTTTGATCCCCCAAAAAGCACCTTTGTGATGTAAAACTGCCTTATTTCTCTTTGGCTGATTTTTAGTATTTGTTTAAACCTAGTTTCATTTCTGCCTGTGTATACAACCAATTTATCCATATGTGCTGACAATCATTTGTCTCCTTATAGGAACTCTTGTGGGAGACTTTTGAATTCTAAAAATTGGGAGTATCTTCATTTCTTTTTCTTTATCTGAACTCTTGCAGCCATCACAAATACAATCCTGCAGCTCATTGTCACTGTAAATTGAATTTCACACTGAGTACAGCCTCTCTATGGAGACAGCCCTGACCTTGACTGGGGTCAGCTTGCAGAAGCCTATGGGAAAAGGAAAGGTTGGGAGGATAAGAGCTTATTCCTTCTTAAGGTGCATTTATTTCTTTCTATAGCTGACGTACAAGGGGTATAAAAGTGTGCTCAGGAATGCTTATGCCTGGCTGTGTCAAGGTGTGTGTCCTTTATTGTGCAGTATAAATAGGGAAGCACATAAATAGGGAAGATGAGGCACAAAAGTAGCATCAAATGAAGCAGTTGAATTTTGCAGGAATTACAAATGAGGCTGTGAAGCAGAGTTATGTGGAATGATAAGTGTGAGGCTTGAGGTGCCCTGGAGAAGGTGTCTAATCCATCTTGTCCCCAGGTAGAAGGTGTTAGACCTAAACTATCTCTTTCTTAACCTCCACCAAACAATGAAGACCTTACAAATTCCCCAGGACACCTTTTCCAGGGCATCACTGTCTTTGCAATTAGAAAATGCTCTTCATGTAAAACACAAATCTTCCTTACTGCAGTTTAAGCCTGTTACTTTTCATCCTATTGCTTACAGGTTTGGAGACCAGATTATGCCTTTAACAGCCTTTGACAGATTTGGAGGCTGTCATATATCCCTGCTGTGTTTTTCCTACAGGTTTTGTAACACCATGTTGTTGATATTTCCTGGCAGAACTGGGTTTCTGCACCTCTTTCTTACTCTAGCTGGTCTGTTGAGCACTTTTTCTAGTCCATCCTCTTTACTGAAGTTTGGTAGAACTGCTTCATGGGCCATTTTTAGAGCCCCAAAGGATGTATGCCCTTTGCTGAAATCTTGGGCCAGACTGTATCTTGGCTGAAGATGGCTACTGAGTTATTGCATGAGGAGCTGCCTGCTTGTACTTTGGAGTGTGTCCATAGTGTGTGGTGGCTAAACCCTGTCCTTTTTTGCTGTCCATGCCCCTGGTCTGTTGTAGCTTAAGTTGGGAATACCATTGGTAGTCTGAGGAAGAGTTGAGTTTTCTCTTGTATCCCTCTAAATGTCATGAACCAAATATGGAAGCCTCACAAAGAAAGGGAGTTACCCTGGGTTCTCTAGCATGAGCTGCTGGTGGGTGTCTGGACTTTGCCATGTGTTGGACTGTCCCAGGCTTTTGGAGATGAGATATCAAAGGGAATTTATGTTGATCTGCTAAGGAATAATACTGATGAAAGAGAGGTTTTACGTCATCCAGGCATCTGGTCTTCATTGTCTTCCCTGCAGGTGTTTAATCCGAAGAACTTCAGACATCCTCTCCAAGTATTTGCCAGTGAAGATTGAGCAGGTGGTCTGCTGCAGGTACCAAAAAGCTTGTACTGTGAAAAGGGAAAAGGGAGGAGCAACAGGAAGGACTAAAAGTTGCAAAAATTCTTTCAATGCTTATGGCAGCTGCTTCCTGCTAGGAAAGAGATTGTAGCCATTGGCAATATGTTCAGTTCCCCCCTAAGGCAGGGGTGGCCAAACCACAACTGGTGGTTCTGTCAGCCAGCTGGTGTGCTCTGGGCAGCTGTGTACAGCAGAGCCCTGGGCTGTGCAAAGTATCTGCCAGCTTCTACTCCAGCTCTGGGCTGAGCTATCAACGCTTTTCCATCAGCCTTGGACACAGTTCTGGGCTTAAAAACTGAACAGTGGAGCTAAAAGGAACACACTGTGTACATGGAGGAGGAAGGATGGGGTTGGTTTGGGGGCAGGCTGAGACTGCAGAGCTCTTACTCTGTTCTAGGCTGACACCTCTTCAGGCTGAGCTGTATAAGAACTTCCTGAAGCAAGCCAAGCCAGTGGAGGAGCTGAAGGGGGGCAAAATCAGTGTGTCATCTCTCTCTTCCATCACTTCCCTGAAGAAGCTCTGCAATCGTGAGTTGTTCACTCACGTTATGGATTTGGCTTTTGCACTGTTGGTGGGGGGGTTGTGGAGTCTCCTTTGTGCACTTCACAGTCTCTGAGCTCTGTTTTTTTTCTCCAGACCCTGCTCTAATCCATGATAAGTGTGTGGAAGAGGAAGAAGGTTTTATGGGAGCCCTGGACTTGTTTCCTGCTGGCTACAGCACCAAATCTGTGGAGCCCCAGCTTTCAGGTACTGTGGAACTTGAACAGTACAAATATGCTGCCTAAAACAGGCAACCATGAGACTGTGTTTAGCATCTTACCAGGTGCCCTTCTGAGGTCTGGAATTTTGCAACTTCTGCTTCAGCTTTCTTCTTTCTTTTCCTTTTTACCCAGGAAAGATGCTGGTTTTGGACTACATCCTTGCTGTTACAAAAAGCACCAGTAATGACAAGGTGGTTTTAGTGTCTAACTACACTCAGACACTGGACCTATTTGAAAAGCTCTGCAGGAACAGAAGGTTTGTCCTTGGGTTTCATTTGTTTAATCCTACAAGAATACTTCCAGCCTACACTTTGAAAGAAACTGGCAATTTTTAAGTTTCTGTTGGCAGGAACTTGTGATCTTTTACCTCGGATGTTCCTGAATTGGAGCTAGCATGGCTTGTACTTGGGCAAGTGCAGTCACTCAGCAGAAAAGCTCTGGCCCTCTGCAAAAGTTCCTAGAGCCAAGGCCTTTTTTAATGAAAGACTTTTCTCTTTCAAGTGGGATGCTCTAAAGGTTGAAACAGTCTTGATTGTAGCAAATGCTGTGCATCCTAGGTACTTATACGTCCGTCTGGATGGCACCATGACCATTAAGAAGAGAGCAAAGATTGTGGAGCGGTTCAACAGCCCCTCAGTAAGTAGGACCTTCCAGATGTGAGCAGCTCCCCTGCCACTTCTGACTGCTGCTCGTGAAAGCATGGCTGCCTCTGGAGTTTAATCCGTGACTGCCTTTTTTTCCACAGAGCCCCGAGTTTATCTTCATGTTGAGCAGCAAAGCAGGTGGCTGTGGTTTGAATCTGATTGGGGCTAACAGACTGGTTATGTTTGACCCAGACTGGAATCCAGCTAATGATGAGCAGGCCATGGCTCGTGTGTGGAGGGATGGCCAGAAGAAGACCTGCTACATCTATCGACTGCTTTCAGTGAGTCTTTGTCCTCTCACCCCCTCAACATGGAGTCCTTGGTGCCAGCCCAGGCTGCAGCTGCTGGGATGGGGACTTGAAGGGCATGAACTCCTTTGTGTTGGTGACCAGAATTAATTGGAACTTAGTTGCTTCCTACCTTTAGATGTGTTGCCATGGAAAAACATGAAGGTTTGAGCTGGAGAGCTATTGCTAGAGGCCTTGGTTTCTAATGGTGACAGGCTTCTGAGAAATAGAAACAACTGTGTCTTTCCAGATAAGCTGCTTCTTTGAAATCATTTAGGCATCTGACTTAACTAATTTTGTGGAGTACCTGATGCCAAAGTTGCTGTTTTTCTGTCTGGCTGCAGTCTGGTTTGACTGGGTGTATGTGTTTAATAAATAGCCAGTACATTCCCAGAACTGCAATGGGAATGCACCATTTGGAATGGGGCTGCCAGTTAGCAAGTGGAGTTGCTGCTCTGTAAAGGAAAAGCATAGAGGAGGGTGGTCTTTTCAGGATACTGTAACACTTTGTCCAGTAGTGATTACTGCTCAGAAATGTCCCCTCTCTGCCTTGTTCACCTTCACCTCTCATTAATTGAGATTGACATTTTTTTTGTGTGAGTTTGGGGGTTTTTCATTGGGTTGGTCTTTCTTTTTTAAGCTTGTGTTCCTTGATCAATTATCATTTTACTTTAACAACACAGAGGTTCTTTGTCCCTCTCTTCTCTAAGTGTCCCACTTTTTCTCTGACCTGGTGGCACCTTGAAGCAGGGGAGCTCCTTTGCTTTTAGAACTAGGAAATCAGACTGTGAATCATAACTAATCACCCCCCTCCTTTGTTTTACATTTGTTTGCAAAACAGACATTTTGCTCTCAGATTTTTGCCTTAAAAATGTAGTATATGGCACATCTGTTCTAGAAGTCCTCTGCTTCCTGACAGCGGGTGTCAGTGATTGGTGTGTGGGTGAACCAGCAAGTACTGCTGATGCTTGTCACCCAGAGCTAGCCCTGGCTGTTGGTTTTTGGTACTTTTCCTTCCTTCATGTTAGCACAGCAGGTGACAACTCCACCTCCTCCTCATCCGTATCTCAGCAGGATGCACTCCTGTAGCCAGAGTGAAAAGCAGGAGAAGCAGTTGGGTTAGATCAGCAACCAAATCTGGATGTGGTTGGAGTGCAGCCAGTAAAACTTGTCTGTCTTCTGAACTGGTCCAGCAAGGCACTAAATGGTCCTGACAGCTTTGCTGCCATTTGATCTGTGACACTTCCCTAATATAGTACTGCATAAACACTTGTGTCCCAACTGTTCTTTGTCTCTCTCTCTCCTGTAGACAGGGACCATAGAGGAGAAGATATTCCAGCGCCAGACCCACAAGAAGGCCCTCAGCAGCTGTGTGGTGGATGAAGAGCAGGATGTAGAAAGACACTTCTCACTTGGGGAGCTGAAGGAGCTCTTCACATTGAATGAGACCACCACCAGTGACACCCATGACAAGTGAGTATCCTGAATGACTAATGGATAAGGTTAGCAAAAAAACCCCTCCACAGATTATTTCGGGGGCTTGGGTTTCCTCAGGCAGAAACAGAAAGCTCAGAAAGAGAGGGCCTCAAGTGTCTCTGCTTCTGAAGCTGTTAATCACCTGGAGATGAGCACTTTTCTTGCTGCCCTTCCTTTCTGTATTCTTAGGAAAGCTGTGCTAGCTGAACAAGTGAGTAAACTATTGTCTTGCTTCCTGTGTTTGGAGACTTGAATACATTTAATGAAAAGGAGTGGTAAGAGGAAAAAATGATCAGAGCTGTTCAAGTTGGTGAAGCTTAACTTGGTTCTTCTTGGTAGTTTATGGTCTCCAAATGCTGAGCTGCTTCCACTGTCAGGACTACTCCATCTGAATTCATGAGGCCAATCCACGTGCTGTTCTGGGGTCTAAATCTTCTTCCTTGTTTGCTCTTCTCCCCCATTCCTGAGACCTCTGGTATTGTAGCCACCAGAAAGATGACAGGGAGTGCAGGGAGATGCTTCACTGTGGAAGTTAAGACTCTTAGTTCAGGCAGGAAGTCAGGAGGATTAGTTTTAAGCTGACTCAAAGCCTAGATCTGTGGGGGTATTTTGTCTGCATGGCAACAAGCTCTGCTAGCAGGGCTGCTGCTGCTCTTTGTGTCCTTACTGGCAGCTCAGCAGGGCTCCTCCAGAGCAGCCTGAGCACAACCCAGTGGCCATGCTGGGAGCCAGGATGGAGAGAGGTTTTTAGCACAGTGTGCTCTCTTGAACTCAACCTGATGCAGAGCTAAGAATGTGTTAGCAGTGGGTGTGGGTGTTCACTCGAGGTCTGCTCTAAGCAATACCACACTCTTTTCAAGAGAAACTCCTCTTGAACTTCCTCTGGGTCCTGATGGACCATTCCCACATAATTAAACATGGAGGGTGAGTGTCATTAGAAACAGAACCCCGGGGCTTCCAAAGTGTGAGAATCATTCATTCCTGATCTGTCACACTTACCAGGAGGTGGTTGTGTGTTTAAATGAAATGTGGTAGGAGTTAATCCTGTCTGAAATTCGAGTTGTCAGTGTTGCTGGGGAAGGGGAGTTAATCCAAACACTACTGAGCTGCAACCTGTGTGCTACAGGAGTGAAGGGACCTTGCACTGACCTTGCTCTGGCTTGGTTCCAGGATCAAGTGTCGGCGCTGTGTGAACGGCCACCAGGTGCGACCCCCCCCTGAAGGGTCTGACTGCACCTCTGACCTCTCCCAGTGGAACCACTGTGCTGATAAGAGGGGGCTGCAGGACTCGGTGCTGAAGGCTGCTTGGGACGCTGCTGTCACCTTCACCTTTCACCATCACTCCCATGAGGAGCAGCGAGGGATTCCCTAGCAGGTTACTGTCCCCTGTGGGGGCGAGGGCAGGCTGCTCTGTGGCAGTCCAACCCACTTCAGTCCCTTTCAGGGGAAGGGGCAGTGGGTAGCAGTACACACTGGACTGTTGTGTCACTGTGGAACAGCAGGACAGCATTTCTGAGAGGCTGGAAGGCCCTCAGCATTGGTCAGTTGACTGCAACAGCACTGGGTGCCTGCCTTTTTCTCTGCTATTGTATTGTGTGCCTGAAAAGCAGTCCTTTGGGAACAGGGAATAACCAGACTTTGTGTGCTTGATGAGATTCAGCACTGGTTCTCATGCTGTTGGCATCTGTGTCAAATCTTGTCTTCAGGTTTAAGTGAAGCCTGCAGTTTTAAAGCACTTGATGTGCACATTTTTTTACAGTTACGACTTAGCTCCTCATCAGAAACTTGAAGGACTCATTTCTATTATGAAAAGTAAACCTTGCTAATTATTCAGGAACAAGGGGACTTGCATAAGGGGGAAAAAAAATCAGCTTGTGTGAACATCTGTCCTGAAAGATCATGCAGAGTAGAAAATCAGGCTCTACTGAGATCACTCCATTTCAAAAATCACTTGCTATGTTATGGGCAGGATCCCCTGATCTAGCAGAGTGTTTTAATTGGATCACATTACAAGCCAGTAATAAAATTCACACTTGGGTACATTATGGGTCATAATTATATTTTTATTATAAAATAGTTACAAAAGAACAAACTATTCCAAACCTCTGTAAAATGGCTGCAGACACTGGAGAGAGGCAACATGATTGCTAATGCATAGCAGGCTACTTGGTACATAAATAAACTTTTTTTGTATAAAGTAAAATATAAAAGGTCACAGCTGCAGGCCTTTTTTTAGCTTGTTTTCTGCTCCCATTAAGTGGAGGGATCGTGCATCACAGAATGGTTGAAGGTGGAAGGGACTTCAAGGTCATACTGTTCAATGCACCTGCTCAAAAATAAGGTCAACTTGAACTGATGGCCAATGGACCACAACCAGATTGCTTTTGAGTCTCTTCAACAATGGAGATGGTTAAGGATGAGACACTGGCTGAAACAACATGGAATTTGTAACAACACTGAGTAAAATAAATAACTGCTTGCCGAGAGATTTACAGGAAGTTACAGAAATTGATTTGGTATCTGTCTCACTTAAAATACTCAAACTGAGAAGGGGGTAAGAGTTACATCACCTGGAAATACAACTGTTTACCCACATGGTCTTGTGTCACCTCACTCTGCTACTCCTTCAAATGAACAGAAAAGTGAGAAGAACAACTGAACCCTGCTTGAACCAGGGGAAAAAAACCCAAAACCACCACCTCTGCTATAAAGTTATTGGACAGGGATGGAACTAAAGTTCAAGCTGACAGTTTTCTGCTGCTGCTGCATCCATCACATGACACTGATGTAGTCAGCAAAGGCCTGGGAGGAGTCCCACGAGTCATTGACCACACTGCACACAGCTTTCAGACGCCGAAGAGCTTCTTGAGCTGTTGCAGCATCCTGGTCCAGCCAATTTTGGAAGAGGCGGAGATGTGTGAACTGAATCCTCCCCCCTCGCTGCTGGATGTGGCTTTCCAGCTTCTTTGTGAACTCCAGGAGCCCATCTGGTTTGATGCAATTTGAGCTTTCCATGGAAAGGAGGAAAAAAAAGAAGTCATTAAGTCTAGGCTATAATTTGAGCAGTTTAAATTACTGCCTCTGGTAACTGCCAGTGTGGGTACAGGAGCATGTTTCAATGCAAAATACAGATTTCTGTATCAATAAAGTGTGAGCACTCTTACTTTTGAGGAAAGAAACTGAAGCAGAGTAATATGAAAGGCTGGAAGCTTTCTAAAACTAAGGTGATAACCACCGACCAGTTAAACTCTTTATTGTGGCCTCCTTGCTACTGACTGGTAGACCTGGCTGTGGCCTCAAAAGTGCTGTTGGGCCCAAGCTGCTGGCCAAGCAGAGCCAGCAGCACTTCAGTCTTACAGTGCCTGTTAACTGCTTGGACCTAAGGAGCCTGGCCCAACCTTCAGGTCACAGTGGAAGCCCCAACAGGAAGTGGTCATTTACCTCTTCCTGAGAAAATCTGGAGAGCATCTGTCAGATCCTGCTATTTCTAGGAGACTAAAAGGTCATTTCCCCTGCATAGATGTGTGTGATGCATGAAGCTGCGTGCTGGACTCAATCCTGCAGAATTCAAGGCTGCTGAAGGAGTGGCCAAGGCTAAATAAATGGTCCAGCCTGTGTTCTGTCAGCAACCTGAGATATTAGTATGTAAGGAAGTGGAGGTGGGGTGGGAGCAGGAAACCAAGCAAAAAAAAGTCATTGGCTTGCAGAAATGCCACCCTCCATGTACTTCATAAAGGTTACTGCCTATCTTTATAGCCATTCCAGCTCAGTAAGAGACCTGGATTCTAATAAAAGGGACAGTGAAATGCCTTGGAGATGCTGAAGGTCCCTGAGGCTGCGCGTGCCCATTGCAGACATGTTCCCTTGAGGGAACAAACCCATGCTCAGGCTCCTGCTGCCTGAGCCAAGTTCAGCTCTGGTCCTCTCAAAACAAGAAAGTCTGTGTGTTTAGAGCAGAATACCTGACATCCAGCTGGCAAAGAGAAGAGGATGAATCTTCAGAGAAAATGTCTGCAAGGG
The DNA here is from genome assembly GCA_038090715.1 of Florisuga fusca. Taxonomy (NCBI): domain Eukaryota; kingdom Metazoa; phylum Chordata; class Aves; order Apodiformes; family Trochilidae; genus Florisuga; species Florisuga fusca. The sequence continues at coordinate 21,459,303 of JAAWXA010000008.1, forward strand.
CAACCAGCCTGTGATTTCCTAAGAGGGGAGAAATGCAGGTGTTTAAATGCAAACTGGGAACTGTCTGATTTAGCTGGGATATAGAGAGCTGGGATAATACTGCAGAAAGGAAGCCATAAGCACATGCATGTAGCACAAAGGGCTCATCTCTGCCCCTTCAGTAGCCTACAGCAAATTCACACCACTGAGCACAGTGTTCGAGGCAATGGAAACATTTGCTGATCAGGCAGTTTGTTTCACTAGAAAAATCCTGGTTTTGTTTGAGAAGCCAACGTGGAGCTTTGTTTTAAAAATGGCCAATAGTACAACATTAAACTTAAAGCTCAGAAATTAGGTGTATTTCAAATGATCCCAAGCTTTCCCATTTCATTGCATTAAAAGAACAAAACCCAACATTTCTCTAAATTAAATTCCCTTTCTTCTACACAAACTCTTCCTTATCCTCCCTTCAGTGCCTGCCAACAGCTTTTAAGGCACAAAATCCCCCAACTTGGGCAAAATCTGTGCCTCTGGATGAGAGGCAGTGCATCTGCTGCTGGATCTGTTCCAGCTCATCAACAAAAGAGCATGAAGCAGATGGGTGCTCAGTCAAATCTGGGGTCCCATGGATAATTGCTTTTGCTGCAGAGAAAAGCAACCCCAGTGCCCATGTAGCACCTGGGCTCTTGGTACTTTGCTGAACATAACTGAAATTCTGCCTTTAAAAAAATGCTCCTTATTTGGTGAGGTAAGGTTAGTCTGTTCACGTGTTAAGTTCAGCACAGAGGTCACCAGCTAGCAATGCTCCTAACTCCAACCCCAAAGTTAGTTCTGAGAAAGCTGATCTGAAGTCAAGGCCCCATAGCAAAACCCACAGTACGCACCAAGGCGATTCCCAGGCAGTTTGAGGCTCTTCAAAGATGAATTTCTTTTCACTGTATTGATTATTTCTGACAAAAACTCAGTGGTGGAGCTTTCAAACAGCCGGCAGAAGGAAAATGTGATTTCTGCAGAAGAAATGGATTGACAGTACATGTTAGTACTGCCTGCAAGCTTCATGATTTCATAATTACATCCTGCAGAAAGCTCCACCCCGATACATAGGCAAGGACAAAGCTTCCTCAGCAGTGGATTGCATCCAACAACACCACAGCTCTGTCACAGGAAGAGAGCAGACATCACACCCAGGGAAGTGGCTTTGCCAACTGACCCAGTGAAAGGCTGATACACTCTGCAGGTTAAAAACCTTTGTTTTGTAGCCAAGACTATGGACTCTTCTTTGCAGCCCACACCAGCTTTGCAGCTGCTCCTTTCTCTGCTGCCCTGCTGGCACAAAGAACCAGACACGTTCCCACTCTGCCAACAGCTACACATCAGTCCCAGTGACATCTGACTAAGTCTTGCACATCCAAAGATCACCTCTTAACAAAGCAACCACCTGCAGCACTTTTACAGGCACCAGCACACAGGAGCTTGCTGTACCTTGCAGGACAGGATCCTGAAGCAAAAGCAGAACTTCTTTCTGGTGCTCAGCCAGGTTCACATCATGAAAGCTCAGTTTCTTCAAATTTGGATTGCACTCTAAAAGCAAAACAAGTTTGCAGGTGAAGTGCTGTACATCCTTGAGATAAGAAGACCCTTGACCAATTACCAGCTAATGCCCAGAAACTGAGCTGGACTGTGGATAGTATGTGCTAGATTATTGCTAGTGAAAAAGGAACCATTTGGCTGTGCAGGATCATTCACATGCTCAGCTCAGAAACCGGGAGGGCTGATACCCATTTCCTTTTCTCAGGAGACTTCGAGGGATGTCCACACAAAAGAAATGGTCCCAACTAAGGCACTTCATGCCAAAGGATGGGTGACCACAGCAAGGAAGGTACTGTACTCTCTGTGTCACAGTGATGCTACCCACAGGTTATCAGAGTACCTCTGAGTGCCTCCAAAAGGAGCCCAAGCTCCTGTGAGCAGGGCAGCGTGGCACTGTCGAGGGACAACTGCTGGAGGGACTTTGATGCCTTGAGCACTGGCAGCAGGAAGGCAGTGTGCAGAGGTTCCCTGGGAAATCGGATCTCCAGCTGCTCCAGGCAGCTCTCTGAGGGAAGAAAAACAAACAATGCAAGATCTTAGTCTGGAGTGCCCCTCTTCAGGGTAGCTAGGTCCTACAGCAAGAAGTCCTAGTGTCTCACACAACTATCATTTAGGTCGGCAGAATGATGGTGATGATGGTGATGCATTGAGCCGAGCCCTGCAGAGCTCAACAGCAACTCAGACCTATGGCAACATAAATCACTTAAGGCTCATATCAGGACTGCTGCCAGATTACAGGGACACCAACTTCTTTAAGTGCTCGATCACACACCACAGTGCAGACCTCAAATCTGCGTGCCAAGCTTTTTATGGCTCTACCTGCCTGCCACATCTTGTTGGCAGAATCTGCCTCCTACCTGGGATTTCTGCCTCACTGCAGCTTGGAATCCCCTGTGGTCTGTTGCCCTCCAGCTGATTTTTGAGGTCGAAGCTGACTGAGAGTGTGTGGAGCTGGGGAAAGGCGCTCAAGACGCATCGAACAAGGTCTGTGCAAGGCATGTGGGAGAAGACGTCGCTGACGCGCACCACGCGGAGCTGGCAGGCCGAGTGGCGGGAGAGGGCCCGGAGCCCAGAGAGGATGCAGAAGATATTAGCACCCAAGCCTGGAACAGCATTTGTACAGAAAGGTGTTAGCTGTGCCTGTGCAGACACCCACACACACGCAGCTGGAGCTGCACCAATGGCAAAGCCATCAAAGGCTAAGCTCACAGACTGCTTTATCCACACGTTCTTAAGCTAGACCGTGTATATGGGAGGTGGAGATCTGGCTCTTCCCTTTGCCCTCTCCGAATGGCATTTAAGCACATGGGCAAGGGCTGTTCTGGTGCAGAAGGGCCCCATTCTCTCCCTCAAACAAGTCCTCACACTCGTTAACCATCTCTACCAATGCCATTGTCAAGATTGGGCACCCCTATTCTTACAATGCCGATTCCAGTAAAAATAAAATCAGTAAACCTGAGCAGTAAATACCAAGGAAGCAACCTGTTCACACCACTAACCATTATAAGACAGAACCAAGTTTTCTAAAGACACCCAGGAGCTCAGCAGGTTACTCAGAGTCCGACATGTTTCCCCAGTCAAAGGAATGGAGAACAATTCCAGCGTGGATACACTTCGGAAGCGGTGAGCAGCTTTCAGAGATAAGGTCCCAGCAGATCCTCCTCTTTTCTTACAGCTGGCATGGCCAGTGCAGGGAGATCCTAGGGAGGAACTAGTCCAATTCTCAGTGTTTTCTCCCGCTGTGGAGCTGTTTTTGTCAAGTAACCCTGAATTATCCTCTCTAGCAACAGTAAAAACAAAATCATACAGGTCTTCTGGGTCAGCACGTGGTCCCCTGTTTCGTCTGAGGCAACGACGTTTCTTCCCCACTGCAGATTTCATCCGTCTGCGTGTCTTTCGAAGAAGGTGGTGACAGGACAGCTGGTCTGAAACGTGAGGAGGAGAAGATCCTCCCTCAGTGCTGGTGTGGTCGCAGGGCACCTCACAAGTTTGGTTTTGCAGAGATGGATTTCCTGGTCTGGAGGAGACAGGATTCAGGTGAGTGTCAGCCCTGCATCCATTCACCTCCATATCAGCCTCCTTCGGGGCCCCAGGGGATCCCTTCTGGTTCTCACCATCACTCCATTCCCTTTCATTACAGCATCCCCTCTCTGCTTGCCCTTGTGCTGACTCCTGGCTTTGGGCTTTGTCCTCCTCTCTGCAAAGGCCACATGGGCTGCTGTGATACACAAGGGCATTTCCTGAGCGCCAAAACCCAGCGCTCATGCTCAAAATAAGAACAAGAAGAACCGTGTCAGGAACAGGCCAGGAGTACAGGGACACTTGGCTGACAGAGCCATGGTGAATCAGCCGGTGAAGAAGTAAAACCAGTGAACGCCTGATGGACAGGTCAGAGGAGAGGAGGTGCTGGAACTTCAGGATCCGCAGGGAACCAGCCAGGTTTTCAAGCACTTTCTGGTTGTGCTCAGCAGTGAGCTCCACTGCACCCTGCAGCATGTTGCAGAGGGTAAGCTGGGAAACGTGTGGGGAGCTGTGGAGCAGTGGTGAGAAGTGATGGTCATTGAGGCGCCAGTCAGAGGAAACGTCCAAGACACCATGAAGAACATTTGAGAAGAATGTTTCAAGGAACTTCTTCCTCCAACAGGTTATATTCTGCAGTTAAACAACAGGGCCATAGTAACAGAAAGTTAGCCAAAATTTTTCATCTTTTAAAGCTCAGTTATTGCTATCTGCTAACTTGGTAAATGGCAAAAAACCCTACTGCTACCACAACTGAGACAACCTTTCTAGTTCTCAAGATCCTTTCTCAGTGTGTTGAAAAACTGGGTTACTGCCATGGCACCTCCTTCATCCTGATCAAGCTTCTGACCTGATTTTAACACATTCAGTGGCATGAAGCTAAGCCATGTTTTTGCCTTCTAAGTATCCCATCATCTGGAATTTTCTTCACCAGCATCTCTTTGTAGGCTGTGATTAAGTTGCCTGCTAATGATTCTTTTGCAACACTGAATCAGTGGAGCTGCTTCAGCATTCCTATGTAAAACCTTTATTCCAAACTCACTGTCATCTGTAAATATCTTTCTTCTTCTTTCTAAGACATCAGTGCATTTTTTTGGCGCGTAGGTGTAAGCATGCTTATAAGATATTTTCTTTATCCTCTCTTTCTCTAAGAATTACAGCTCTAAAAGACAGGATTTATCGTTTTTGGCAAACCTGCTGCTGTGAGATGCAGGGTGCGGCTGCTTATATGAACCCTGTTTACAAAATTACTGTATTACCAGGGTCACGCCTTGGTCTGGAGCTACAAAACACTTAAAAACAAGCACCAGCAATTGCTCTGAGACAATGAGCAGCACCGACAGGATTCAAAGTGAAACCTCACGAGAGAAACTTGTGTCGTGCCCCTTCTCCCACTGGCAGCGTTTCCTCACCTCCGAGTTGGGTGGCCTGGTTTTCATCACATCATCCCACAGCTTGCGCCAGATGGGCTGCGTTGAGAGGCCTGGAGAATAAAAATAATCAACAGGGCGCTTTCATCCTTTCTCCCCACCTGAGCACCCTGCCTGGGAGCTCACTGGTGTGCTGGGATGGGGAAAGGCAGTGCTGGGGGTGCAGATCCTGACCCTGGCAGTAAAAGGAGGATGGTCTGCAGTGAGGGAAACCCCATCCCCTTGTGAGGAGCATGAGTTAAAACGCTGGTTTGGTTGGTCCATGAAAGGAGCAGAGTTAGAGAAAGATCTGTGCCACTGTGAGGAGCCTGCCAGGGTCCAGGAATTGAGTCTGCAGATGTGGGGAGGTGGCCGGGACACCTCCGATGGCAGGGATTCCGCTCCGGCGGTGTCCCCACCTTATGGAAGGGGCTTTCACCCCCCCTCCAGCCCTGTTCCCATTTCCAGCCCGGGGGTCCTCTCCTCAGCCGGGGTCCCTCCTCCCTTCTCCAGGACATCCTCCCACTGTCTGGGGGCCCATGCCTCCCACCCAGGGATGCGCCCAAGGGTTTCTCGCTGTTACCTGCTCTCCGCGCCGCGCCCTCGGCCCGCTCCAGGCGAAAGACGGTGAGAAGCGGCAGGAGCCCCCGCAGGAGGTGCCCGGGCAGCGCTGCGAAGAGCCAGAGGGAGAGGGCGGCAGGATGCGGACAGGCCCCAAGCCCCGCCGCCCCGCGTCGCCCGAGCCTTACCCCAGACGTCCCGCTCCAGGGCCCCCATGCTGCGGCTCACCGCCGCCGCGCTCAGCGCGAACAGACTGCGCGGCCCCTCCGCCGCCATCGCCCCGCTCAGCGCCGCCGAGCTGCCGCCATCTTGGGAAGGGACACCACTCCCCCCCTCCCTACTTCCGCCCGCGGGCCGCCACGGCCATCTTGGGATGGAGCCGGCGGCCATGTTAGGGAGGTCGCGTCCAGCCGTGTCCTTTTCCCACTCGCGGCCGGCAGCGGCGGGCAGGCTCCACGGCTGAAATCCCCAGGAAGAAGAGTTTAAAGAAGTCTGAGAGCATCTCGGCAGCCATGCAGAGGCGGCGGCAGGTGCAGCCACCGGCGGCTGCCATGCCGGGAAGGGAACGCCTGAAGCGGCAGGCTGTGGGGGAGCGGCCCCGTTTCCGCTGCCGGGGCGGGCAGGGCCGTTTCCGCCGGGTGACCCTGGCGAGTCCTTCTGGGCGGCGGGAGCGGAGCCATGGGGCTGCGGGACACCGTTGTGCACGCCGGGGAGCCCGAGGTGAGCGGGGCCGAGCCGGGAGGGCGGTGGGCAGGGCCGGGGTGCCGCGGGCAATCGGACGGTCGGTAATGACTCTGCTTTCTGTTTTTCTTTTTTGTTTGTTTGGTTTTTTGTTGTTGTTCCCTAGGAGGAGGAGGAGCTGGTGGTAAGAGAGGGGGAGGCCTGCAGCCTCTGCAGCGGCTCGGTGCTCCCAGGGGAAGGGTCCCGGTGCCTCTCAGCACTGATACACACACCCGTGGGGGTTCGGGTTCGGGCCGCTGCGATCCGGAGCTTAGCGGGGAGGTGGTTTGGATCCGGGCTGTGGTGTGTGGCAGCCTCGTAAAGCGAGGTCCTCAGGGGCAGAACGGCGTGGGGGGAGGCGGAGGAAGGGGGGGGAGGTCTCTCCCTGTTTCACGGCAGCCCCGTGCCTGCAGGATCCTCTGACCACCATCCGGGAGCACTGCGAGCAGACGGAGAAATGTGCCAAGGCACGGGAGCGGCTGGAGCAGTGTGATGCGCGGGTGTCCTCTAGGTCCCAGACAGAAGAGCAGTGCACAGAGGAGCTTTTTGACTTCCTGCATGCCAGGGACCACTGTGTAAGTGCAGCAGAAGTGTGGGACGTGGTAGCTGTGCAGGCAGTCAGCCACGCTGGATCTGCCCTGCAAATGACACTCTTGCTATTTCAGCATAGCTTTTGACCTTTTGAAGTTAAAACTTTTTAACCTCAGGTGAAACTTTGTAAGAAATCTCAGCTTGTTAGTTTTCTTGAGTTATTTACTGTAAATAACTGCATTGGCTGTTACTTGCAATGCAAAGGGCTGCATTGGCAAAGCAGAAAACCAAGAGGCAGCTGCTAACACCCTGCTGATTTCCAGTCTTAAACAATGACTGTTGCCAAATGCTTTGTCTCTTCAGGTTGCTCACAAACTGTTTAAGAACTTGAAGTGAAGGTGGATGTCATTGTCCATCAGCTTCCACGGCTCGTGTTGGCGGTTCCTGGATTCACAGCACTGCTTCTGTCCTCCATGTCAAGTATTCATGAAACTACTTCCTGGCAGTGGCCGAGCATCAGCGTGTCACTGCATCTGTCCTCGTGGAAGATGTGCAGCTGTGCAAAAGACATATTGATGTTCTGTAATTTTCCATATTAAACATTCAGAGTTCTCATGGAGACACCTTACGTTTATTTCCTAGTTCCTGTGCTTCTGACTTGTTCTGGGTTCAGATTAAATCAGTGGGGGTCTGTCGGAGCCACAGAGGTGTTTCTGAGCCCCTCAAGACCAACATTGTTTATGCAGTAAAGTCTTGACTAAGTGAAACCAATGGGAATTACTCTTCTAGGGAATTACTGGGAATTACTCTTCTGTCCAGAAAACAGTCAGCTGTCCCTCACTGTCACCTACTGCTGCCAGTGGCTGGAGGAGCCTCTAGGTTGTGGTTGGCTTCATTCTTGGCCAGAACGACTGACTATGTCTGTAGATGGACATGGTGGTGGTTCCACCTGCTCAAACCCTGAGCAGAACCTGAACAGTCACCTGGGGGGAACTGAAACTCTTCTGCCTCAGTCACTAGCCCCTTCTGCTGAACTGGAATTGCCCTGTGGAACAGTCAAGTACATGCTCTGCACATTTTTTCTTATAAGTAAGATGTTGGGTAGCAGGAAAGTGTTTCAGTGCTGTCCCAGGTCTGTATTCTTCACCCAGTGTGCAAAGAGCAAATTGATCCTTTGAGTCAAGATATCTGTCTTTATTTCTGGCCTGCATAATAGGGTGCTGGGTGCTTAACATCAGCCAGCAGAGCTTTGGGGAGAGAGAAGGCTCTTAGGTAGAAAACAACAACAAATAAAAATCACAGTCCACACCAATGATTCATCTATCACTCATAACTATACACATGCATTGAAGCTCATGCATAAAACATTTGGGGGTTACTGGGTTAGCACACATTATTTTCAAAGGGATGTAAATTTTAGCTTTAAATTTAGCAGGGGTAGCTAGAGGTTATACTTTCATCCTATTGACTACCAATATTCTTGCCCAATATTGGTCAGTTTTTCATCCTGTTACAGATCCTGCTTCTAAACAACGGTTACACACAATATATGGCCTTGGGCATCCAGCCATGGGGACCCTCTTTTCTCACTGCTGTGGTTTCAAAATAAACATTGTCATGGCCGCTCAGATTGTGAATCTTTACCTACCGACACCAAGGGGGCAGCAAGTCCTTTCTCAGCTACTCAAGGTGAAAAAACCCTCCACAACCTTTAGACGTGGCTGTTCTGTATCACTGTACCAGTGGCGGATTTCAAGTTTAATCCCTGATGGATTGAAACAGAGCTGCATTCGGGTAAACGATGTTAATTTCAGGAGTTTTGAGGGGGTTTTGTGGCACAGGGTGTGGAAGGACCCTGCAGGGCGGGGGGCAAGGTCCAGCGGCACAGCCCATTGCACTGCCGGGTCCCTCCCGCAGCCCATGACCGAACCTCCCGCTTCGGAATCGTCGGGGAATAGCGCGGGCACCTCTTGGTCGATCGGGGCCACTAGAGGGGCCGGTTCCGGTGCCGGTTCCGCCCCGGAAAGCGGCGGGCGGGGCCGGACCGAGGCGATGGCGGCTCTGGGCTGGAGCGGGCGGGCCGGGGTCTCGCTGCTGCGGCGGGGACGGGGACCGGGACCGGGACCGCCGCTGGGTTCGGGGCCGCGCCGGCACCGCCACAAGGAGAAGTGGGTGAGCTCAGCCCCGCTTTTCTCCCCGATAACTTCGCACCCCTTNCTGCTGCCCCCCTTCTTTTTTCCCCTGTTCCACCCCACGTTCCGGACGCCTCCTTCTATCCCCATTCCACCTCCCTTTGCACCCCATTTTACTCCCTTTTTATTGATTTACTCTGCTGTACCTCTCTTAATCTCCCTGTTTCACCCCATCACATCCCCGTTGAACTCCATTCCCCACTGCTGACAGAGCCGTTCCCCTCCTCGCTGCCCACCCCCTGTCCCCAGCCCCATTCAGCCATTCACTGTCCTGACCTTCACCATCAGGAGACCACCCGCCCACGGGTGTCGAGGACACAGTTATTTGCTGGGGCTATAGAAAGGCCCCAAGGACTTTGAGCAGGACAGAACCTGGTGCTGGATTCTTCTGGAAAAATGTTGCAGCTGGGAGGGGAGAATTGGGATATCAGAGGTTATTTTAACATCTCTGTTATTTTTATCCCCCCAGGCTGCCACAGCCCCCCGCATCCCATCCACACGGCTGGCCCTGCACCACTTTGACACAAACTACAGCCTGCAGCTGAAGGACCTGTGGCCTTCTGTCCGTGCCAGCCTGCTCTGCGAGCAGAAGTACGGGGCCCTCCTCAACAACTTCACTCCTACTGACCACATTGCCCAGGAGCTGGAGCTGCTCAATGCCAATGACTTTGTTTCTGAAGCCTCCAAAAAGGTGCAGCAATTGCAGCAGGGTGCAGCTGTGGAGGAATCGAGGAGAAGGGAAGGCAGGTCCCAGGAGGAGTCTGCTGGGGGCAGGACAGCGGTGCAGGCTGAGACGATGACACAGACAGAGTTGTCACCACAGCTTCACGCCTCCATCACCTCCAACATCAAGTGTTACACCTTCCCTAAGGGTGACATCACGCGCTTTCGCCCTGCATGGTGAGATCCCTGGGACAAACATCCCTGTGACACTGTCATTGCCAGCCTCGGGGGCTGCACGTGTGGGAGCACCCACTGCCTCCCTATGTCCCCATCCTCACTTCCAACTGTTGTTTTCCCCTCACACTTTTGGTTTTTTTAATGTAAATTGGTGATTTCCAGGCCGGACACTCTAGGGCTCCTCAGCTATTATCTGATGGATGCAGCGTCTGTTCTGCCTGTCCTGGCACTCAATGTGCAGCCAAATGACTTTGTCCTCGACCTCTGTGCAGCTCCAGGTGGCAAGACTCTGGCTCTGCTGCAGACTGGGATTTGTGGTAAGTGGAAGGGGATGCTCTCTGTCCCCATGCATAAAACAAGGCTGGAAGAGTCTGTTGTGCCCATTAATTTGTGACCATTAACCATTTCTGGTTGCAAGAGTTGGGAATCAAGTGTGTTTTTTCAAGAGTGATGTCCCAAATGTGCCTGTTTTATCCTCTCAGGTCACTTGGCAGCCAACGATGTCTCCATTTCCCGGACAAAGAGGCTGTACCAGGTTCTCTCTAGCTATGTTCCCAGAGAGATCAGGGAAACTGTGCGCATCACATCCTATGACGGACGGGACTGGGGGCAGCTGGAAGGTGGCACTTTCCATAAGGTAGGTGATTGGAAGCTGGTAAAGATAAACCATCTAGTTCAGTTTCTTCCTGTTGCAGAGAAAGCCAGCAGCTTATCCTACAGGATAATTGTAGAGTTTCCCATAATCTAACAAGCAGAGAAAGACTGAGCCACCTATGAAGTAATATTTCCTCCTGCTCTGCCCTACAGGATCTGGTGCATGTGGGCATCCAGAGTTTTATTTATCTGCATAGTACCCCTTAAAAATCTTGTTGTAACCCATCAATTGGAAGGGGCTTAATGTGAAGTTTAAATAATTCTCCTTTCTCAGCTATGTCCAGCTGCTTGGTTTGTTGCCCCAGAATGTGTCACTGCGGGATCTCTGGCCCTGTGTGCTGCAGCTGTAGATGCTGCCGTGACGCCTTCCAAGAAGAATCACAGAGTTGAAACATTAACTAAAGACACATGTGAGATTGTGATGTTATCCATCATTTCCATGTCTGCACATTCCCATAATGCAAAAGCAGCCAGACAGGTTGCAGTTCAGTGTGGGTGCAGACCTGTGCTCAGGTAGCATCAACTGGGCAAGGTACTGAGAGCTGCTTGGTGCCTGGCAAGGGTGGAGGAGTTGTGCGAGGGGCAGGTTGCAGCAGGAGACTCGCTGAGCTTGGCCTGGGCCCTGGACTGATGCAGGACCTTTTTTGTTGCAGGTGCTGGTGGATGTGCCCTGCACGACAGACAGGCACTCTGTCATGGAGGAGGAGAACAACATCTTCCACAGGAGACGAACCAAGGAGCGACAGATGTTGCCCATGCTGCAGCTGCAGCTGCTGATGTGAGTGAGCTCGATGCTGTGTTTTGGTGCTATTTGTGTTGGGGCAGCAGCTCTCTACAGCCAGCACTAAAAGTTCTTTTTATTTTTTGTCCCCAGTTGGGAAATGTAGACACCACGTGTAGTTTTTTGTAAATGGCAACAGCAGGACACATCAAATTGTAGTGAGTGTAAGAAGGTGCAAATGTTTTCAGTCAGATCAGTTGCCTTTCCTGTCCTCAGCAGTAACCACAGATGATGGGCAGGGGGAATCCAAGGAACAGGATGGATGTGGTGTGATCTTTTTGTATAATGATCTCCTGGGTCCTGGCAGTCTACCCTGAAGGATTCCTGAGTGTCCACATCTCCCAGCACAGGGGGGAGGACTTTTGGGGGGTGCTTCATCACCCCATTTCACTGGGCTCAGTGTGAACTGGGGCAGTAAGGAAACAGATTAAAGAGTCTTGTGACAATGCTTGAATCATGAAAGCCTCTTCCCTTGGATTTACTCTCATCCCATTATTCCCTTGGAGATGTGTGCAGGATTACTTCTTCCAGCTGGCTCTCCAGTAGTGTCTCTCCCAGGTTAACTACTTTATCAGTTAACCATTTATTTGTCCCATATTGCCCTGGTCTAAATCAGTCCTCAGGCTGCAGTGACATGGTGAGACTGCTGAGTCTGTGGATTTGAAAGAAGTTTATTTCTCACCTGCTGTGAGTTACGTGCTGGCTTCCCAGTTTCAGTGGGTGGGAAAGCTGGTGCCCCATGCAGCCCTCTTCTTCCCATGACTGTCTGTGTGTTTTCATCTTGCCTGCAGGGCTGGCATCCTCGCTACCAAGCCAGGAGGAGTGGTGGTGTATTCTACCTGCTCCCTCTCCCCGCTGCAGAATGAGTATGTGGTCGAGCGAGCAGTAGAAATTGCAGAGACCCAGTTTAACATCAGCATCCAGGTTGAGGACTTGAGCTACTTCAGGACACTTTTCCAAGACACGTTTTCCTTCTTCTCGGAGTGCCGGCTGGGGGAGCTCGTTCTGCCTCACCTCACAGCCAACTTTGGACCTATGTATTTCTGCAAATTGCGGCGGATGTAGATGGGGTGACAGACTGCGTCTGCTGGCTCTCAGGAAATATCCCACGTTTCCAGAGAAAGAAAAAACTGCTTTGTATTTATTTTCCTTTTTAAAATGTCCCAAAGGAAGTCTGCTTTTTTTACTGCAGACATAGAGAATAAATGAGAAAGGGCTGCTGTGGAGTCTCCTGCGTATTTATCCATTTGAGGTTGAGGTGTTTAATCTGGGAAAGAGAGAGGGAGCCATTTATCCATCTGTCTCTGGATGGGGTAAATGGCCCTGTGTGGATGCTGTTCTTTCCCTCCTGTCTGACTGCTTTGATCCACATCAGCAGGTTTGGCTTAACAGACACCATCTGGGGATCTCAGCCTTTCTGTCCCATATCTCACCATCTGCATAACCGAGTTTCATCTGTGTCTGCTTATCTCCTGCCTTCAGAAAGGGCAGCCTGAGGTCTTGAAATAAGAGGGTTTTAAGTATGTCTCTGCTGTGAAGTTGGAAATCTGGTGGTAGAAAGAGCTTGGTGCTGCCAAAAGGCCAGTGACTGTTGCCATCCCTCGTGGCCAGGGAAGCTGTGGTAGAGAGGGTAAGTGTGAAGCCTCCCATGCTAAATGCCAGTTAACGTGCAGTGGGGAGGTGCCTACATGATTTTGATTAATATGTTTTGCTTTCATATAATCATAGCCAGCAGTGAAGGGTTTCTGGAGTTTATTAGAAATAGAGCTGATTAATAGTTACATTTTTATTTTTGTGACCAAAATACAGTGATGGGGAGGGTAGACATGGCTCTGTTCCTTACAGGGCAGTCCATAGTTAAATCCATATGAAGTTACTCCAGTTCCACCAAGAAAACACCACTGAGCTTTTGTAATACTCCCTTCTGCAAGAGGCAGCGTGGATGAGAATGCAGATGAATCCTCATCCATGTCCACCCTCCCAGGAAGGTGCAGTTCATAGGTTTACCATCACTTGAACTCAGCTTAAGCCAGTCGTGCCCTCTGCATGGCACCTTGGTTCCTTACCGGATCCGTGGCACGGAGGGCAGTCAGGAAATGGCATTTCCTTCCTCCTTCCCTCTTTGCTATAACCTCTACATGACTGATTGCAAAAGAGAAGTCGTGCAATGCTGTCCCTTTGGCCCCCCAGGCAGGGGAGGGGGGAGGCTATGCCACTCTCTTCTCACGGGTCAGGGTCTCCACCTCCTTCATGAAGCGGAGGCACAGCTCTTCGCGCCAGGGCAAAGCCACACACTGCACGGCCACGGGCAGCCCCACAGCTCCTGACACAGCCTGCAGCAGGGACACGAGTGGGGAAGGGTTACCTGGGAAGGCTCAGGCCTCCAGCAGCTTTTGGAAACCTGGTTTAGGCATGTGGCTTACCCTGGAGAGTGGGGATAGTGGAAGCTGAGCCCTGCCATCCAAGCAGCTTTAGGAGCGTTCTGGGGCAGAGGGCAGGATCTTACTGTTCTTGTAATAAAAATCATGTCCAAACCTTGGGCAGCATGGTTAAGACCCTCCCTGTCCAGCTTTGCTTTGAGCTCTCTTGCAGCCGGATCTTTTTTCCTTCAGCATCCTCATTCCTGATCCATGTTCTGCTGACAGCCTGATGAAGGTGTCACCAAGCTGGGGGAAAGCGGTGACGGGCTGTGGCTGCCACAAGGACCTACTCAGAGAAGCCTTTCTGCATGGCTCCTTCCTGGTTTTAGCCTGTAATCCAGCCTGACGAAGCTCCCCTAGTCCTGCTCCAACCCTTGGGGACTTAGGAGAAGAGGCATTTTCAAGGGATATATAAATAAGAGGTGAGTTTTTTGCAGTGCTCATACTGATGGAGATGTTTAAGAACACCTGATTTCAATGAAACTATTTCTCGAACATCCACTAGCCATTTCTGCTCCACCACTCTTTTTAATGTCACATACCTGTTTCAGCATCCAGTCCCAGGCATCACCACAACATCCTCTGTAAAGCTTTAGCTCTTCCTCATCTGCTTCTGTCACTGTGCTGACAGGTACAACCCCAGCGGGGAAGTTCAAGACATTGTACAGCATCGTGGAAGAGATGGCAGCTGAGAGAAGCAGAAGAGAGAATGCAGAGTCACAGCCTTCTGTCTTCCTTCCACCTTCCACATTACATGCTGACTGAACCAGCCACATACATGCTGACTGAAGCCCCCGAGAACCAGCCACTGCTGGGAGAAGAGGTTGCACAAGGGCTGCTTTTCTGCAGGTCCAAATTCTGCTGCGAGGAAAAACTGCCCCCAGATTACTTCATCCATGTGTCTGTCTCCATCTGCTCATACAGCTTTATGGCAGATACTTTTCCTCCCTAATACCCGTAAAATTCTTAGGTGAGCAGTGAAACTCTGCAGTAGGGGATGTTTCTGTCTAGTCTCAAACAAGTGGCCCTTTGCCCTCCCAAGAAGGTCCCAGGCTCACTTACTGAGGAGTTTCCCAGGGAATCCTCTGGTGAAGGCAGGTCCCAGGACAGGGCACAGCACAACATCCAGCTGGAGTTCCCTCCACAGGGCAATGAACTCAGCACGATAAGCCTGGGGGAGGAGAAGAGAGATGACGTGGGAACCACATCCATGCCTGGAGCATCTTGGTTTCTCCAGGTTATGCACCAGGCTCTGGCATGGCCAAGGAGGCAGGAGAAGGCAGCTGGGCTTGAGGGATGAGGCAGGGGAGCATGGAAGTGTCTGCATCCACAGCATGTGGCCAGACTGTGGCCAGGAATTGGACAGGACTTTCTTTAGCCATCCCCACTCCCAGGACAGCCTTTGTTGTGCTTCAATGTGGACATCTGGGCATGAGCAATGTGGGCAACCAATAAAGTCCTGGCTGGGTTGACCCAAAGGCCCACCTATCCTATCTCTCTTTCGTGTCTTTCCTTCCATCTTGTCTTCTCCCCAGAACCCCCCTGGCACAACACCTTTCCTGGCTGATGACCCTCCAACCTGGCACTTGCCATAGAGCCTCAACTTGTCCCACGAGAGAGAAGTCCTCAAAATGTACCTCTATTTGATGGTGATGATTCCACATCTCCTTCACTGACCTGCAAGTGGAAATCATAGTGACATTTTTTAACTTTTAAAGAAGGAAGAATTGCTTAAATAATCCTTCAGGCTGATAAACCCTGGTGTTTTTAGCTATTAACTTAATGAATCCTTCACAATTTGTCTAACTTTTCCTTTGGCATTTGGCCAAGCAAGTAAGCCACAAATATCTGAGAGCAGTAAGGAGAAAGTTTCTCCTGTGACCCTGGATTTAATCCTCATCTCTGCCACAGTCTTCCTATGTCACCTTATCCATCCCAGTCCCTCAGCCCTTTCAGGATGACCCTCGGGGCAGTGCAGCACTGGGGAGATGTCTTCCTAAAGGCTGGAACCATGACCAGGATGGAGGGACAACCTCTGCTGAGGTTGGAGCATGTCATGAATGCATTCCCTCCCATCATGGATATTTAGAAGAGAAGGTACTGTTCGTTTTTGTGGACATCCCTGAGGATGATGCCATCTTACCTCATTCCACTCAAGGCTCTCAGATATTCAGCCAGTCGGGGAAACTGGAAAGGAAAGAGGTTCCTGTTAGGGACATGACATGGGGGTGCAGTAGCTTGTGTCATCTCAGGAAATCCCCTGTCCCATCCTGCCTCCACCCTTGGGGATGCTTCACTCAGGGTGAATCTTTTAAAATACTCCTTATGGTTCTTAATTTACTTGGCTTCCAACTTCTGGTTGTTGGTTCCCCATTTGTTTCTTACAGCCAAATATTTCCTCCTCCCAGAGCAATGTAGTGACCTGAAACCACGTTGCCTTTTTGGTATATCAAATGGTTTTCAGCTTGCTATCTCAAAGAAACAAGATCTCTACAAGCACTTTGATTGCCTCCCACTCACTGCTGCCTTTTTGATCCTGCCAGCTGAGAGGAACCCTTCTGGACAGAGAGGCAGAGAAAATGGGGGATGGAGAAGAGAAGCCCTTCGGGAGGATGCTGGTGAAAGGGCTGCAGTCAGGACCAGACCTTATTAATCCCTAGGAGCTCCCATGAAGGTGTGATCTTTGGGAGGCCTCCAACACTGGGATAGAGCTTCAACCTCAAGTCCCTCTGCTGCAGTAATTCCAGTGCAGGAATCTGTAGGACACTGGGCACTGCTAGGTCTAGTTTTGAATTACTACTTGCTCTGGGCTCTGTATTAATCTTTTACAACTCTTGGCTGGTCCTTCTCTCATTTCCCTTTGCATTGGCTAAATCCCATCAGGAGTCTAAAAAAGACCTTCCAAAGGGGTAGTGTGTGCCTTGGCCTGAAATTCCAGTGTTTCTCGTTAAAGTTATGTCTCATACTTTCAAGCATCTCAAGACCCTGCTGACCCCAGTCTGCCTTGAGCCTGTGGCCAGGGACTCACCAGGGGTTTAAGAATCACAGCCAGCAGTTTCTTCACCACCCTTGGGATCTTGCAGGACTTTACCAGTGATTTCAAGCTTGGATCTACAGTATTTCCTGTGCTGAGAGAGAACAAGAGAAGGAGATCATGCCAGAGAAGCTGCTGGCCCTTTCTCAGAAAGCCAAGTATCTCCTGTTTGGGGTGGGAAATGGGGGCTTTCTTTTCCTGTGTGTGGTTCCCATGGGCATGGGGATGGAGGTGTTCTACAGCACTGCTGCCAAAGGGCTGCTACTTACAACAAGTCCAACCATGCACAGCCTCCATCAGCAAAAAAGGTCTTCAAAAAGAGTTCGGTCATGACATAGTGGATCCGGGGTGGAGAAAAGGGCACCAGCTGCACCAAAACACAAGATTAAGTGGCAGCCTGGGGATGTAAATAATTTTCAAGGCCCAACTGAGAAAAAATTCAAAGGCAGAGCAGCACCTCCCTGGGCTTCACACACCTACAGAGGCCCCAGTTCAACCCTTAACCAGCCCAGGCATCTCTCCTTGGGATTATTCCTCCCTGTCGGATGTTTGGCTCTGAGCTGTTTCTCTCCAGAGTTGTTTCCTCCTTCATCCTCCTCCAGGCAGTCACTGAGCCAGAAACTGCACTGGTTTCCCACCAGTCCCAGCAGAATCGACATCTCACAGACATTGGACTCACTGCTGTGAAGAGCATCACCAGCATATTTCCACAGGGAGGGAAAAGTGTTTCCCATCCCATGCCCCATGGCCATTTTCTCTCAGTGGTCCAGGAAGGACAGAAGCCTCCATGAGCATGTGGGAGGAAGGAGAAAGACATCTCTCAGAGCCTCGCTGAGGAAGGACAGACCTACAAAATGCCAGGGCAACCTCTCAGGGTCAAATGAAGGCTGCTGTCTGGTGTGAACCAAAGCCACCAGGTCAAAAATGGATCCATTACACTCCTGGCCCCTTGCAGGTACAAGTTTGCTACGTGCTGGTGCTGCAGCCCCACGAGATGCACTCCTACCCCGGGTGGGCTTGTGTCTGCAGAAACTTCATCTCATACCTCTGGAAAGTCATTTATCCCACAGCTGGGCTTTGGAGCTCTGTCTGGCTTCTGAAGGGTGATTTCAGCAGCAAGGAGCAAAGCTGAGGACAGCTCTGGGAGCAGAGCATGGGGTGGTTGTGCTCACCTGGTGCCCGGCTGCCTGCAGAGCCCCCCGGGTCTCCTGCACCGCTCGCCGCATGCAGGGGGGCAGAGGGAAGTACACATCCGTGTCGTAGTACCCGATCCGCAGAGGAGCAGAGCTGGAGTAAGTCTGGAGCAAAGAGCCAACAGTTAAGTGTTTCCACCCCTGCAGAGGGAAGGGCTGCCCCCATGCTGGAGCCAGCTGTAGAAGGGGACAAAAGCTCCAGTTACTCCATTAGGGAGTAACTATTTTTTCTGGTTTGCTGCTAATAGTTTCCATGGGCTACCCCTTTCCAAATGTCCACCCCCGCCTTTTTCCCCAGCATTCCCTTCAGATAGAGCACAGCTACTCAAGACCAATATATTCAACCATTTCTACAACGGACAGAAGTGGAAAAACCTCCTGAAGGTCATCTGCTGCAGAGGGAAAGGAAATGACCTCAGTCAAGAGACTTGCTGCAGGAGTTTCTGATCCTGTCTTACCTCCACCTAAACATTTCCAGCTTTTTGCTGTGTTGTTGCCTTCTTCCCCACTCTTTTCTGGGGTGTCTCAATCTGATAAGCTACAAGCCAACTGAGAAGGCAGAAAGGATAATTACTTAGTAACGTATTTTTTTTCCTCATAATTATGAGCTGTGCCCCCAGAGAGAGCTAAGAAGTTACTGGAAACCAGTACAGTAAAGATAACTGGACCCTTAAAGAATGCATACGTTGAGCATGCAACACCCTCTTGAGAACCAGAACTTGGTGACTTGAGGGCTCACCTCCTCGTTGAAGGGGATGGGGGGCACAGTGGGGTCCAGCTGGAACATCTCCTGGCAGAGCAGTGCCTTCATGCACAGGGCCAGGCTGTCCACATCCCTTGCCATTGGCCCCAGGGCACAAACAACTGGAGTGAGACGAGAGCAAATGTCCACATTAAGCAAATGGTTTTACCTAAAACTTGTCCACCCCTCTGTACAGCCATGTTGGTTGCAAAGGATGATCAGGAAATGAAGTGGGATGTTTCATATGGACTTTGGACAGATCTTGGTTGTCTTAAACTTTCCTCAGGCCTAGAGGAGGACATAGGACTTTTCCTAGCATATAGAGAAAAGCAATCATAATTCATGTACCTGCCAGAATGCCATTGACTGGGCCAGTTACTCCAGACAGGCTGTGGGAAAAGAAAAGGAAGGATATCATCATCTCAGTAATGGTGAGGCATTCCCAATGTGTTTGAAGAGCATAGTGAGGTCTCCAGTTCAGGACCTGAACCAGAAGGAAATTACTAAAAATATTTTATTCAGGTCACATGAAACAGAAAATTGCGGTCAAAATTAAGAAGAAAAAACCCAGAACAAAAATCCCCCAGCCCTAAACTCCAACAAATCTTAGTTTTGGTTTAATCTAAAATATTCCATTTTACTTCTCCCAGGTAACAAGCGATAGAAGAAGAGGAAACAGTCTCAAGTTGCACTAGGGGAAGGCTTATTAGGAAAAATGTCTTCACTGAAAGGGTGGTCAAGCACTGAACCAGGCTGCCCAGGGAAGTGGTGGAGTCCTCATCCCTTGAGGTATTTAAGAGCTGTGTGGATGTGGTGCTTAGGGACATGGTTTAGGGGTGGACTCGATCTTAAAGGTCTTGTCTAACCGAAACAATTCTATGATTCTGTGATTTTGGCATTATTCAATCACTTTAGTCTCAGTTTCCTTTTAACTCCAAGCCAGAGTTACAATGGAAACCTGTCCATTTTCCCCACAAAATGTAACAACACTGCCTCTCCAAAAAGGTTCTGAACAAAGCAAGCCAGCCTTTAAGCTGTTGCCCTTTCTTCTGAGAACCTTGGGCCTTCTTCCAAGTTTGACAATTAGCAGGCTCCTGGCAGGGTGGGAAGGGCAGACCCCAGCACCTACCTGAGCCTTTGGGCTGTGGGTTTGAGCCCACACAACCCACAGAAGCTGGAGGGCAGGCGGATGCTGCCACCGATGTCGGAGCCGATGCCCAGGATGGAGCCGCCCCCTGCGATGAGAGCTCCCTCCCCTCCTGAGGAGCCCCCTGGGCTCTTCTGGTGATTGAAGGGGTTCAAGGTCTGGCCAAAGATAGGATTGCTGCAGTCATAGCTGGGGAGAAGAAAACCAGCAAGTGGGCTGTCAGGAACAGCTTAATGCCTTGAGTTTGTTGGCTCCCCCTTGCCGTGAGCTAATGTGTCAGAGCCAGCTTGTGGGACTCCACCCTCCTCCCTCCCATGCACAAGTGCACTTCATTTCTGTCATAGTAGTTTTTTTTTCCCCTCTAAACTTCTCTGGAAACTATTTTCAGATTGTTGGCAACTGATGGAAGAATTACTTGTCCTGGCAACATCTCAGGAGATGGGAAGGAGCCTGATGTACAGGCTCGGGTTTAGCTTGAGGAGCACAACCAGAGGAAAGATTTCTAAAGATGTATTTCTAAAGATTTTACCTGAAGAGGGACTGTGGCACATTGGTAATTGCAAATGGGATGGCTCCCTGTCTCTTCAAAACCTTGACTAGGACACTGTCCTCCTGCACAGGAGGGCTCAGGTGTTGCACAAGCCCACAGGTTGTCAGATGGCCCTGCAGAGAAGTGACAATGGACACAGTCAGCACAGTTCCCCTGCAATTTTGGGAGGATGATGTAGTGTTCTCTTTGCTGAGGGAGGTACTAACCCACCACTCCCTTGCAAGCCTTTTCACAAAGGGCCAAGGACTCCCTCTCCTTCCATCCTTGGCAGAGCACTTCCAAGCACTGATGGAGCATTTAAAGCTTCTCCTGAAGCTGTCCTTGCTCTTCTGCACGCTAGATCCCTCCCCCACTAGCTCAGGATCAAACTCAGCATCCTGCTGTCCAAGCAAAGCCACCAGTGGATGCCTGGGGAGGAAACACACACCCCAAGCAAACACAGCCTGATCATTTTTCAGTTAGCCTTGGTGTTTGGGGACTGCTTTGGGCTTAGCCCCCTTGACTGTGTTGGTATATCAAGATGGAGGAGACTGCCTAGCAAATGCAGCTCAGGAGCATGTGGTCCATCCTTCTCTATGAGAAGTCTACAGGCTTGTCTGTGAAGGGGTCCCTGGTGCATCCCATGCACAGGCCCCTTGCTCAGGGGCTACAGCACAACAGGAATTGGAGATTAATGGCTCCTGCTATTAATGACTTTCTAGAAGCTGAGCCATGTTCTTATCCCCGATACTGCAGACCATCTGAGTTATGGCCCAAAGTGTTGCCCATGTTACCCATCCTTGTCTCATGTATCAAGAGAAGAAATAACTTGAGTGTATGACTATTCAGCCCTTGAATTCATGCTGATGGAGACTTTCAACTGCCAGGGTTGCAGCTGCAATGAGACAGGGGGGGACCACATCCTCAGACCCAGCCAGAGTCCCCATGGTGTGAGAAGGGAGGGACCAGGCCCCTTCCCCATTCTCTGTGTCCCACCACTTCACCACCCGTCCCAGCTCTTAATGGGACACTTCAGGGGCACAGAGGGAAGCACCTTGTGGCTGATGTGATCTTTGAGGCTGACAGGGATCCCATAGAGCAGACCTTTCTCCTTCTGCTGCTGTATTTCCTGGAGCTGCTCCTCACACTCAGGGATAAAATGTCTCAAGCAGTTTGTCTGCTGGGTCACTTCCAGGGCCTTTGCCGGACACATGGAGGAACAGATGTTAGTTAAGAACAGCATTGTTACACAGATCTGGCTCTTCAAACCAGGGGCTAGTGGCTTAGCAGGGATGGTAACCCCTTCCCCAGAGCATCTCAGCTCAAGCATCTCAGCATCTGAGCTCAATCCCAAAAGAGATCCCTGCCTTTTCATCTTTCTCTTGATATCTGCTGTATGAAAGACCCATCAAAAATCACCAGCTCCAGCTCCAATCACCAGCTCTTCTCAACTACCAGCCCACACATCATGGCATGGAGAACTTCAGTGATTTGTCCATCACACTGTGGACAGGCACTCACCTTCTCTAAGTAGGTGTAGAGGACAGTCCTGGGGGACAGAGACCCTTCTCGCAGTCTTGCAGAGAGTTCCAGCAGGGGCAGGGAGAGGGTGGCATCTGTCTGGACACTGGGGACCTGTAAGGGGAAGATAAAGGAGTTATTAGGGCCGCAGCTCCAGTTATTCTTTGGCTCAGAGGAGCTGAGCCTTGTAAACTTTGCCAACATTATCAACAGAGCTTGCTGGAAAGGTGGACCCTGTAAGCAAGGGTTCAGACCTTGAGCTGCTGAGTGTTTGATGCTGAGTTTGGATGTCATGAACATGCTGCAAGCCTTGAGCTCAGCTGCCTCTGAAGGTGCAGAAGATCTTCATGCATCCACTGCTGCAGAGGACGAGGCGATGCCTGACATCAGAGCCTTCCTCCTGCCACTGTGGGACTTACCCACTGACCAAGAGGTAACCTCAGGTGAGCAAACACCAGCCTAGGCAGAAGGTGCCAAAGTCCTTGCACACAAGCCTCAGACTGGCCCTTTAACCCTCAGAATGGACACAAGCATCATGTCAGCCTGGTCTGAGGACAAACATCTAATACTCAAGGTCAGCACACTGCAAAGAAGTCAGTAGGGATTCACAGCTGGGTAAGGTCTAGCCAGGTGAAGAAGACTGGCAGTTCTAAGTGCAAACAGCTTTTTTTTAAGGTTGTATAAAGTATTTATAGATATCTATTTAAGAAAAAATGTTGTAAAGATATGGATCACTTGTAGCTGGTACACTTTCTTTCCAAGTACTTTACCAGTGTAAGCACAAGCTGCTTTAACCAGGGCCTACTCAGAAGTTAATGAGGAACAGGAAGGAAAGATGATTAGATTTGAGCATTGTGGTAGGAATCCAAGGCCATATCCATGGTGGTTGTGTGTCTGCCACATTGATCCCTATGTTGTATCCTGGTTGCTACCAGGGGACAGTGAATGCCCTGTGCTTTGTTAGTGTCAAGTTAGGCCAAGCATCTTCTGGGAAGCCTGATGGGCCAGGAGCTCTCACTTGCTGGGAAAACAAGTGAAAGTTCTTTTGAAGACTCTAAGAGCCATCTGGAAGCCAGGTTTTGGAGACCAATATGTGGGTGTGGACAGATGTGTAAAGTCAGAGTTGCAAGAGGAAAAAACTTTCTTCTTTCTACCCATAGAGGCAAGAGACACCTCTAAATCCTGAAAGGGATTTGAATCAGTGAAAGTCCAGTGCTTCATCACCTGTGTTGTCCAGAATCTCTTCCCAGTGAGTGATTCACATCCTCCTGGCTGTAGAATCCCAAAGCATCTCATCCAGCTTGAGAAGAGCAGTCATCTCCTTCTTCCCAAGGCAGCCTTTCCTCTTGTCAAGGGCTGCTGGCACATCAGCCCTGGCCTCCTCATTATAAAAGCTATGGAGGCATGAGCTGGAAGGAGGAGCTGAAGAGCAACATCAAGAAAAACACCCCAGTGGGACTCAAACCACCAGAAGGATGGGTTACCTGCTCCCTGAACTGCTGGACAGCCTTTGCCATTTTCTTCACCCCCTCATCCCGGGTCCTCCGAGCTTCTTCTATTTTCTTCTGGATCTGCCTTTTGTGAAGCCACTTCCAGACCACCACGGCTGCAGCAGAGCCACCGAGCAGGGCGAGAGCAGCACGGGCATCCACCTCTCCCTCTGGCAGGAGCTGTCTCAGAAAAAAAAAAAAAAAAAAAAAAGCCAGGCAGGAACAAGAGACTTTCCTTGCCTCCCCAGACCTCTTCTCCCAGCACCACTGTCTCGGGTCAGCAAATAGTTTGTAAAGTCCAAAGCTGGCCCCTGCAAAGCTGCCTTCAGTGGAGCTTGCATTGGAGAATGATTAACTGGGAAACAGAAATGAGAAAAGGTGAAGTTTGGTCAGTGAACCTTGGGACTTTGGGTTTATAGGAGTTTCCTGGACTGCGGGAAGTTCTCTGCTGGAGAGGAAGGGCTGGAGGATCAACTGAACAAAAGAAGTGAGGAAGGAGCTGCTCTCCTATTTCCTGTGTAGCCTGAGAGGACAATGGGAGAAGGGGAAAAAACAGCTTGAAATCACAAGGCTTCCCTGCACTGAGATGGGGATTGGTGTGATGAGAGGATGCATAGCTTTGGGGTACCTCAGCCTGTGCTGGCCCCATGGTGGCCAGAGGGACAGAGGGACTGTCTATTTCAGGAGGCCTGTGGGACGGGGATCAGTACTGCCATGATGTCTGCATGCACCAGGAGAGGCTGTTCCACCCCATGACAGAGCATACTGGTGTTGTGCTCGGAGTGGAAAATCCCACAGGGCTGTAGGCCAGAAACAAATTATTTCCAGCATACCTTGGGACAGTGAGTGTCTGAGGCATGCTAGAAACATGCATTCACCATGGGCTGAAGGCAACAACCCAGCCAGCATCAGCTCCAAAACAAATGCCATGGGGTCTGTCTGTGATCTTTGCTGGTTTTGGATGGTGAGTCCCACCTTGAAAAAGGTTTTGGGCATCTAGACCATGCATTACAAAACTGAAAGATTTTACTTGGTGGCCAGAGACTCAGAACCTGTTCCAAGACAGTCTAGAACTGGATGTGGAAAGGAAGGTGAAAAACCTTCCCCATCAGTGCTAGGTAGTCCACTGTCCACCATTCTCAGCAGCTATACAAGCCACAGTTTTCTGTAACAATTTGAGCCAGTAGGGAATGTTTTTCTCTTTGTCCTAAACCTGGGAAATTTATGAAGGACTCAACAAAATTGGCTTTGGCATCCTCTAGGGAACAGGCTGACAGCAATTAGCTACATGGTAAGAAATTCAGCTGGCCTTCGCAGTGCTCCTTTTCAGTGGCACCCTTGCTCAGAGGATGCTCCTCAGCTGCAGCATTCTGGTTTTACGAGAAGCAGGGGCACAGGGATGTGCCTGCAGCCCACCCAGCTCCTGCTCCTGCCCCACGGTGCTGCCTCTGGAAGGTGCATGTGAGCAGGGTTCAGCATGCATCAGCTCCCAGCCCTCTCCCAGCCTCCAGGAATCTGAGCAAGGGCTTCCCGGGGCAGAGATGGGCTCTTTGTCTACATGACAGCAACATAACCTCTGTGATGGGCAGAGCAGATGGGGGAGGCTTTTCCCCCTCATGCTGGGAAGTGTCAGGGCATTGGCTTCCCACATCCTCTTGTGCATTGGGACCTGTGCTCCAGCCCTGCCCTTTAGACACTTGGCAAATATTTAATGGAGACAGAGCCAGCTGTGTCAGGACCAGCTTGGAACGTTTCAAAGGGCACGTTTATCAGCAGCTGCTGTGTTTCCAGGTAGCCAGATGCTGCTGAAGAAGCTCCTTTCCCTGTCAGTATGTGAACATCTCCACCTCCCTCATGAACCAGAGGTATGGCCACCAGCTAGCCACACATGGCATGGCCATGGGCAGCCCTGCAGCTCTTGCCAAAGCAGGGACACAGGCAGTGGGGAGTGATTGGAGGGAATGAAGGAATGAAGGAAATTCACACTCGGGACTGGGGTGGCTTCAAAATTGAAGCCTGTTTTGCACCCTCCAAGTAGACCTGAAGAGGCACTCCAAATGCCATATGAAATTAAAGAGTCCCTACGCCTACGCAGAGCTGGTTGGGCTGGCTCACAGTGGGTGGCTTTTTGTGGACTCAAATCTGGGCAAAGGGGAGCAAGGGATGCTTGGGAGAAAAGTTGGCTGAGAAGAAGACCACTGTCCCCATGGAGAAACCAATGGGAAGCAAAAAGGATGTCCCAAGTCAAATCTCAAGTCAGTAGCAGAGGGGACAGACCTCCCTGACTCACAGCTCAGTTGTTGACTCCTCCACATTGCACTGGTGTACACCAAACAACCATGGTCAAGTGCAACTTTTTTGCAAATAGGTGATCCAGGTCCAAGGTCAAACTCACCAGTAGTTTCACAAGAAGAGCCAGCCTGTAGCAGCAGGCCTGGGCCTTCATTGTGGCATCCAAAACACCTCCCTCACTTTGGACCAGCATAGAAAAAACACAGGTAGGTCAGCTCAGAGAGTCCAAGACCTGTACCCAACATGAGCTGCACTGTCTTTGCCTGCAAAAGCAAAACCAAACAGACTCTCATCACACTCCATCCAACATCTTCAGCCCTCAAGGGGGCTGTGTTTTGACAGAAACTTTCTATAACTAAACTGTCTTCCCTCTAAATTGGTAATATTTATTTTAAAGTCAATTTAACTACATTTTGATTCAAACAACAAAGAAAAAATCCTGACAGTTGTATCCCATGTTCATGATTTTGGAACCAAGTGTTCTGATGTGCTTTTTCAAAACAATTTACAAAATGAGGTATGTTAACTATGCTGCTTTGAAAGAATTTTAAAGGTATTTCACAAATGCTGAAAACACACTGAAATGGGTTGGTCCCTTCTGGAGAAGCTGTTCCAGTTGGCTCAGAGGGCTGAATAAATGTTTTCAGAGAACTGTCCAGTTTCTGACTCATTTCAGCCTGGAATACGTATTGGAAGCATGAGACTTTCCACAACTCCATCAACACTCACGGAATGTAACAGTTGGTAAGAAACTTACCATTACTTCATCTGCACCTTTCCAACAGCCAAGAACACCAGTTGAGAGGCGAGGGTCTTTTTCTATCAACCATTTTTTTCCTTGCTCAGCAGGACCCTGTTGGCTCTCCCAGAATAAACTGCAATAGGGTGAGGAGAGAAACCTCCTGTCCCAGCCCTCACATGTCTGACAGCTGAGGGTGCTTTCTCTCTTGCCCATCCCTACCTCTTTCCCACCTGTGTGGGCATTACTCTATTTTCCTTCGACCTTTCTATAACCAAGTGGATTGTGTGGATTCTACTTACCAGTTCTCCAGCAAGGTGGAGGCACCACCACCAGCAAAGAAGCTGCAGAGAGCTGTTATTTCTTCACCAGAAGTCCAGGAGAGTTCCTACTTCTTCCATCCTGCCTGGTTTCTTGCACAGGTCTGCAAGAGACAACAGAGACTTCAACACCCTGATGGTGAAGGATTCGGATGCTGCTTCCAGCTGCTCCATGTCTGGGAAGTCAGGTGATTTGAGTGCAAAATAGGACAGGAAGAAAGAGAGACAGAAAGATAGGAGGGTAGCAATAAAGAAAGAAAAAAAAAGAACAGATTAAGACCACACTTTGAGAGATAAGGATTTGAGTATCCAAAAGCTGTTTCAGAATGAAACATGTACCATCCCTAATTCTTGTATTTTTGTGTTTCAGTGGAGAGCCTTGATATGTCAAGGTGCTTCATTTCACTTGTTTTGGCTTTTTTTTTCTTTTTTTAATCATTTGCTTTTAGGTACTCCAACAACTCCTTCCCTAGAAACTTGTTTGAAATTAATACCTGGGATCCTGGGGATGTTTGTGCCACTTTCTGTGGCACCCCAGAGCCCTGTTTGCTTTGGATACTGCAAGAGGTCAACTGACCTGTCCTAACAACTCATGTTTTGCTGACATGACTTCTTGGAATTTTATTTGCTCTGATGTTGTGACTATACAAAGTCTAACCTGCAAATTAAAAGAAAAAAACAAAAACCCTGCAAAGTAAAGTAAAACAAAAAACCTGAGTTGTCAGGCCACTCAGTCTCTACTCTGCTCAGTTACTTACCTGGCAACAGGATTGAATGTGGGCTGGGGGGAATAGATTTAAATTCTTATTAAAATCAGGAAGGAGGAAAAACTATCAAAGCAAAGATCGCAGCCAGGGTATTGTGCTGGAGATGAAAGAAACCAGTAGAAACAAAACCCTTTTGGCCCAAGCAACATTTCTATGTGGTTCTCTGAAACAGAGCAAAGCCTGGACTTCAGTCAAGTGCCAGGCAGGGAGACAAGCACTCTGCAAACACACGGTGCAGGTACCTGCTCTTTGGATTCCTGAAGAGATGCCTGCATCTTGTTTAGACCTTTATCTTGCTTCCTCCATATATCATCCATCTTCTGGGCATGTTTCCACCTCATCCACCTCAGTGCCAGGAGAGCTTTGGCTGAGCTGCAGCCCAGGGCTGGAAGCACCCATGCACTCTGCTTCAGTACCTGCTGAATCATCGTGAGGGCTTCCCCTTGGGTGCTGACTCCTGGGAGCCAGTGGTGCAGGGTCCTGAGATCTGGTGACTGGCAGGAGAGCAGGAGGAACCCTTAATTCTTTCTGGAGCCACCCACAGACAGCAGCTGAAACACTGAGTATGAGTATGGGACATTCCTTTTACAAATAGAACCTTTTAACTTCTTGCAGATTTTTGAAGATACGGAGGGATACATGAGCACAGGACACTGTCCTTGCCTTGCAAAACAAGGTCTGTGCATGCTCAGCTCTAGCCAGGAATATTGCCTGGGCAGGTTACCTGGTTAATGGCGAGCTCCCAGCTTCCCTATGTGAGGACAGCTGAAATTCCTCTGCTCCGGGCCAGGGATAGGCAGGAGCTCTGCAGGACATCTCCTGGGAACAGGGCCATGCCTTGTGCTGAGCAGAGGGGGGTGAGTCAGGCTGAGGAGCCAAGAGTCACTGTGTGACTCAGACCTGCTTGTGACCATGCCAGGGGATGACTGCAGTGTCCCTGTGCAGCCTCCATGGGGCTAGTGTCACCCCTTGGCCCTGGGAGTCTCTCCTTTTCTTGGGGTTATACCACCTCCAGCTCCAGCATCTGGGCTGATAAGCAGGCTTGGAGAAGGCCTGGATCGTTGCTAACGTTGATGCCTTGGTTCAAGGCACACCTGCTTATGTGAAGTGTTTTGGTGGCCTCCATCAGTTCCACCTTGTAGAGGCAACCAGGTAAACACCATCAGGTGTTGCCAGTTAGGAGGAGGAAGGCCTGAGCTCCTGTTAAACCCACCTGTGCCCAGTTAGGGCTGATCCCAACTGCGCATGAGGAGAACTGGGGGATCAATAAAAGGAGTCCCCCAATTCTGGGGCTCATGCCTTCAACAGGAGCTCAGGCCTTCCTCCTTCTAACTGGTAACACCTGATTGTGTTTACCTGGTTGCCTCTACATCACCTTCCCTTCTAGCCTCTTCCTTCAGTTTGAGAATGAAGACCGGGTTGAGAAGCAGCACACAGCTGTCACAGTGAGGTCACCGAGCAGTGTGAATGGATTAAACATAGCCACAAAAATGCTTAAACTCCATTTTCCCTCAGGTGCTCCCAGGCAACAAAAAAACTCCTTCTTTTCCCATTGCTTAGCTGGAAGAAACAATGAGGTTCCTCATTGGACTGAAGACACAACAGTTACAGTTTCTCACAACTTATGCTTAAACAAAGAAAATTAAGCTTTCCACCACTCACTGCACAATTAAACAGCAGAGCCCACTGCCACCGGATGGTGTGGAGGCCAAGAGAGGAAACAAGTTCAGGAAGGGGCCCAACTGGTTCCTGAAGAAGAGCTTTCTTGGCAGCTGTTAAAAATGATGGGCTGACTGCAAGTTTTTGCCAAGAAGTCTCTTAGCCAACTGATGGCACAGCCAGAATGGGAATACCTGCACTTACCAGGTTCTTCTCTCCCATAAACATCTGAACGTTGGCTCCTGCCCATTGCTGGAGGTAAAATACTGGAGTAAACAGCTCTGTGGTCTCGTATCATGCAACTATATCGTTACACTATAGCTTCTGGACTTCTTTAGTCCAGAAAACCTTTTTTTTTTTATTATTTTTATTCCATTTAAGTCTAAGAAAGAAGGAAAATCCATACTGATACATGAGTTCTGCTGGCTGTTTTTAAGCAGCATTTATTGCCAGTATATTGAAGCAGTGGTTCAGAGGCTGCAGGTCACTATCTGCATTCTTCATCAGGTAGAAGGTGGCTGGAGTGAAGGGCAAGGAATGAAAAGTCACCATAGTGAAGGCAAGTTCCCAGAAATCACACACTACTCTGTGCAAGTGGGAAAAGTGTCTCCATCTCCTTCATGAAGTGAAGCCACAGCTCCTCCTGCCATGGCAGAGCCACACATTGGACAGCCACCAGCAGCCCCACACCTCCTTCCAAAGCCTGCAAAAATTAAGCATGGTGCTGAGTCAGAGCTCCTGAGGAGTCAGAAAAGAGAACACTGTCTTTTGACATTATAGGAAGAGAAGACAACTGAAGACATGCCTTGGGACAATGTGTCCCTGTGCCAGTCATAACCTTTTGCTAAGATTTAACCTCTGTGCCCACTGACCTTGTTCCACCCCTTATCCTATGGGAAGAATCACATCCAGTCGTAGCTTCCTCCATTTAGCAATTAATTCAGTGCAGTAAACCTAGAAACAACAACAGAGATGGCAAACAGTGTCTGTTGGGCAGAAGTGGCAGATAAATGCCTACAAAATGGGAAAAGAAGGAGAAAAACCTTTCTGGATACAACAAAAAAATCAAATAAAATCTGAGCATCAAGCAATGAATGAATCCATACACAGAGAGCTGTTCCCCTTTGTCTTGTTAAACAGACATGGATAGACCAGAGTATGGCTGTTTTCTGGTTACAGGGACACATTTGTCCCGTGGTCCAGCTCCTGTTTTGCACAACTCTTTCACTCTAAGTTTTCTTCACAAAGGTCTTACACTTCTCTCACAAAAGCTCCAGCCACGAGGATATTATTTAGTCTGACCTCAATTTCCATTAGCAGTCTGAGATCCTTCCGGCTGAAAGTTCAACAACGGACATGAGTTTCCAGGAAATACAGCCCACGTAGCTAACCTGGTATTTTTTCTCAGACAAAAACTGGGCACTGGCCAAAACTTTTGAATTGGCTCTTGTTTGCAGCAGATGAAAAAACGTGAATGTGGTTTCACTGGAAAAAAAAGACAAATCAAAGTATCTCTGAGGCCAACAAACCTTTTTAAAAGTTTTATTTTTGGTTGGGCATTTTTTTTTTTTCACGGGGAGAGAAATTTGTTTTAACCTAAAAAAACCCCCAAACCTTTTTACTTTCAAACATCCCCATCAGCCCAGTGACCAGGCAGGTTTGTGGGTGTTTTTTCTCTGCCCTACAATGTGCTGCAGATGAACCTGGATGGTCAGTGAGTGACTGGGGGCTGCGTGGTGCAGGATGGGGACACATTCCCTCTTGGGGAAGGTTTTGAGGGTGTCCCAGGAGCTGCTGTGTAGGAGGACAGCAAAGCAGCTCAGCTTCTTCAGCCTTGCAAACCACCATCTGAAAGCTGATACAATTGTTCCCCATAAATAGATGAAGGATGAGTGTGGCAGTGGAAAACAGCAGAGAGGAGAAGTGCTATTTCAACTCAAGGACAGGAATAATATGAGAATAAACTGGAAGTGAATAAACAGCACAGGAATTATCAAGGTTTCCAACCATCAGAACAGGGAGGAGAGGAGCTGATCAACAAAAAGAAATGCAAACATAAAACTTTACTGGTTTTAAAAGAGGAACCCCATCAGTTTATGGGCAGCATGGGACTCGGCTGTCCAGGAGAATGTTTCCTGTTCCTACATGCCTGATCTCAAATGAGTTCATACAAAACCCACTCAAGCCAAAGAGTTCACAACCACAATTTTTGACTCATAAGGTCTCTTCTTGATAGTTCTGCAAAGGGTAGAAAATGGGGTGCAGAGGGAGCAAACAGCCAAAAAAGGCTGGTGTTGAGGCAGTGAACACCCATTTCTAACATCTGCCTGGCAATTACCTTGAATGGAGAATTTTAGGAGGCATTGCCTGTAGAAACGGACCTCCCACATAGCACTGTGCTTGCTGGAATGAGGAATTTGCTGACAAAGAATTTGCTGAGTCTTGGTTCAGAAACACAGAACCAGAACAGGCAGAAAACTGCCTCTCGACCAGAAAGCTGCATGAACCTGCAGGAGAGGTTTGATCTGTCTCTGTTTACTCTCCTGCAGGCCTTCACCCTTCTCCTAACCTGCAGACATGTTGAACTGTAATCCAACCAGCTAAAGTTTTACAAAACATCATTAACAGAGGGAAAAAAACCCACAAAACCATGTGAGCTGTTTGCAACCTCCCCCACAGGAAAAGAAGAGAAGCAGGTATTTATTATGGGTTTAAGACAAATCCCAAATCCAAAGAGCTGACATCCTAAAAATCCATGAGATTCTTCACCTGGTCACAGGCAGAAAGAAATGCTTTTGGTCACTGATGTGCATATGTAGAAGGGATGTGAAGCCCCACCGAGTACTTTTGAGGATGATGGGATGTGGAGGGGCAGAGGTGAGGAGGATAGGAGAGAAAAGTCTTGGCAGTAGGGGTAGATGAAGAGAGAAGGGCATAAGGTGGTCTGGGGTGGTGACCTGATTTAGAGGGTCCCAAATTCCGATCCGACTTTTATCTTCATGATTCCCTCAACCGGTCAGTATTAAGAAATACATCATTTACATTTTACTTCTGGGAGTTGTTGGGGTTTTTTTCTTTTTTTCTTGGAGAAGTTCTTTTTTCACCACAATGGTGGGTGGTGACCCTCAAAAAAAATTGGTGATGATCCAAAATGTGCATGTGCCCCAGCTATCATTCAAAGAGGGATCCATCAGCATTCCCCCATTTTTTTGCTTACCCAAAACACAACCCCTTCCTCCCACACACTTTGCCCCAAATTACCTCTTGCTTAAACCTGTGAGCTGCCTTTTCTCATCCACTCCAGAGCCAGATCACATATCCTCCTTCCCTCCTCCATCTTCTGCTGGATCTGCCTATGTCTCAGGCATTGCAGTAGCACAGCACAGGAGCTGAACTGCAGAGCAAAACTGAGAGGGTGTGCAGGCCACCCCGTGATGGATCTAGGACCTGCCACAACTGCTCTTGGGTCATGATTTCTCTTCCAGTCCTTCATGTTCTGGTGCAGCTAAGGACACCTGGGGCTCTCACCTTCTCCGAAGGAGTGCTGGTGAATGCCTGCTGTGCAAGATGGGCTGTGAAGCAGAATTACATTAACAAAGTCCAGGAGACACTTTGTTAGGGTCTTTGAAACCTGGGACTTCGGACTTTGACAGGGTCTGCTTGCTGGAACAGCACTGTGGGTCGGGCTTCAAAGCAGAGTCCTCAGCTCATGCTGGGTTTGGGAGCTCCCCAAAGGCTGTTTCTCCCCAAGCCACTGGCTGCTGCTGTACTTGGCTAAACACAGGGGACAGAGACAGTTAACAAAGCTGAGTGTCTTCAAAACTGGGCCATCTCTACCATATCTGCTGCAGGCAGTGAAATCACTGCTACTGGAGAGGAGGGAGCTCAGGAGGACAAGAGTACAAAGCAGGGCACAGTGACTCTGGAAAGGCATTGTGGAGGAGCTACCTGAAGATGTTTTCAAGGAATATGACTGCTCTATATCATTTTCAAGCTAAGCCCCTTTGAAAAGCCAGATCAGGGGGTGAGAACTTTTAGGAAATCCCCTCTGATGGATCCAGCATCCTATCTGCTCTCCAGTTTCTAAGCCATTTCCCAGCCAGCACAAAGCAACAGAGATGGACCATGTAAGGCTCACCAGCCCCAGAACTGCCCCTTTCCATGGGTGCTCAAACCTAAACCTCAAGGGTCTGCAAACTCATGGGGAAAGAACAGGGGATGCCTCTGAATGTTCATTGCCAAGATGCAAGGGCAACATTGCTACAACTGGAGAGATGGTGGCTCTGCTCCAGGCAGTAGGGTGGCAGAGTTTGTAAGGAGGTTGCACCCAGGGTAACCAGAGAGACTTGTTTGGTGATCAAAAGCCACTGATCATGCTGCTGTCACATCACCTTGCCTATTATAGACAAATCCCCTGGGATTATTCCTGTGGCAGCAGGGAGGGAGCTTGGGGAAGAACCAAGACCTTGTAGAAAAAATTGTTCCTGACTGGAAAGGTGAGGAGGATCTTTTTTGTTCAGCCAGCCTGGAGAGCAAAAGGAACCAAACATCTCAGTGTGAATGTCACCAACCTCTCCCCACTGACTGTGGGGACGTGGTCTTCATTGACACATCCCAGGCTTAAGCTTCAGTGCTGCCATCCACAGGGACCTCCCCGTGTCCAGGCTGGGCTGGCAGCAGCCTGCAGTTGGGAACAGATCTTTTGGGGAACAGATCCCAAGAGCCACACAGCAGCTCTGACCCTGCCCAGAGCTGTATCCCTTCACAGTGGGCACACCTTGGTGAAGGTCTTCACTCAGGGCTTCCAGTGAGGAGCATCTACTGGGTCAGGTCCACTGCTCTGTCATTTGGACTCCTGCACCCTGGCCACCTCCATGCCAGGGAGAGAAGGGTTAAACCAACAGAGTCCTGCAGAGCATGGCCACACCTGGGGCAAGCTCCTCCCAGCTTGAATTTTAAAATGCAAACAGGTAAACCTCATCCAGCATTTTCTGTGTGGGCAGGGGCCAACCAGGAACTGGTCAAAAACCCCACCCAGGCCTGGAGCTCCCACCCTCCTTTTTTCAAAGCCTGATGATAAAGAATCAGGATCCTGGGGTTTTTTTGTTTTGTTTTTGTTTTTTCTCCTCAGCTGGGATAAACCTCTCCGCTCAGCCCTTGAAAAGACTCCATGCTTTAGCATTATTCTGGTTTAAACAATAATATATTAAAAACAAAAAAACCAAACCAAACAAAAATTCAAACAAACAAAAACCACCCCAAACCAAACAAAAAAATGGAGCCAAAGCTTTCTTAGAATCCGCCTGTGACATTGCTGCACTGGGAAAACACTCTTGCTTTTTGTGGTCTTCCTTTCTGGAGCGCCCTTGGAAGCCTGTTGGGAGCAGCTGGCACTGCCAATCCCGGTGTCAGGGGCTGCCAGCGCTTGAAAAAATCTTCACTGGAAAACCTGGCATGGCCCCTCTGCCAAACGGGAGGACAGGGCAGGCTGTCCCTGGCCATCTCCCCCCACGCTGCTTTACACATGCAGTGCCTTGAGCTGCAGCGTTGGGTCCCTCTGCTCTGGGGAAGGCAGGAGCAGGTGTCTGAAGGAGTCAGGAGTTAATGATACTCCAGGTTTTCCCTCCGTAGCAGGTGACAGCAGCCCTGCCTGGTGGGAAGCGGTCCAGGTCCCTCCCTGCCTGCCCGCTGGCAGGCTCAGCTTTGACCTTGGATTGCTGGTTTGCAGCAGGGAAAACAGCTGATTTTGTCCTCAGGGAAGTGAGGACAGAGGGGAAAACCCCTTCTCTTCTTTACAAATAAGAGTCTGAGCAACTTGGACAAAAGCAGTCCCAGTTTCCCCATTTGTAGGAGAAAGATCATGTTCTTGCACTTCCCTGAGGGGTGTTGAGAGGGTTATTAGAACCCACCCCGATCCATCACACCAACACAGAACCAAAGTAACAGACTTTCCGATAAAAAAAAAAACAACAAACAAACACTGTATTAGGACAATGATTGGAAGTGCTCCACCACCGTGGAGCTCGCCTGGCCGTTTCCTTGCACACCAAAACCAGCAGCCAGCTCAGCCATCACCACGTCCTCACGGAGGGGAAGACCAGTCCTGCAGGTGAGCCAGGGCGACCAGCACTGGTGTTCACTGGGATCCTGCTCTGGGCAAGTGTGTGGGACTCAGAAGAAGAGCTTGTTTTTCTTCCGGACAAGTGTCTCCACCTCCTTCATGAACCTGAGGCACAGCTCCTCCTGCCATGGCAAGGCCACGCACTGCACGGCCACAGGCAGCCCCGCGCTGCCACGGAAAGCCTGGGGCACAGAGAGAGGGGGACAGGCCAGGGGGACGTCCAGAGGAAAGGACAAGGATGCTTGCACCCCTGGGAAACTTGGCGTGACTCACCTTTGCCAGGGTCCGGTCCCACCAGTCCCGAAAGTACCCTTGGTAGCCCTTCAGCTCCTCCTCATCCTCATCTGTCACCGTCGTGACGGGGACCACGCCGGCAGGGAAGTCCAAGGCATTGTAGAGCATGGTGTAGCTGACAGCCACTGGGGGAGAGGGGCAGCATGCAGCACCAGCTCACCACAGGGAAGCCTTTGCACCTACCCATGTATGCAAGCTTCCAGTTTACTGGGCATTTGAACTGGGAATTCAAGGGCTGCTGGATGGAAACCTCCCCCTTGGCTCCCACATGCACCCCAGGGGCTGGAGCTGCAGCTGCCCCAAGAGCTGAGCTCTTCCCATCACTGGCCAGTGTCTTGAGGAGGTGAGGGAGGAGGAGGAGGAACACTTCCCATTGATACTGGTGGAATGCCCCAGCAGGGGCAGGCAAGGCAAAGGTCTCCTGTTGGCAATCCTACCTGAGAGCTTCCCAGGGTAGCCAATGCCTAGAGCTGGGCCCAGCATAGGACAAAGCATGACATCCAGATTCAGCTTTCTCCACTGGGTGATGAACTGGTGGCAAAACCCCTGAGGAGAAAAGGCAAGGCACTGGTGGTCACTGGGGTGGATGTGCTGGCCCATGGCTGCTGGCTGAGGCTCTCCTTGAGTGCCCAGCTGGGCTCTTGGCCCTTCCCCAGGAGCAGCCATCAGGTACATCAGACCTGATCCTGCTAAAATCTGCTGCTTGGCCCAGCAGTCCTTCCACTGTAAAAAGTACCCTCCCCCCTGCTAAAGCTGGAGGTGAGGAAGGATTGAGTGTGGAGGCACGTGGCAACCTGGGACATGGCTCTTGAGGAAAACAGAATGGAAATAAAAGCAAGTCCACCCCAGCTATGACTTACATTTTCAAGGGTAGGAGTAACAAATTCAGGTCTAATTTGGGATGATCAATATGCCTGCATGCTGTCCTAATCTTTAAATATGATGAGAACATACATATCCAAGTGAAAGCTGCTGAGGCATGATGCATGGTCCTAGCTCACATCACCAGTGGCTTGATCATCTCCCAACCTTGGTGGGTACTGAATCTGCCCTTTCCCAAAGAGAATTAAACCCAAAACTATCTAACCCCAAATTGCAATACTTTACCTCAATCTCATGATGAAGACTCCAGACTTCATCCACTGTGCTGAAAAAGGAAACAAAACCAATGAAAGGCATCAAGAGATGCTTGCAAAGTACAGCTCTAGGGGTAGGAAACAGCATGAAAAGCAGATGGACACAGGTTATTTCTGCCCCTGGAGCTGCAGCCAAGTGAAGAGAGGACTTTGGCAAAGTCCTGGGCTTTCCTCTAAAGGGCTGTGGGTCTTATTTCTGCTTCTGCCCATGATGGAGAGCTGGAGACTAAAGGCAGATTGCTGCAGTGATGCTTTAGCCTGACAAGTGTCAGCCCTGTTACTGCTTCTGTGGTGAGGAGATTGAAGCCCAGGCACATAATTTCTCAAAGGCCATGCTGCATGAGGTGGGCTGATCCTCTGATGTGAGGACAGACATAATGTCTTGGAGGCACAGCACAAAATATACCCTCTCTGCTATGGGATTTGAATCCCTTCTCACCAGCCCAAGGACAAGCCAATCTCCTTCCCTGTGTATTTGCCTTCCTCCTGGGTTACAGGACCCCTACCCTCATAGCATGATGGATGCATTAACCAGTGCTGAAGATAAGGTATTTCACTCCCACGGCTTCATCCCCTTCCTAAGCAAGAAGCTGTGAGCTCACTCCCATCCTCAGCACTAGCAGTTTGCCAAACCCCACAGGGTTATGGTGCTGACATAAACTGCTCTCAGTTTGCTCCCACTCTGGTATTTTCTGCTCTGTATTTTCTCAGAGGCAGGCAGCAGTATCCCTAATGCAGCCAACACCCCTGCTCTCTGAAAGAGAAACCCAAATCTTCACACATTTGCATGGGCTCAGATTTACTCACTTTGCTTTCATACTTCTTACGATACTTGAAAATCGAGGCACCTGAGGGGAAAGTAATGAAAAAAACAACAAAATTACATTAATCCCAGCCCTGCCCTCTGAAACAGCTTTACCACAAACAGAAAATGTTGATTCGGTGCTCGGGCAGGATTCGTGGATTTTCCTCAAACCCAGGAGAGAAGGAACAGAACAGCCTCACTCTGGTTTGGAAGCAATGCCTAGAGACATCTCTATGACAAAGCCTTACTGCAATGGGGAACGAGTTATTCACCACCTATTTCTTCACTCCATCTATGCTAGAAAGAAATGGACCTTACGAGTGGTTTGGCAATCCAGGAGAGGACACTTTTTATCCAGTTCGGTGCCTTCGCCAACCAGAAGAACAGCCCCATGCTGCTTTTCTCCAGCTCCCCTTTGCTGAAAGAGAAAAGGGTGTTTAGCTGAGCAGGTTTAGGAAGCAATCACAGCAGGTCAGCTCTCTGAACAGGCCAACCCCTCTGAACAGCATGTCTAAGTGACAGTGAGGGGTTTGCTCTGTTCCTATGGGCTCCTGTGATTCTCCCAGTATTTACTGGCTATCAGCACCCAGTTTCCCTTCATCTGTCAAGACTGGTAACAATCCCAAAGAGACCCATGGTCAGCTGAACAGCTTGATGGTTAGCTCCCTGGTAAACCCCAGTGCATATTAACTACTGTCTACATCCAGTAGATCTGTACCTGGATGTTCACCAGACCCTAGGAAGGATTTTCAGAGAAAGGCATCAACCACACCAACAGTTCCAGGCTATACTTACAATTTCCTGCCGAAGGAAGCACCCCCATCTGCAAACATTCCCCTGACACAGAAGTTAAAGATCACATAGTCCACATTTGTGAGTTCAAAGGGCACCAGCTGGAAAGACAACAGAAGAGGAGGCAATGGCACAAGCAAACAGTATAAATGGGTTGGACAGAACCTAGTACAATGTGGATTCAGCCAGGGGGTGAGTAAATGTACCCACACTACAGGCAAGTCACATAGCTGTGTGTCTATTCCCCAACCTGGTTACGAATTGGGGTGGGGTCCATTTGTGTCTACCAGCACCAAACAACCACTGAGATCCTGCTGTGAGGAGAAATCAAGTTGCAATGTGAAGAATTTCCCTTTTCCAGAAGCAGCTATCCACTTTCATCAAAGCTGTGGGAAGATGAGTGGATTCCAGGCTCTCTTTTCCTGCCAAACTTGCTTGATGTTCACCCATGGGTCCCAAAGGGACGGTGGGAAGGAAGGATAGATGGATCATGACTATTGGGTTCATCCAACACCTTACCGTGTGGCCAGCATCCTCCAGCATCTGCTTTGCCTCCCGCACGGCGCGTCTCATGGCCGGGCTGGGCATGGTGAAGTAGTCAGTTTCGTAGTAACCGATGCGGAGGGGCTGCGTGCTGGAATACACCTGCAGAGCAAGGGAGAGCATCAGCTGGAAGGATGTCAGCAGCATCAGGAGCCAACAGTACACCCATGCCATGAGGTGAGTCTGGAGAGCAGCACTTCTATCGCCCATATGACCACCACAAGACATGGCAGCTCAGAACGGGTCCTGGAGGGCTCCCACGAGCCACTGGCATTTCCAGCCTGAGCACTGACAGCTCTTCTCAGAGACTTTCTTCCCCTTTGAGGTCCTTTACCTCTTCATTGAAGGGAAGGGGGGGGACTGTGCTGTCCAGGCTGAACATGTCCTCGCACAAGAGCGCCCGCATGGACAGCGCGAGGCTCTCCACATCCTTTGCCATTGGCCCCACTCCTGCAGCCACTGGAAGAGACCAGAAGAGAGCATTCATGGCTGGGCAGCCTTTCAGGGGCATGTCCTGCAAAAGCAGGACCTCTTGCTGTTATTTTGATTCAGTCTAATTCTGGCAACAGCTCCAGTTTGAGAAGTGGGCTGGAGATGCCTACAGGTGTCTTCCCACCAGCAGGCCCATTGTTATGGACCCAGAATCATTACCTATCAACATGTGCCCTGCATCCCCATTTCATGATTTACAAAATAAACAAAAAGCTTTGTCAATCACAGTGACAAAGCAAGACACCTCTTCTGACAGCAAATCCCACCCCCCATGAAGCAGTGGCAGACAGTGCAGCAACCTGAGGGATACAGGGTTGTGCATTATACAAACTGTTCCTCTTGGCTCATGCATATTCCAGTTCCTCAGGAATCACAGTATGGGGGTGGCTCTCTGAAAGAGTCTCTGAAAGGGAACCCATTCCTCTCACTGAATGTGTTATAGAAGGTCCCCCATAACCAGCTGAGATTCGTTCTCATCCCTGCGGGACAACCATCAACTCCTACCTGCCTTCTGTCCAATGACACCAGCAATTATTCCTTTTTTACTGCAAAGAAAATAAAGACAAAATATATCAGCTGAGTAGTTTTCATTTGAAGTGAAAGGTTTTAAGCAAGTGGTAATGACAACACTGCCTTCCCATTACAGACACAGAGATTGGCAGAAGGAAGGGCCAAAGTCCTAGAGACATCCAATCTAGGCCAGAATGATTATGACCAGAACAACCATCCCCTTAGCATGCAGATAGAGAGGTTTCCCTATTCTGGGAAAGGAGAACATCCGCTTCGCTCCACATAGACCCAAGAAAATATCCTGGTAGGAGAGAGTAATGAGTCCTTCCCCGTTCCCTCCATGCCCACAGGAGGAAGAGCATCCCAGAGCAGCAGTTGGTAGGGTGGCAGTGGGTCTCCCTCACAGACACGGCTGCATTACTCACAGTACCTGAGTCTGTTCCCCGTGGGTTTGAGCGCACAGATCCCACAGAAGGCAGCAGGGAAACGCAGGCTCCCTCCTACATCTGTCCCAAAGCCCAGGATGGACCCACCTCCTCCCACGAGTGCCCCTTCTCCACCAGAGGAGCCCCCAGGGGTTCTGGTGAAGAGCAGAGGGTTGTATGTCTGACCAAAGATTAAGTTCTTGCAGTCATAGCTAAAGAGAGAGAAAGAGATTGTAAATGAGAGAAATGCAGATATCTCCTGATGTGGACCCCAGTCACTACTAAAAGATCTTCAGAAAGTCATTGGGTAATTCCCAAGTTAGTACACTGACATGACTTCATTTGAGGGGGCTTTCCAAAGCTCCCATGAAGACCACTTGCCTTTCCGTGGTGGTCTGAGGACTTGGATCCACTGCCAGCTAATTTCAGTGTTGCCAACCCTTCCTCAGACCCTCTGGCAGCACAAATATATCAAGCCTCCTGGACAACCTCCCTCTTCAAATGGTCCCAAGTGCCACAGAACACCCAAAGTAGCCTGTCTGGAGCAGGTCCAAGCCCCCTCACCCTGGGGGACATTGCTGAGCCCCTGCTTGGGAACAGGCCAAATGCCAACTGCAGCAACGTTGGAAGACCCCACCAGGACGTGCTCCAAAATCTGATAACCCCTGGGGCAACCTCTTTGTGTGTTTTTCTTAAAAATTAGTCAGTCATTGCTGTGTCACCTTAAGGAAGGCATTTCATACAGCTTGGGCAAGTGTCACCGATGAAGGAGCTTTGCCAGAGTTCATTTGGCAGGACATGGGGACACTCCAGCAGAGCACACCCAACCTCACCTCCGTATCAGTGATGTCAAATGTGGTCTTGCCAGAGGCTTAGGGGTGGGATGAATCAAGGTCATTAGCTTAACTAACTAACTGGCTTCTGCTGCCACTAATGTGTTTGCACTGTATAGTTAACAGACCATCTCTGAGACGTTAATTAAAAAACAAAACAAAACAAAAAAAGCATTTTAAAAACTCTCAGCACTAGGAATAAGGGCAGTGATTACACTCCTCCACTTTTGCTCCTTTAATTAGTTTGGAACTGCAATTCTCATCCTCAGTGTAAATGTGTTTACTTTTTAAAGCTGAAATTAAAGAAACTAAGGATGGGCACCAGGGGTTATTATTTAAAAAGAAATGGGAAGTGAGAATTCGACTTGATAAAAACTCTCCCTGGAGATGAGGAAAGGAGGAGTGCAGACACACTGTGGGAATGGAGAGTCCACCTACCTGATAAGGGACTGGGGAACGTTGGTTTTGACAAAGGGAATTGCCCCCTGTCTCCTTAGCACCTGAACCAGCACACTGTCCTCTGCTGCGGGTTTATTGAGGTTTTTTATAAACCCTAGTGTGGAATCATGACCCTAGGAACACAAGAAAACAAGGTTTCCAAATGGAGGATTGTAACTCCCCCTGCCCCTGTTTTTTTTATCAGTATATCCAAGCTTGTGCATGCATCTCCAAGAACCCATCCATCACATACAGGCTGCAGAGTGTACTGGCAGTAGATCTGACCAGTTTTCTCTGTTTCTCATCATACAGGAGATGGGCAGCAAAACCCATCACCTGCCAGGGCAGGCCACCCCACATCAGCTATGACAAAGTCCAGCCTGATGCTGAGGTCAAACCTCCCCCTCCCACCAAGCTTCAAACCACAGGGATCTCAGGATACACACAGTATCATGCTGGTGGTACCTCACAGTCGATGGAGTCTTTGATGCTGACAGGTACCCCGTAGAGCAAACCTGGCTTCCCTGTCAGCTTCGCCTTCCGGGCCAGGGTTTCACTTTCCTGCAGATACTCCGTGATGCAGTTGGTTTCTGTGGCAATTTGGAGGGCCTTGGGGAAACCCAGGAAAGCCCAGAGGTGAGACACAGCCTGCAGCACTGCACAACAGCCCTCTGCTTTGCAAAGGACACCTGCCTCTTCCTCTTTTTGCACCTGCCTATCTGGACAGTCAGTATCAGGGCAGCCCTTTCTGTTCCTTTCCAAGGCATTTTCATGTCAAACCCCATAACTTTGTCAGGCCACAGGAAGGCCATAGCACCAGCTGGGGCATGATGGACAGAAACACACAGCCCAGCAGAATACTGAAGGTTCTTGATCAAGCTTCTGGGGTAGCATAAAATTATAACCCCAAACAAGTAACCCAGGAGGTGACCAGGGCATAATGGAAAAAGTAGTGAATTAAAGTAAGCACCAAGTCCTCAGGTCTTACCGACCCATTTGGAGATGGAGGAGAGACAACAGCAGCATTCTGCAACTTCCCTATAGCTAAACCAAGCCCTAGGAAGGTATGGACTCTCTAGATGTTGAGCTTGCTGCTCCAAATTAAGCCAAGAACCACGGACCACAGATGCCCAGCTGTCCCCTTGCTCACAGAAAAGTGCAGAAGGGCCCTGCACTAACCAGTGTGTAGTGACAGCTCAGCAGCATTTGAACCACTTGAACCTTGTGCTGGGTTTCTACCAGCAGAACCAGCTCCACTGTGGGCAAGATGTTGCCCCACCACTTTCTACCAGCAGAGCCAGCTCCACTGTGGGCACGATGTTGTCCCACCACTCTTCCTCCTCACCTTGCTCACATAGGCGTAGAAGACATGTTCAGGAGGGAGGGAGCCATCCTGGAGTTTCTTGGAGAGTTCCGGCAAACGTAGAGAGAGGATGGAAGCCATGTTCACAGAAGGATGCTATGGGAAAGGTTGAACAGGCAATGAACAGGCATCTACCTCAGCTGGTGGGCTTCTGCTTTCCCCTTGGTGGCCACTGTAAACTGTCCAAAGAATATCTGCCATTTAGTGGTCCAGTGCAGTACCTGACTCAAGACTGCTCCTACCCTGATACCAGCAAGCATGGCTTCACAAAGCCTAGTAATCTAGGCTTTCTAAAGTCTTGTCTTCCTGGCCAGACCGGTCTCACCATGCACCTGCTGTTTAAGGGAAAACCTTTCATGCAGCCTTGTCCAGACAGGTATTATCCAGGCCTGAGGGGAATTACTTGGTGCAGTGTTGTCTGCTGAACTGCAGTGGGAACTGGCAGCATGGCTATAGACATTGCTCCAGCAAGAAACAAAACCAGACCCGGTGCTAACTCTTCTCCTGGTATCACCAGTATATCCTGCAGAGAAGCACACAAACCTGGGAACACAGGTTTGACATCAGACAGGTAAATTTGGGGTCCGCTGAGATTTCCTCATTACTGACTAGATACCATGAAGAAAGCATCAAACCTCATCCCCCGACTCTGAACCCTGAGAGGGTCCACTCTCTCAGTTTGGG
Organism: Florisuga fusca; assembly: GCA_038090715.1. Lineage (NCBI taxonomy): Eukaryota > Metazoa > Chordata > Aves > Apodiformes > Trochilidae > Florisuga > Florisuga fusca. Next base: position 21,502,928 of record JAAWXA010000008.1, read on the forward strand.
CAGTTTGACGGGATCTTAAGGGGCACCCGGTGGCTGAGCTGGATTTCTGGGCACGGTGCCTCGACCCCGGTGACATCGCACCCGTTCCGGCGGGCAGTGCCCCCGGGTGAGCGGCAGCACTTTGGCCTCTGCTAGTAACACCTTTCCTCTCGCCTTTTCCTACCGACTCCTCGGTTGAGCCGCCTCCAACCATGGAGAAGGAGGCTGGGAAGCTTTCAGACAAGGGGCAGGGATTGTCTTCTCCTCCCCGCCGGTGACCGTGCCGGCCTCCCGCCCTGCCCGTTATCCTCCCTGACCTGCCTGTCCCGGGAAGCATTCCCGGATCGCTGTCCTGCTGGGCGGGGTGCATGCACGCAGAAATTTAAAAAGAAAAAAACCCAAAAACCAAAAAACCCCAAACGAACAAAAATAATCCAAAACCCAAACACCAAATTAAATCCCCGTAGCACTATATTAGGAGCCGCGGTGCCATCTGTCAGCCGCAGCAGCTCCACGAGGGCAGCCGCCCTGTGCCGGGGGGGACCGGCAGGACGGGCTGCAAGGGCCGCTGTCCCCGCGGTTGTGCCAAGGGGACAAGGACAGGGTGAGGAGCCATGGCCGGGCGGAGGCGGCTTTACCCATCCGCAGCCTCCTTCTCATCGGGGAAGGGGGAGGGTGGGAGGGAAAACCACGGCTCCGGGCACCCACCTGCTCCCGAAAGCGGTGGACCGCCCTCTCCATCCGCACCAAGCTCCGCTCCTGCCTCTGCTGAGCCGCCTTCACCTTCTTCCACAGCCCTCGCCGCCGCCGCCATCGCAGCAGCAGCAGGGTGGCGGCCGAGCAGCAGAGCAGGAAGATCCGCATGATGGGTAGGGCGACCCGCACGGCTGGGCTGGGCTGACTGGACTCGAACCCGAACCCGAACCCCGCTGTCCCCTCCCGCTCCCCCCGCGCCCGGCGCCTCCCCGCTGCCGGCCGGGTCCAAGAGCAGCCGCTCGCCGAGGAGGAGGTGGTGAAGAAGAAGGCAAAACCTGGCGAGGATTCGTGGGAAGGAGGGGGTTGGGCTCCCTCTGGAAAAGGACTTAACCAGTTTGCTGCTTTGCCAGCAGCCGCGAGGAGGAGATTTAGGAGCAGGGAAAGTTTCTGGGTGAAAACTCGCCCCGCCCTGTGGTGGGTGGTCTCTTTCTGATAAGGTTTATTTATTTTGCCCCTCCCTAAGCTGGGAGGCTTTGATCTCCCCGTAATTTTTCAGCCTGTATGGGGATAGTCTTGGTTTGGAGCATCAAAAAAGCAGGGGGCAGTCCCAAAGATGTTTTGTGTTTCCTGAAGCCGAGCAGTCTCGTGGGGAAAAAGTAACAATGTCCCAGTCTGGGCCCAGCAGAGTCCAGTTCGTCACTGGGAGGGTATGGGTGTGCCTGGATTTTCCCAAGTTCTGCGGATTCCAGCAGCACTCAGGCAGGGGCTGTGCACTCAGCTCTGAGGGACACTCCAAAATGATTTTGTTGTCACCAGCCCCACAGGGGGTCTATCCTTAAACATCACAGGTCAGTATTTCAAGCTATTCAGTTTTGATGCTGCCCATAAGATTGTGGAGAACCTGTTGTGGAGGGGTTTGGGATGTTCCCTCACTCCCTCTGCCTCCCAAGAGGAAGACCTGTGCCTAAACCACCCCTAGCAGATGCTGAGCTAGAAAATGCAATGCAGGGTGATGTGCCCCCAGACTTGATTTTTTTTGTGTGTGTGTGTTATTGCTCAAGCCTCTGGCTTTACCTCAACCTTCAGGCCATTAGAGATAGTTTAGCAGCACCTGAGAGACTCATACCAAAGCCTGTCTCCCACAAAGGGGGAGTACACAGTGTCCTGGGATTGCTGAATGGTGCTGAAGCCTCAAAAATAAATATTCAGCCCTCACAGAACTTCTGGCCTACAGCTTCTTGCTCTGTATGAGGATGAGTAGCTCCATGTTATCTCTGTCAAGGGAATTACATGCAATAACAGCCTTCTGCTCCACCTCCCCCCCCCTCATGTTTAGTTTGTTTTCTTTTTCTTTTTTTCTTCTTCCCCCCTTTTTCAGCCTGTGGGGCTGAGGATGATTCAGTCATGTGGACTTCCAGGGGCACTGCAGTCCCATCCGTGCTGACTGCACACAGTGGAAAACAAACTGTGAGGGGAGCAGGGCTGGGGGGGATTGACCTTGCAGTGATTCAGTGTGATGGTGCAACCTTCCCTGCACTCTTGGGCCACTCAATACTTGGTGCAATTTCTCCCCCTCAGGCAACATACCAACCTGGGACAAATCAGGTATGGATTGTGAAAGACAGGCTACCAGAATGCTGAGACACCTCCTTGACTCACCTCGCTCCTCTTCCTCGTGTTCTTTGGGGACAACAGTGCTATTTAGATCATAAGCAGAAAACCAGAGCATTAAGGAGACCCCTCGACTCGCCTAGATCCTGCTCCCCTTTTGATTGACTGGAAAATTAAGGACAAGCAATCACCTCCAGACAGACTAACACATCTGCACTTGGATCGTAGCCCAAAGACAGGTGATTCCAGGAGACCAAAATTTAGCCTAGGCAACTGGCAGAAAGTATTGGAACATTTGACCATCCGAGTTGGGCCAAAATAGAAAAAAAGTACCTGGCAAAAATGAATTATATCAAACCCTATAAACAGCAATTCTATGTGAGCTTTTTTGAGCTCTCCTGGATCAGAGCAGCCTGTGGCCAGGATCTCCCCTGAGGTGAAACACTTCTTGGGTTAACTACTGAGGGCCATCTGCTGACAAAGCCAATGAAAGGCCAGGGTGAGTTCATCCTCCTCCCCTCTCAGTTGTTCCTGGTTGAGGGATGCAAATGCATGTTGAGTATTTGCTCTGTACTCAAAGAGGGACCTTGTAACTACAGGCTGGCCTCCTCCCCTCCATCCACCTCTCTGTATATGTCTGCATGTTTGCCTTCATAAGCATGGGTTCCTGTGTTTTCACTGGGCCTCAATATTTTTGTCTGTGTGTGTGTGTCTGTATGTTTTGTGTTTATGTGCATATACAGTTTAGTTTGGGATACCTTGCAGTAAATCAGTGTGAATCTTGTCATTCTCAAATCTGTAATTAAGTCACTGTTTTAATCATAACTTAGTCTACTGAATCACTTGTTATTCTTTAAATTGGTTAATGATTAAGTTGCTGCTAAAATTCAACTTTTCAATTCATAAATCTTGCATTGCTGCTATATTTAATATTTATTATTATTTAACAACCACGTCAAAACATTTCAGCCATGACAGCCAGGAGGATAGGATCAGCTCCAAGCTGGTGAGAGCAGATGCTCTAATCCCTGTCTCCTTCCTTCCTTCTTTCTTCTGCTGAAGACTTCATGTTCTCCTCAGCTGCAATGATCTCAGCAGCACAATGCAAAAATAGTTTTTTTTTCCCTGCAGGCAGTAAAACCAGGTGCACCCAAAGTCTTTTAAGAGGAATACGAGAAAGGTGGTGACCTCTGAAGACAAAGAAGTTAAAAACTAGTTCTGGTGGAAGGGAGAGTTACTTCTCCAGCCCCCTTCCCCTTAGCTGAAGCTCTGCTTAAAATATCTCATGCAGTAACAATTTCCAACTTCTGCAGGAAGAAAACAACATGCAAGCTTTATACCTTGTACACCTGTGGCCCTGGACCTGCTGCTGGAGAATCAGTTGGATCTGTGCAGGCTTCCTTCTTCCTTGCCCACACCCCTCTGTGTGGCCACAGAGCTGCCTGCCACTGCCTGGGTGGGTACCACCACACCCCAGAGATGCTGTAACCCTGTGGTTACCAAAGGAGGGGCAGAAAGCCAAGAACCTTCTTCCAACCACGACACATCACACAAGATCAGCTGGAAGGGCTCCAGCTGAAGCACCAGCTATACCCCTGCTCATCTGACACCAGAGCAGATGCCAACAGCAATGTTTTCCTTAACAGGTCTTCTGGCATCCAGGGAGCTGTGGTTTCTCAAGCCAGAGGTTAAGTTCCAGTGACTAATAGCTGCATGATCATACAGATATTTGTGGCATGAAGCAATCTGATTCTGGTGCTCACAACATCCTGCAGCCAGGAGATGCACAGTTTATCCCTGTTCTATGAGGAAGCAACACATCTGTCTGCTGCCCTCAGTTGATTTTACTTGCTGCCCCTTATTTCAGAAGAGGCAATAACCAGTTGTTCGCTCTTCACCTGGGAATTTATACACTTCTGTTCTTCCTTTTCACACTACTGACTTAAGACTGTTTCCCAGAAGTTAAGAACCTGCTTCTGTCACCGGCTGCCAGGCACCCCCCTCTCAGGATCTGGACCCCTGGAAGAAAATCCGAGCTTCATTTGCAGCAGCAAGTGGCCCCTTTTGCTTCATTTTTCCTCCCGTTGCAGGTTCCTGGCTCTTGGATGGGAGTCAACATGATCCACAAGCAGGTAAGGCAGCTCCTCCCAGAGCTGGAGCTTAACCCCTGCCCTGTCTCCATCCTGACGTGCATCTCCACAGCAGTCCTCCCGCTGCTCACCTGGGCTGTGAAGGAGCTGATGGAAAGTTTGTCCAAGCTAAGCACCTTGTAGAGACTCCTGAGGAGACTGCCCAGCAACTCAGGCAAGACGTAATATCATCTGGAAGCAATTCCTTTTGCTTTTGCAAGAAAGTTGCATGTTTCAACCAAGTTGTTCACTTGGCAACAACTTTGTTGTTCACTTTGTAGTCACCTCTGCTTGTAGAAGATGCCTGTCCTCCTCCTGGTTGTGTTCCAGAGCTCTGCCAGTGGGAGGGGTGGTTGCTCACTAATCTGCTTCAGGCTGGAGTATCTGAGTTAAAATAAAGACTGAACACATAGTTTGTGCCAGCTCTGTGGACTCTGCTCTGAAGCAGATTAGGCAGTGATCACGTCTTTTGTCCACCAGCAGAGCAGAGGAGGAGTTGACCTGGAATTGGACCATGACCTGCACGTGCAACTTGCACAAGCTCCCTTGCTCCTGGTGCACCTGGTAGCTGCTGTGTGGATGGATGGATGGATGGATGGATGGAGAGTAAAGACAAGTTGAAGAGGTTATGAGCAGTGGGGCCACTAGGATGGGGAGGGCCCTTTGGAAGATCTCTGAGCTTTCTGAAGATACTTGAAGAAAACAGTGCAAAGCAAATAGTTGCAAGCACTGGATCAGGCTCTGAAAAGCCTCCCCTCGATACAAATAAGAGTGTGGGGACTCATTTCTAGTGGTGTCTGTGTTACAGCGACCTCAGTCCAAATAGCTTTGCATTTCGTGTGAATATTTAAAAAATAAGGAGGAAAAAAAAAAAAAATAAAAAGAGAGAGAAAGAAAATTTAAGCGACTAAAATTACTCCTGTAGTTGTTTTACACAGCTGAATGAAGATAATTGTATTGGCAATTGTGAGTGATTACAGTATTAGCTGCCATCAAAAAAGTTATTTTTTTGAATGCTACAGGAATTAATGATACATAAAACTGTGCTTAGATTGAGTGCATTCATCAGCAGAAATGCCTCGTGCTGGCACTGCTGCACTGTAATTACTCCAGCAGCTTGGAGAAAGAGAGCAGGAGATAGGGAGCTATTGTGGATACTGCCAAAGATTTACATACATTTACACGCTGAGCAGCTCTGCTTCTTGGGCATGGGGCAGCAGAGCCAGGGCAGCAAAGCTGGTTAGGGGGGGATGCTGAGTTTGGCCTCTTTATTGTCTTTATTGTTCATTAAAGAGCAAAGAACAGGAGGTCATCTCTGTTCTTAAAACAAGTGAAGCCAGCATGGAGAAGATGGCTAGATGCTCCTCAGAACAGCAAGAGATGAGCCCAGGCTTTATAGGATGTTGCCTCATGGTGTGTTGAATTGATAAGACCATTTCTGGGGTACCAGGCAGTGATTGCCCAGCCCCGGCAGAGTGATGTTGGTGATGGGAACAGCAGAGGTGGTGTTCTCAAGAGGCATGTGCCCTGTGCTTCAGGTGAGCCCATCGTGCTGCTGCATGGTGGGGCTGGGACACTGGATACATCTTAGTGGTGACAGGGTGAGGAAATCTAGAAGAAATGCTCCCTGGCTTGCTCCATACATTATGGCCCTTCAGCAAGGAGATGATGGTATTGTAGGGGGAAGTTTGCATATTGGGGCAGCCCAGGAAAATCTATTGCAGGGATTGTGAGCAATCTGTGCAGAGCAGCAGGATGCTTCTCATGAGAGAAAGGATCTGGAGGGGCTTTTGTTAGAAGGATGGTGGTTTGCAGCCCCTTTCTGGAGCCCACAGGCCCTCTCTAGCAGTGGACCTATGGTCTGCTCAAGCCGGGCATCTGAAAACCTTCCCCGATGGTCACCTGCTTGTGAACAGCTGCCTTCGGAGTGAATCTTGAGCTAAATTAATGAAGGAAAAAGAGAACAGACCCTTTCCAACGCATGAGGGAGCAGCAGGCAAGGGACATCTCACCCCTGCTGGGTGCCTTTGGCTTTTCGGGGGTTTGCCACCAGAGAGCAGGGCTGAGCTGCTGGCCTGGCAGAAATCCCATGCTCGGAGGCGTTTCTCCCCGAACCCCTGCACTGCGGGATCCGAACTTGGGAGGAGTGATGAACGAAGTCTTTTTCTGGCTCTTCGGGTGATGGGACAGCCCGAGCTTTTTTTGGGGAGCAGTGCCTTGACTTCAGACGGCTTTAAGTGCTCTTCTGAAAAGATGGGAATTTTGCGATCAGTCCAACTGGACGGGGTCAGTTTTCCTAAGGAGGATGTTCCAGCAGGGCTTGATTCTGCAAATCAGTGCCCAGAGACCCGGAGTTCTGCTGCTGGCAGGATGTGTTGCAGTGTCCCAGGACCCTGGCAAGCTGCCCTTCCTTACCAATGAGCAGCAACATCTCCACCCTCTCTAAAAGCATCTTGCAGAGAGGGGGAAACAGTTCCTGTTGATTGTGTTTGAAGCCCCACAGGCCAAGTTTTGAGGGTCAGGGCAGCTCCAGGTTTAATCCTGACTCTGTTATTCCATAGTTTGGAATCAAGATGAAGGCAAAGTCCTGAGCTGTAGCAAGGGCCTGAGACCTTGTGTATCTCTGACTGTGTCTGGGCTGAATCCAGATCACCTTGGCCACTGGTACTGTGGTTTTCCCTACCTGGAAGAAAGCATACAAACCCAGATTTTTTTATTTTTTTTTTTTAATTTTTGGGGGGAGGGAGTCCTGCTTTCTGAACAGGCCAGGAGAGGGAGACAGCCAGCCATTTACTGCACAGCCCAAATTTCCCTCTCTCCCGGTTTGCCACAGGATGGGAGCAAACCCACTTAAATATGCACACTGATTTTCCCAGTGGGAATGTTTGCTCTGTGCCGGCCCCCAGGTGACCTGGGATTTACATTTACCCAAGCAGGTTGGGCATCGGACAGGAGAGGAAACTAAGGCACAGAGCAGATCCCTGCCTTGGTGGAGCTGGTTGGTGGCATTCTTCTTGAGGACCTCCCGAGTCCTGTTGTAGGTTGTGGTAGCCCTGTGGTCCGAGGTGGGGCCACCAGCTGGGCTACTGGGAGCCGTTTTAGCATCGCCACAGATGTCACCCCAGTGGTGACACAGCTCATGCAACACCAATGTGTCTCCTGCTCTGTCCTTGCCAAGTGTCTGTGCAGTGTCTTGCAAAACCAGCAGCTGGTCCCTGGTTCAGATTCCCTGATGGAGAAGTGATGGGGACCTGACCTGTGGGCAAGCTGTTGCTGGCAAGCTCAGGCCAGCACTGTGAGGATAGGAGGGGCATGAACATGTGGAGGCTGTGGTGTTGGGGGCCCTCACTGTCTCCTGTGTCATCTTCCTGGAGAGATTGGAAAGCTGCAAACCATCATGGCCTGTGCTCACAGCAAACAAGTCAATGGATCGATTGGTCCCTTTCCATTGCCTGTGTTTTCCCTCCCCTTCTCATGTCTCCCAGGCCAGCACTACCCAAGGACTGGTGAGCTCACCCCTGCGTTGAAAAGAAATAAATAAATAACCAAATAAAAATGCTGACGTGGAGAAGTCAATCAGCTTTGTGTGGCCTTGTAATATCTCATTTTATCCCCGCCACGCTTTATTAAATTCTCATAAACCTGTCAATGAGGACAGATACCATTTCAGTTTACCCCATTAGTTCTACACAATGACATCGGGGGAGAGGAAGGCAGGGAGGTGGGGGAGGCACTCGGCACGGAGAAAAGAGGAATGAATTTAAAGAAAGGAAAAAAAAAGGAGAAAACCAGAGCCAAACTCGGCTTCGTGACAATAGTGTAATAACATCAGCGCCCAGGGAAAGTAATTGAATTAAGTGGCTTTTGTTAATGGTTTTAAGATTTAGAAATGTAAATAATAGTTAGGACTTTAATGGGACTCTGGTTTTAGGTAACTGCAGCCCTGAGAATCAGAAATGCTTTGCTGTTTAATATGATGTCAGATAGTTTTGTTATTCCTCCAGTTTCATGCCTGCAAAGCATATTTTGCAGTTTTAAAGCCGGGTGTGTTTATCATCTTCCCTTTCTAACTTCAGACGGAGCTTAATTCGAGAGTATTTGCATGAACCCTTCTTAGCCATTCCCTATCACTTATTCACACCACCAGGAATAAAGTATTATTTCTCCCGAGCTGCTTTGGAGAACTTCCTGACTGCAGGGTTACTCTTCTCCGCAGCCTCCTGTCTATTTACATGTTCATTAAAGGCAGGCAGCAGCTGGTGCTCACTGTGGCAGGGCCAGACTCAGCTCCCTGGAGTAACACCACTGGGAGCAGTGAGGTTACACCAAGCTTAGGTTGGTGGGGATGGAGAATCCAGCCGACAGGTAGGATGAGCCGGGCGATTTAGAAATGACTTTCATGAGAACTCGTTCTGCTCAAAATATTATTGGATTTTCATTTAGGAACCTATCAAAGTGCAAGAATAAAGTCTGAGCTGCCTAACCCACACAGGTCTAAACAAACACTTCTCCCTCCTGCTCCGGCATCTGACGGCTCACGGATTGGAACGGGTCCTTCGTTAAGACGTGGGCTGAGACTCAGGGAAACCCACTGTGCCAGGCAGAATAGGGAGCTTTGCATTTATTCAGGCTCAAAATCTTCCCCAGTGCACGGTGAAGGCGCTCCCTGGGTTGTGCTGCAGGGATGCTGCCTTCCCTGCTTGTCCTCTGGGCTCTGCAGCAGCCGCAGGGGGACCTGCAGCTCCATCCCTGCTGTGTAGGGAGGCAAAAGCTCTCCCATGGCTTCTGCTCCAGTCTCACAGCAAGTGAGCAGCTCCCCATACACCGGGTCACTCCAACATGTCCTCAGGGCAGCTACCTCCTGGGTTGCTTCCCCCACCACCTGCAGCCATCTCTGCTGTTGATGGCTTCAACTCTGTTTCTGTGGCTGGAGAGTGGGGATCACGGCTGCAAACTGTGCTTCCCATCCAGCAGGATCTCAGGATCTACACAACCTCAAAAGCCTTCCTCCATCACCCCATCACCCTCATAAGTTTTCTCCCATAATCTACCCAAGCCTTCTCCCAGCACCTTCATAGGTGAGGCTGGATAGAGAGCCTAAGATCTCCAAGCCCAACCTGACCCAGTTCACCTGGCCAAAGGAGAGAGCTGTCAGATTGTAAATGCAAAAATAAAGGGTTCTGGTTGCACATTTTTGCCAGGGGCTTTCTTAAGTAGGTTGTTTGCAAGAGAAGAAAAAAAAAAAAAAAAAAGGAGAAATAGTATAGGAGTCAGTTCCTCCTGGAGAATTTGAGGTTTCTCACTGCCATCCATTTCACAGAATCACAGAATCATCAGGTTGGAAAGGACCTTGGAGATCATTAAGTCCAACCCTTGATCCACTACCACTGTGGTTCCCAGACCATGGCACTGAGTGCCACATCCAGTCTCTTTTTAAAAACCTCCAGGGATGGAGAATCTACCACCTCCCTGGGCAGCCCATTCCAATGCCTGATCACCTGTTCTGTAAAGACTTTTTTCCTAATATCTAACCTAAACCTCCTCTGGCAGAGCTTAAGTCCATGCCCTCTTGTCCTACTGAGAGCTACTTGGGAGAAGAGACCAACCCCCCCCTGGCTCCAACCTCCTTTCAGGGAGTTGTAGAGAGTGATGAGGTCTCCCCTGAGCCTCCTCTTCTCCAGACTGAACACCCCCAGCTCCCTCAGCCCTTCCTCACAGGACTTGTGCTGGATTCCTTCACAGCCTCCTTGCTCTTCTCTGGACCTGCTCCAGCACCTCAATCTCCTTCCTGAACTGAGGAGCCCAGAACTGGACAAAGTACTCGAGGTGTGGCCTCACCAGGGCTGAGCACAGGGGAAATTTGCCCTGTTGCTGTACTTTGAGCAAAGCTGGGGTTCAACAGAAGGGTTTGTTTCTTCCCTTATGGAAAAATAAAGTAAGACTGAGAATAATGTTGCAATCAAAACAACAAATCCTTCACTATTCTCCCTGCATTAGAAAAGAAAACCCAACTGCCCTGTAAACTATTTGATTTTTGAGAAGAGCTCCCTACTCAGCAATTTCTACCTGGAAGACACCTTTTTTCTGACCATGCCACTGTGGCATGGAGTGGGTGCTACAGCCTCATGCAGGGTCCCAGCACAGCCCCGTTCCCAGGGAGGCTGTGAGGCAAATCAGATCAGTGTCTTTCCCTCTTTGCAAACAAGAGGTTGTCAGACACCTGGAAATATGGAGACTTGGTGTTTTCTGCACTTCAGTGTTTCCCAGCAGAGGTGAGCTAAAGGCTCAGCACCTGCATCTCCTCCTGGGATCCCACTGGGATGCTGCTGTGCTCCCACTCAGGAATACAGGATTTTTTCCCTGAGCCCATGTCCTGTTGTCCTGCATCCTCCCAGGAAGCACTGACCTATGATGAGGGAGAAAAGCTGGGGACCTGGGAGAGGGCAGATGACCCCCTGGTGACGCAAGGGGCCACTTTGGCTCCCTGCTTGGAGGGACAGGACAGCTACAGCTGTAGTTTGGGACTCTGCTTTGCAAGTTGGGGTGCTCAGCAGTTCAGCAGAAGAGCAGCTGGAAAGAGATTTAAACAGCCCTATGAACAGGGAAGGACTATTTAATGCTTGGAGGGCCATTAGATAATTTGCCATGGTAAGACTCAGGCAATGCTATTTTCTGCAGATAAAAAGCAGGTTATTTTTCACTAGCTGCAAAAAGGCTGTTGGTGGTGGTGAAACTTGCCACTGGCTCTGTAGCTCTACACAACAGGAGCAGAGATGAGCAATAACCTAAAAATAATTGAAATCCACCAAGGGCTGTGTTGAACTGATTTTTTTCTAACTGTGTCAGGTGAAGCAACAAAAGGATGGGGATGACCCTGGTTCAGGAATTGGTGCTGATGGATGGGGAGGCACATTTGCAAAGAACAGAAGATCTGAGGATGCTGGAGCGGCTCCCAGTCTGACAAAACTGTGTGTAGATGGGAGTCTGGCCCTGGTTGCAGCATTCTGTCCAAACAAGAAGGAACTGCAATGTTTTTGGGGGGGACTGTCCTGGGACTCTCGTCACCAAAAGGCTTCCTGCTCAGTCAGGAGCCTGTTAGAAGGAGGCAAAGGAAGAACAGCCCTGTGAGTCAAAGAAATTGGACTCCAGATGATTTACATGAAGCATGAGGGACACCAGAAGGGCAGCCAGCCCAGAAAATGAGATTATAAACTATCATCCCCTGTTACACACTGGGATGTGGCTACAGGGTGGCCCTCTGGCATCATTCTGGGACTCAGCCCTGGCCTAATGGTGAAAGCAGAAGGCTTTTGTCTCCTCAGATTGGAAAATCCCCATCCTGAGGAGTGTCTGAGAATACACTGGGTTTCTATCTTTCCTCCTGCATCCCTTTCCTAACTTGTGTGCAGTGCCTGACAGGCACCTTTAGAGACCACTGGAACATCCTAACCGGTCACTGCCTCATCTTGCTGCCCCCATGGCATGATCTGGAGATGTCTGTGAAGTTTTTGTGGGAGTGGAAGTCTGGTGGACTGAGACAGTGGAAGAGAAGGAGCCCTTCCTCCAGCTGCCCATGTCCTATGGAGCATAGTGGCTGAGGTGGTCCCGTCTCAGCAGTCATGCTAGCAGCTCTGGGGCTGGTGGTACCTATAGGACATTGCTCTGAAATAGTTCAAACATTGCCTCTTTTGAGGAAAGGAGAGGAGAAAAGAACCTGGAAAGGGGATATGGGAATCCTAATGCAGATGCAACAAGCTGCTTAAGCTGATTTAGGGTTCAAGCAAGGCCAGACAAGAGCCAAGACAAAGCAGAACAGCCCATCTGCTCACCTTGGTGTGAAACCCACAGGTAGAGGCACAGGTGTTCTTCACCTGTGAGCTGTGAACTGACAGGAGGGGAGAAGCAGCACTAAAAGGAGTTCTCAGAAGAAGCAGAGCCTGGTGTTTAATCTACGCTGGCATGGAGGTGGTTAATAAGATAATCTCTGGGTCCTCTAACACAAAGAGAAAGTGAGTTTTCTGATCCATAAAGGATCAGTCTGCAGGAAGCCCCATCAGACTCCTCAGCGTGAAATTACACCACAGCAGGGGGGTACAGTCCTCCTACTGTACAACATTAAAGAGATGAATTAGGACTTGACATTCATGTGCTTAATATGCCTATTCCTGGCATTATCCCACAAGGACCAGTCACCACCAAGGACTCAACAGTCACCAGGTCTAGGAAGATGTTTGGTGTTGCTCATCTGCTTGCTTCCAGAGCCAGGCTTCCCCATCTAACCTCCCAGCACTAGAAGCAAGGGGGAACACAGCCTGGCTCTTCTATCTGACAGCAATCTGGTCCAGTGAATAAACACCAGGTGCACCCTTGTTGCTTGAATAAATGACAGTGATACCCTGGGCTGATGAGTATTAAAGGAGGGGAAAAAACACAGTGCATATAAAATCATGTCTTAATCCTCCAGAGGCTGGGAAAGGGGGAAGGAGCCAACCCTGAAAGTATGTCTCTATAGCTGCTGCTAACAAAAAAAATAAATATTTACTGGAAAGGAAAATGTCAGATGATATATATTAGAAATTATTCAAGCTGGATTAGCCTCCCCAGTGTGAAAGTGGTTGGAGGTGTGCCTTGGACCAACATGGACACTTCTGAGCTACTTTATTCAACAACATTTGCCAAGAAGCCAGAGCCTTTCCAAGCCCTAGGTCTGGACTCTCTGGAAATTCCTGCCTGTTTGAACTCTGAGCCAGGGCAGAGTGCATTTGGTTTGCTTTTTATCCATGAAATATTTTGTCAAGAACAATTTTTTTTTGGGGGGGGGGGAATCTACTCCAAATTCTGGAAGAAACAAAAGGAAAACATTGGCTATGAGGTCGAATAGTTCTGGTTTTGACCTGATCATTTTCCAAGAGAAAATCCAAATTTTTTAAATTTTTGTTTTTCAGAAAGTAGCTGTCCTGCAGGAAATTCCTGATGCATGGGTGTGCCGCCCTTCTGGCAAGAGCACTTGCGATCAAACTGATTGAAAAGCCATTTAATTGGAACTGTTTTAAAACTGAACAAAAAATTGGCAAGGTTAATGGAGGGAAGCACGGGCAGGCCCAGGGGAAATAAATGAGAAGCAGAGTCCTCTCAGAAGCTGATTTTGCAATGATCTGGCATGGAGAAAGGATGAGAACCTCCTCTGCAAAAGGGCATCCTTGTTGCCGTGATCACATTGTGATGCACGTGGACTCTTTGCAGCCCACAAATCCTGCTCCTCCAAATCCCCTCTTCGACTGTTTTATCTGGGGAAAGGGGAATGGTAGGATCCTGGTACTCACCCAGACTTGGAAGCAGTGCTAAGCTTGAACATACCAAGCATGAACATACAGGATCAGTTTTGAGCCTGCCCGTACAAAAGTATCTCTTGTGCTGGACACAAGATGCCCAGATTTGTGACCCATTTCTACAGTATTTTGAAAAGGGACATATTCTTGCTTGCCCCACTCAAGAAGGGACATAGAAGACAGGTCACTAGGCAAATTCACAGAAAAAAGGTGAACAGAGACTCTAAAACACAAACCTGGGGAATCAATACGGGGACTGTATCAGTGTGCCTCTTTTCTGGTTTCTCCAGAAAAGTTTTTGTCAAGCTTGTGGGAACCCCTGGGAGTGGAGATGAGATATTTTTTCCTGAGGCCCAGATTGTGAGGGAATATATTTTTACCAAAATGTAATTCAGAGCTAACATTGTCGTAGATATAAATAAATTATAAATAAAATAATAATTTATACCCAGATACCTTTCCTCTTTTCCGCGTGATTGAAGTGTTTGTGTTGGGCTCATACATCCTGACATCAAGCTAGGCATATGGAGGTGCTTCTTGGACGTACAGAACAGTCCCTGGTGAATGGCTGAGTGGCCAAATACCACATCTCCATGGATGAGAAGTGCTCACCCAAGTGGTTTTCTCTGTCTAGAGGCACCATCTAGGGAAGTCACATGTGGTCACCACCCCATGTCTCAAATCTTTGACAAACTAGTCCTCAAGTCCAAATAAACACTTTCAGGATTAAACAAGAAAGGAGACTTGGATGCTGAAAACTGCCCAAAGGTTTGGTTGTCCCATTATCCAGACAAGGCAGACACAAAGTGTTCCCAAACCCATTCTGTTGATTTAAACTAAATCCCAAGAAAAACACCCCCAAGTAAAGCGATGTGTGGAGGCTGATGGAGCAATTCACACCTGAATGATAAATCCCCATTCTCTCCAAGAGAGTGACAATTTTTTTTTTTCAGTGTGCTTGGCTTTTGTCTCCTATGAAATTAGAAGTCTCCTGCTGAGGGTTGGGTTTCATGTCTGGGTCACAGTTTCTACAGAAAGGAATTTTCATTAGGGTCTTGGAAACACTTAAGCCTCCCTGTGCAACTGATCTAGCTGAGCTTTTCATAACTAGCAGGACTATGGATGCCATCAGCAATCAGGGGTGAAATCTCAAGCAACCTGAGAAGGAGGTGTGAGCTGTAGGATGAGACAGGATCTCATAGCAAGATTAACATGGACTGTGAGGGTAATTAACCACAATAACTTTTTTGCTGCAGGTGAGGTGGAGGGTACCTCCCCGTTGGCAGGCAAGGTGGTGTATGGGTTCCCTGTTTCAAGGGGGAGTTAATTCACCAAAGTCCTTTGCCTGGTGATGTGCAGGGTGACAAGCTAGATTATGAAGCTGGAACAGGGATTTAGGGGCAAGCCTAGTAACAACTGAGCTCTCAGGCCACGCAAAGTGTGAGAAGTAAAAACCTATTCCCAACAAATCAAATGATGTGGCAGAAACAGTTTATCCCAAAGAGACCTGGGAGCTCCTCACAGGGCAGATAGGCTCTGACCAGCAAAATTTGAAGAATACATTTCTAAGCCTAGAATACATTTCTAAGCCTGGAACTTGCCCTGTTTTCTGAGGACATTGTGAAGGGACTAGTTCCTGCTCCCTAGCAGCTCTTTGTGCAGTTCAAGCAGGAAATATATTTGAATCTGCCTTTGATTTTCTCTCTCCAGGCTGCACAATATCACTGCTCTCAATTTTTCTCTATGGATCCCATTTTCCAGTCAATCTCATTAATTTTCTCTCTACCTAATACACATCTTTCTTGAAGTGGTGATCAAAACTAGACAAGTTTTTCCATTTCAGGTCTAACTAGAGATGAGTAGAGAGAAGAAGCATCCCCACATCCTATGGGCTGTCTCAGGTCCTAAAAGTACCTCATCGGTATCATATGGCGTAAATCAAGCAGTAACACTGAAAAACATGCGACAGCAGTTGTGTAGGATAAAAATGGTGTTCTTTTGTGCCCTTTTTCCTCTGTTGAATGTGATGAAAATGTGGAATGTATCTCCTCCTCCCAGCCCCAGCTTTCTTTGCATAGGCAAGATGCCAAAACCACAGAATGAGTTAAAAGAAAGCAAAATAACTGTTGTAAGGTGGACCTCTTCATCAGCCTGCTATGTTCAAAAGTCTTCTGCATTGAATAAAACAAGTTTTGACATACAACCCTGAGAGAAAAGATCTGTAAAGACTCTATCATAGCTCTCACCCTGATAACAGGTGATGATCCATTGCAATCCAGCTGGGGTCGTGAGGTTTGGGGTGAATCTAGAGCATCAATGAACATACAAGGATACTCAGTTTCCTTTGACAAACAGGAAAACCAGACCAAAAATGTGAAGCCTTTCCTCCAAACCACATATAATGGGGCATTGGAGGCAACAGCAGTGGGATAGGCAGCTTGACTTGTTCAAGGTGAAAGCTGCTCAGGTTCTTAACTGAAATTTAATCCTTTAATGTGGGTGGTGGGTGCTCTTTTTTTAGGTCTCTCTCTTTTTTTATAGCTGATCCAATTTTCACATCCTGGAAGCTGCTACACTGTCTTACAGTACTCTTCTTGCAACAACTCTTTTTTTTCAGAATAAAACTGCTGTTTAAACACTTGGCAGCTGTGGAGTGTGCTTGGGTGGTGCTGGGGCATCTCTGGGCTCTTCAGTCCTTCCTCCTGTCTGGAGCAAGGCTGTTGCCAGGACTTGGTCAGGCTTGCCATGGCTGTGTTTACCCAAGTTTAGAAATCCTCCAGGGATGGAGATCCCCCACCTTTGGTGTCCTGACCCAGAGCTGTACTACTGTAACTGCCAGGAATTCCTAATGTCAGTCCAAGTCCCCCAAGCTGCCAGTGGTGGCTTTTTCCCTTGTCATAGAATAGTTTTATACAAGGAAAGCTTGGCTCCATCATCGTTGTGCCCTCCTTGGAGCAGCTGTCTTGCTGCAGCTGCTAGAAAGGGCTACAAGGAATGTGCTGTATTTAGAGCAATAATTCGGGTTGGAAGGGGTCTTTGGAGGACACGTGGTCCATACCCCACCTTAGTCATGCTAGACAGAGGTTGGTAGGAGCTCACCCTTCTTCATCAACTATACAGGAAGGAGGAAATAGGTCCCTGGTTTCTAGAGGGCTGAAGTGTGACAGGATTGGGCACTGTCCTCAGAGTCCCACCTTCTCCTTAGCCCCAGAGGCACAGCAGATGCTGCTGTGCTACTTATGCAGCAGAGGAGGCTGCAGTTGTCTGAATGCTTCTCCTGTGCTCTGATGGAGGCTTCTTCCATGCAGGACTTGGTAACCCATGTTGGGAGGCTCTTCAGGGTGGGCCGTGGGACTTATATGTCTCTGAGTGCTGAAGGCTCCTGCTTCTGATGAGAAATACTGGGAACTGCCAAGTTATGTTCACTCATTTCATTTCTACAACAGGCTCCATGTGTGCTGCTGGGCAAGTCTCTCAGTGTCTCCCCATTTCTGCTTCCTAGCAGGAAGACATTCTCTTCTTCTCCCACCTCCATCTTCTCCATTTAGGTGACACACACCTCTGAGCAAAGGGTTATTTTGCTGCCTCCAGCTCTTTGCACCGCTGGGCTCTCATCCTCCCAAGGAAAAAACAAAAAAGCCTCAAGCAGGACATAAAAAGAAAAAAAATAATAATACCAAAAATAGTCACTGTTGAGCAGGTCTCTGGGGCTGCCCCATGGAGAGGAATGCAACCAGAAAAGGAGGCAGGGTGAGGGCAGAGACAGCCCTTGCCACCGGCCCCCACCTGCCCCTCTTTCCCCCACTGTGTGAACCTACTGTAGATCTCTTGAATTTCCCTTTGATGTTTACCTCCCCCCCCAGTAATTCTATTTGGGGGATTTGCTAAAGCGACAGTTAGAAGAATACAGCCTGGAATAGGGCGGCCGAAGGGCGAAAGAATGTTAGAAACAGGATTAAGATCATATTCTACAAGCGGTTGTCAGCCGCTGAATAGGGTTAAAGTTTCTTATCGGGCCGGGGTGCCAGAATGCCTTTGGATTCCTCTCCCCTCTTCCCCTCCCCTCCTCGCGGGGCTTTCAGCCTGGTGGGGACAGGACAATCGTGGCCCTGAATGGGGCAAGGTTCACCCCATGGCGCAGGGGCTGGGAGAGGGGTCAGGGGATTGCTGAGGGTGGAGTGGGCAGGCAGCCCCCTTGCTTGGGAAAAACTGAGGAAAAAAAAAAAAAAAGAAGAAAGGCAATGGTGGTTAATGCTGAAGTGGGTGGAGGATTTGAAGGTGCAAACCTCTACATTATTGGGAGACTCTTCTAAAGTCTCAAGCTCAGTTTCTGGATTTTTTTTTTTTTCTCATAAGGTTTCATGACTTCCACTGGGTATTCTTGGTGTTGTTATTTTGGGTTTTTTTAATTTTTTTTTTTTAATTTCTTTTTTTTTGGTGGGGGGGGGGAACCTCATTGGAAATATTTAGGGTTTGCCTCTGAGGGCAAAATCTAGGGTTTCCAGATGACAGAAAACAAGTCCCAGAAAAGTAGAAGAATTTGGAAATTAGGGGTGTGAGAAATATATGTTGAAAACCTACAGAGGCAAAAGCGCTTCTGAAAGAAGAAATATTTTGGAAGCTTTTGAAGCTACTTTCCTGTAAAAAAAACAAAAACAAACAGACTGAGCTTGCCTGGGCAATGGAATCAAGTAGTATTAAATTCCCCTGGGAAACAGTCATGTTCTCAGTTCAGAAAGCTAAGGGCATACAGGCTTTTGATGTTATGTTTCCAGCTGTAAGATGCTTGTGTCTGGTTTTTTTGGGTTTGTTTTTTGTTTGTTTGTTTGTGGTTTGTTTTTTTGTTTTGTTTTGGTTTTTTTTTAACATGTTAGGACCTTATAATAGAGAAGATTTCGAGGCACCAGTGTCCTCACCTTTCCAGCCTGTGACACACCAGATGGACCCACGTGAGTCCTCTCTAACGTGCAGTTTTCTATTCCAGTAGAAAAAACTTTTTTCTGGTAAGATTCTCAAACTCATTTGGGGAAATCTGGGTTTTGTTTGACTAATCTATTTAGACTATGTGGGGTGTGGAATGTTTTTCACATGTTCTGCACAAAGCAAAGAGAAACTTTGCCATCATTTCTGCTTCGTGTTGGAAAAGAAAGTCTTACAGGTAATACTCTTTCTGGAATGATCAAAAGAGCTGGGGAAAGGAAAAAGCTAGCTTTCTGGATCATGAGTGCATGTATCTCTTCTGTAATGAGAGACTGCATTTTTGTGCAGCCTTTGCCTGTTTTAAAGAATCAGGAAAACTTTGTCAAGAGACTTGTTGATTGGCAAGTGCTCAGCAGAAGCAATGGAAAACCAACAAGAGGAACTGATTCCCCAGAGTTTGCAATATCTGGGGAGTGAGGGGGTGAAAGCCAATAGGGTGAAGTCCCATCTCCTGGAGCCCTGTGAATATGAAAGCATCTTGGCTTTTAAATTACTTTCTCCTTTGTGGTTTACAGAAAGTTGACAGCCAAACACTGAAGTTAAAGGAGTCTTTTATCAACATGAAAAAAAATCTCATCAATTATTTTAGAGACTTGAGAGCAACTTTCCTGATGCTCACATTTGACTGTCCTGTGCAACTTGAGTGAAACAGGGAGTGAAACATGTCCAAAAGCAATGAGGTTCAGGAAAGTGAAACAGAACACACAAAATGATGTAAAATAAATTAGAATTTTAAAATTCCTCCATTTTTCATTGTGCTTTAACAAATACTGCTTTCAATTCCAACCAGGAGTCTGCATTCTGTAGTTCTTATTGATTTCAATTGCAACTGAAAAAAATGTGCCCACACGTCTTTTCTTTTGACTCTTTAATCATTCCTTCCACCTAGACTTTGCCATGTCACTCCCTGCTATCTCCAGCTCTTGTTCCATAATTTCAATCTGCCTGCATGTCATAAGAGCTCCAGCCCCAAGGAGCTGACAAACTGCTGTATTTTTGCACTTCAGCCTCATGCTTCCAATAATCCTCAGTCATTTAAAGCACCAGAATATGAATAATCCTTCTTGTTCAAGGCAAGTGTAATGATAAGGGTTATGGGACCAGAAGGCAACATCATGAGGGCTTTTTGGGCAAAAGATGCTCTGTGGTCAATGTCCATGTATATCATTCACATGTCTTTTGTCCCATTCTGCTCCTGGGTCAGTGTTTTTTTTTAATGGAATCAAGACTTTATACAAATGGAAACATGGTGAAGAGGTTATGCCACTTGGAGGTGGTGTGGTTATCTTGCTCTCAGAGCTGGGGAACACCAAGCCCCTTCAAAGCCATGTCAGGAAATTGTGATAACTCCATCCAAGTGAGCCAGGGCATGGGAGCCACCTTAATTCTCCCTCCTCAACAAACTGGTCCCCAAAGAAATGCCTCTCAGTCAAGGTTGAGCCATCATACAACAGGAGATGATATCTTTGAGAGGGGAGAAGCCTTTTCAAGAGTCTCTGGGAGGTGGGCTGTTACTCCAAATCCATAAAATAAGATCAATAAGAAATTTGTTTCTACCTCATGAATTTCCAATGCAACTGTCTGCTGTTGGCTCCTGGTTGGTTTGGCACTGCCAGTGCAGTGCAAAGTGCTCTTCATTGCATCCCTCAAAGTCATGGCTTGACTCCTTCAAGTAGACACCCAAATATTTAATTTTTTTCCCCACTGTGCTGGCCTGTTCTGTGGCAATTTAGGCTAAGGCTGGTGAGCTCGGTGCTGGCTACCGGCGGCAGCAAACAGCTTGCCAGCACTGGGTGACAGTGAGGGTGACAGCTGGGAGCCTGGCAGGGGGACAGGCAACTCTAAACACATGCTTAAACACGGGGCTATTTGCCCAATAATCAGTAACATCGAGAGGGCGACATTAAACAAAATAATAAATTGTGTGCTGGGCTTCAAATTGGATCCCTTTTTTTATTTGATTTTGCCAGGATTTATTCCATTTGACAAACCATGCTGTTTAGAATACAATAGTGGCATAATCACAGCCCGGGGCTCTCATTCTTCAAGATAATGGGATACTTATTCATCTAAGGCAGGTACAAGTCTGTCCTTGGCTTTCAAGCCCCCCCCACCCCCCCTTCACCTCCCTTTAAAACAAACAAATAAATAAATAAATAGCATCCCCTGCCCTGTTTACATATCTTGACAATTTATTAGTTAGGTGTGACAGCACAGGAATTTTTCAATGTACAAGGCATCCTGGCTGGTGTGTGTGTGTGTGTGTGTGTTCCGCTTCATCCTCAAGAAAAAGAGAGGAGGGATTGCTTTTGTTCAGCCTGACACGCTGGAAGTGCAGCAGATAGGAGCCCCTGGTCCCCCTACAAAGACCTACTAAAAAGCAAGGGGGTTCAAAGGTCAACTGGAAGGGCTGAGCTGAGATCCTGGTTCAGGCTCTGAGGGCTTAATTTCAATATCTTTTTCAAGTGAAGGTGAATGAAAAGTGAATTATTTGTTTGTGTGTTTTTTTGTTTTTTTTTTTTAATTTGTAGAAGCACAGCCATTTTTTTAGGTATTGTTGGGAAAGGGAAAGAAACTAACTGGTCTACCAGTAAGGTTCTGCTTAGTGCTAAAAAGAAATGTTTGGTTTTCAGTTAACAATGAAGGGAAATAGGGGAAAATATGTGGTAATCTGGACCTAAAAAAATATTTCAATAGAATTCTACCTATTTGGGATTTCACTCTTCTTGTTTTCCTGCTTTCCCATTTCCCCTTGCAGCCTGCTGCATCCCCTTGGCTGCTTTTGAGTGAATTTGTCCCTAAATTTCCTTTCTGAAAACTCAAAAGCTCCCTCTCTGATGCTTTTCTTTTGTTTCAAAAACAAAACAAAACAAAACAAAACCAAACCACAAAAAACAAAAACAGGGCAGATGGGAAACCCTCTCCCATTCCTGACTCTTTTCCTGAGATCTGGTGAAGATTTGACACATTCCTGCAGCCAACGAAGCCCTGCAGACATCCTGGGAGGTGGAGAGACTTAAAAACACAGGTGAAAGCAAAGCAAACAAACAAAATTGGGGAAGTGGGGATGAAATCAAATGCACATCACTTGGGCCTATTTGTTTGAGCCAGTTAGAAGAGCTCCATGCAAAGAGGAATTACTTTGAGGCAACTCAGACACCTTTCTTTTCTCTGTGGGTGTCTCTGAAGGCAAAACTAATTCACTTCTTCTGCTCCACCAGGTCTCCCTTCCATTGTTCCCCACTAATGTAATTTTTTTTTGTCTTCCTTCAGAAACATTCCTGCCTGAGTAACCATCCCCAGAACAGAGAGTGAGGAAAGGAAATTAAGATGGTTTTGAGGGTTTGAGAGATATCTCATGTTTCAGAGTGGATCAGAAGGCCTTTTTTTTTTTTTTTTTTACCCTTTATGGTACCTGTTATGGGGAGGGGCAGCAAACATGTTGTATGGCTTAGCTGAGGGGAGAGGGCTGGGCTGGTCTTCAGGAAGCTGGGATGCTTCTCTCTTCTCCTGACACACAGCAAGAAACGTGTCCCTAATTCTACATATGGGTCTGTCTACAGCAGATAATCTCTCTGGGGAAGAGTTTCATCTTTGGTGGTCTCCATAAAGCAATCAGGAAATTTTTACTAGGTGGTTTCCAGTTTTACCTGGGGAAGGGAGGAGGTTGTTCTGCAGGAGGTGTCATATGAGACATTTTTGGTGAAGCAAAATCAAAGCTGCCACATAACTTTTGAGTGTGCCTCCATGACCACAAGCTGAAGGGAGCTGAGCTGCTTCCACCAGGTGACTGATTTATCTTGTTTTAGGAAAGTTCATTATTTCACTAAAGACCAGTGAGACTGTACGCATGAAAATCCATCAGCAAATGTTTTGTCAGGGTAACACCGTGGATTCCAGTTTTTCCTCCGTTCTACCCAGGGCAGCTGTGGAGACCTGCAGCTTCTGAACTGCTTTTCTTTTCTCTGGTGTTTTTCATGGAGTCCTTGGAAAGATGGTCTCCTGTCCCTGACAGCCACCCTGGCCATGGCCAGCAAACAGATGAGATGAGCCACCTAGCTCACAGAGCCTTTGGGGTGGTGAGGATCTATTAATTGACTCCATAAGAAAGAAATAATGGGAAAAATAGCATAAATATTCTACTTTGGATTAAAATGCCTTTGCATTAAGTGTGGCATAGGGTTTGATGTTCAAAAGTAACAGCTCCAAAATCAGTCTGGGAAAAGTAAGTGCCTCACCTGAGCTTCCTAATGGCCATGTGACCCCATGGGCCACCCCATGAACATCGCTTCATATGGAATAATTCCAGTCAGATCTCATCCCCTTGTTCACTGCCACATAATTTTTAGCCTCCCTATATCCTGTTGAAAGTAATTCCTCCAGCTAATAATAGGCTGTCAAATGAGACCTCTTTAGTTTGCTTTGCAGGTGATGGAGTGACTTTGGGTTTGTTTGTTCAGTGGGTCTGGTTCTCCCTAGTGCAAGGGGAACAATAACATGGGTTTGGCCTTTGCAAACTGTCATGAGCTGTGCTGGGAGATGGACAGGCACAGCTCATGGTGGGGTGGACAACAGTTCTCTGCAGATGGTGTCACCTACATGGAGCATTTTATGTCAGTTTATATCAGGCTAAGTTGGCTGTTATAAAACTACCCCGATTTCTCAGTCACATCCTAGAGTGGATAAGTAATTCTGTGATGTCTGTTTCCAGTATGATTCCTATTAAAAAAAAAAAAAAAAAAAAGGAGGAATTTTGATCTCCAAGGAGATGAAAAATCCCACCAACATCCTCTTTTATTGGACCTTTCATGATGTTTATTGAAATAACCCCATACCCCTGTTTATCAGTTTGCCCATGTGTTTTCTTGTGGATACGGTGCAATCCAACACTCATATTTTGCTTTACTAATGAAGAGAGAATGTGTCTGCAAGGAAGCCAAGTTGAAGGGAATCCATACCTTGCTGGTGGTCTGGATACACGTCTTGCTTCTGTGGGTGAGTAAATTAACTTTGCTTTAGGTCCCTGCATTCCCTGCTCAGGATCTGGGGAAGGTGATGTGCAAAACCCCACAGCACAGATGCCGTGACAGCCTGAAGGTCTGCAAGCACAGCCTCTGCTCTGGTGGCTTCCAGGGGAAGCAAAGTTGAGAAATGGACTCAGCTTGTCCCAGCCCTGCCAGAGCAGGGCAAGAAAACAACTTGGGGTGGAGGTTTGTGAAAAGGAAGCGGGATTGGGGGTGGAAGGGTACAATACAGACACCCCACTCCCAGGACTGCAACATGGAGCTGAAGCTGGGACTAATCACAGGTCCTGGCTGAGCTGCCAGGCTGAGTATCTTGGTCAATCAGGGCTTGGAGAAGCCAAGAACCCTATTTCATTAGCACCTCTTGATTTCTACAGATATCAGACAGCTCAACACCTTCAGGCTCTGGGTCTAGTTTGGTAAGCCCAGTGCAGGTAAGGTGCAGTCCTGACACCTCAGCACTTGGGCACTGCCCTTGTCCTGCACTACAGGAATGAAAGTATTTTCCTCCATCAGCTGCAGAAGGCAAAGAATGGGCTGCAGTCTGATGGATGGGAGACTGGGCTTCACCCCATTGGGAAGTCCCTCTTGCCTGGGGATGCTGGACCAGAGGGAGAGAGCCAAAGGATTTCCCAGGGCTGAGGAAAAAGCCAGCCTTCTCTAAAAAGGGAGTTGCAAATCCTGAACAAATCCTGGAGACACCGAGTGAAATATATGCAAAAGCCTCAAGTGATACACAGACAAAAGTTGCAGGTATTTAAGTCACTTAGGTGTTATTAATATTTGCTTTGTCAAAGGCAAGATGGGTTTCTCTGACATGTGCCTTGCAGCAAGTTAAAATAAAAGACCCTTCTGGACTTGCAGATCCTGAGAACAGAGCTGGCCTCAGTGTGTAATAGGATCTTCACTGCTATTCTGCAGCTTGAATAACATTATGGTGACTTTGCATAGATTTTTTTCCCTTAATGCAAATAGGAAAATGATTTTCTAATCGGGTAAGATAAGGCTGAAACATGATAGATTGAGTTGGGCTTGTTAATGAAATAGAAAGAAGTGGCCTGTAGCTCCACAAAGTAGTCTAACAAATAATGCAACATTTTAAAAATGAGTTTCTTTGGCTGGCAGTGGTGTGAGAGAGCCCTGATGAAAATCTTTGTAATGAATGCATTTCGATGAGCATTTGAAAAATATATATGTATTTATTTGCATTGATCTGTTTATATGGCTTTACATATCAACTTAGTCAGGAAAAATTGAATAAAATGTCTCAGGTCTGGGAAATGAGAAGAGATTATGAAAAGCAGATTTAATATAGCACCGTTTTTTGATGTTTGTGGCACATTTCATCATATTGCCAGAGACACCCAATTACACAGCTTGCAGAGTAATCAGCAAATGGGGGATCCGAAGGAGAATATTAACTGTGGTCTTTTTTTTCCCCTTCCTCCTCCTCCTTCTTTAGCAAATGTTATGTTATGCTTTATGGAAATGGATCAAAATGCCACATGTGCAGTTAATACTGAGCTCTGGAGCTCTTTCAAATCTTATTTTTCCCCCTACATTGTATTTTTCTGGAACAAACCTCCTGATAACTTTCAGACATGGCTTTTAAGGACAAAACATCACCTTGAACTTCCTGCAAGTTTGGGTTCCAGTTTGAGCAGGTGGCTGACTTTACCTCATCGACCTCGTGTGTGTTGGGGGGGAAAAAATCAGGGCTTATTCTTAGTTGCAGATAACCACGTGAGGGTGTGATCATAGCTGATCTGTTTGTTTTCCTCTTGGTGAAGGCAGGAATTGACTGAGCTGTTTGGTGGCCTTGAAGGTCACAGGCTCTCCTTACCCACAGGGTTTTTAATATTCAAAACAAACCTGTAACTCCAGTGAAAAAGGAAATCTAGTGATTAATACTTCCCTCGCTATGGAAAAAAATGGCAATGATTGCAGGCTAGGGCAGTTGGAGCTGGCTGATGTTCTGGGTGCATGTGATCAAATGGTCCTCAAAGGCACTGATGAAACCCGGTAAAAAAAAATCAGAACTAAAAATATTGTTGGCAGGGGTGTTCCCAGGCTATGTTTATATTCTGAGTATTCCTGGATCTCTGACTGTTTTGAGAGAAAAATTACTTTTTTTGAGAATGTCACAAAATTTACTAATCATTATTACAAATGCACTTGCTTTTCCTTCCCAACAACTTCTCCCCTAATACATTTTTTCCATCTACAATATTTCTACAGTTGGGAAAAGAAGCTAGCAAGTCATATTGGTGGGGGATAACATTCTAAAATTGAATAATTTGATTCTTTTTCAAGAACTTAATGAACAGATGACTTCAGAAAAATCTCAATAAATTCAGGCATCAAATTAGACCTGTAGCCAAGATGGAAAGCCATGGATATTGTTCACACCTTCCTGCCCAGGTAGGTTAGGTTCAAACCAACCCTGAGAAAGCAGTGATGTAGAGGGATGATGGCATTTCTGCCATCTTCTTGAGCACAGACCACTCTGGCTTGCTTGCCTTAGAAAAGAGAACAAGTCTTTCAGCAAAAGAACAGAGACATCTCCAAAATTGCAGGAAAGCCCCAAACCACTTGAGAATGGTCAAATTTATCCTGCACAACTGCCTTTAAAGACAAGTTCTCTGGTCAGGTCTTCCCCACCCCATCAGGCACCAATTTATCTCCTGGCTTGTGCTGGGAGGTGACGAAAGCAAATCCCTTGTGCTTGCCAAAGGTGACTTTTCACTTGCCACCCCAGCTGGAAACAGTGACCACAACAGCCAGAAGCTGATGTTCTGCCTGTTTTTCATGCAGACCTTTCCTTGTGGTCCCAGCCTCCCCTGGATGACAGGCAATGGCACTCACCACCCTCAGTGGGGACATGGCAGGGACATGGGGACAGTGAAAGGAGCATGGGTTCTGGTGTGGGCACTGTTATTTGACCCTCTCTTCAGATCCAGGTATTTTGCCCCACAGCTGGGACACAATGCAGGGACAAAACAGATCAGGCTGATGCAGTAACACTCCGGGTGATTGGCTAGGGTTGATGTTAATGAAGGATTTACAAAACAAATTGTCTTTGACTTTTTTTTTTTCTTTCTTTTTTATTAGTGGAGTATGAAAACAGGCAATAATTTTACAGAAAGCAGGACTGGCACAATTGGTACATAGCATCATGCTGCAGCTTTTCAGAAATGAATATAAACTCTTTTATTTTTCTCTTCTTCTTTTACCTACCAGAATAAATAAATATGATACACATTTGAGTTCCTCAATAGTGAATTCTAAAGCACAAGATCTTACACTACAGCTCAATTTTACAGCAATCTGTACAGTATATTACTTTTATTTCCTTTTTGTTCTTTAAAAGCCTTTGTTCCTTTGCAATATAGTTTTGACAGACAAACACAGTTACACTTTGGAGCTAACTGTACACCTTGGGCCAGAAGCTGGGGAAAAAAATTAAATCGATTGCTTCCTGTCATGAGAAAATAAACCAAAAAATTATTTTCCATTGCACAGACGTGTCTAAATTTCTGCAGAATGAGATGGCCCAGCTCAGTCACCAGGGCAGTCAAAAAAGCCTTTGGCCATTCATGGGGCACCAGATGCACTCCTGAACTTGCCATGGGTTTAATCTGTGTCTGTCTTAGACAGCTTTTGCAGAGGACGTCTAGCTTAGAGTCCAGACTATTAGAAAAAAAAATTCATTTTTTTGTTAGTATATGACAAATATTATATTCTTTACAAATTAATTTTGTGGCTAAATTTTGTGCTTAGCTGTGGCATCGCTCCACTGAACTTGGTGGGGTTGTTCCACTACGGCATCACAGCAGTGATGGGGGGCTTTATGTGGTGTCTAGATGGCACTTCATAAGTGCCTCATTCCTCTGAAACCAGTAAGATTGTGTGGCCTGGGCTGTATCCTGAACCTTGGGGGGGCCCTGAGGCCAAGCTCATCACTGGCATTAATGAGAGCCTTCACTAATGAGAGGCAGGCACAGTATAGAAGAGGTGACATCCGTGTCTCAGCTTTTTGCATCCCTTCCCCAGGCAGCCTGAGCAAGCAGCAGACAGCAAGGACTCTGCTGTCCCTGCAGCTGGGAAGGGAACAGCCTGAAGTCTTAAAAGCCCGTGGAAAACAGAAGAAGTTAATCATAACCGGGCAGTTTTGTAACATGGTGGGAAAGTCACATACACACATCAGAGCTGGGGACTTTCTGTTTATTTGATCTTGCTTGGCTGGAAATCTGTGAAGTCTGGGCTTGTTTGTTTGTTTGCTTGTTCGTTTATTGCAGCAACTTTTTCTTATTCCTCTGCTCTGGGTTTGGAGGAGGGCAGACCTACTTAGAGAAATAGCTTTCCTCACTCTACAGAAAACACAGGAGATGAATTGTGTTGCTCTAGAACAGAACATAAAAAAATCAGCAAGGGGCACATGGAGAGCTAAGTAGGGAGAAAAATAAAAATCAACACAGCTTGTAAAAACCAGCAGGAAATTTCTGTAATTGACTTATTTTCAAGCTTAATTGAGTTATGTTTCATAGCTACTGTAATTACACTAATAGAATAAGTTTGATTCTATTTCACATTTTCTTTCTAAGGAGGTTTATTTAATGCTTTATATATGAACTCTTCAGAAGTGTCCTCAAAACTGTTGCACCCACGGCAGTGCCACAGGTGGCACACAGAGACAGAAATGGCTCTGGTTCTCCACACCCTTTGGGGTTTGATGTTTATCCTTTGGCTGGCTGTGGTGGCAACAGAAACTGGTTAAAATTCTTCACACAGTGAAATACCAAAATGAGAAAAGAGATGTGGGGAGATCTGCTTGGTGGTTATTTTCTTGCTGGGGAGCGTTTTTTGCGCGGCCTACACAGGAAATGATTTTTGGCAGGAGAAGTACAGGCAAAACTTTTCTCCCTCTTTATTTACTTAGTCACCATCAAATGCCGAAAAATTAAAAAGGATTTAAAAAGAGGTTCCCTCCCTGCCTCCCAGCATTGTTACTGGATCTTTTCTCACTGGTAGTATTTAGTATTTCTCCTGCAGTATTAAAATACCTCCTTTATTTTATCTACGCCTCTCAGAATTCTCTTGCAGGGTAGAAGAATTTAACTGCAAACTCTTATCCTGAATATTGTGACTTCTTTTCTCCAGGACCCCGACCCTGCAAGGACCATAGCTAAAGCCTTAAAAATTCATTAAGCAGGGTCTGGAGCCATAGTTGGTTCATGAAGGAAAGAGAACATAAGAAAAGCAGTAAGAGGGGGAAAAGACCAGCAGAGGAAATCTCTGGGTACATAACCTGTTTCAAAATAGGAACTAGGAAGAGTTTTTTCCAGTCTTTCAATCATTGTTTTTAAAGGACTGTGCACAGCCTTTTCCCAGCCTCCTTGCCGTGCTGTACATTTCTTTGGCATTCCTTTCAGGCATTAAAAATCAACTGGATCATCTGCATTACAAAACACAAAACTTTGCTTCTCTTTTTTGCATTTATCTCCCTGTATCCAAAATTGTACCAGGTATGCTTTGCCCTGGCACCTGGTTGGCACAGCATCCAGAGAAGAGATAGCTTCCTATTTTTCCCCATAACAGTTCATCTTTTAACAGAGTAGGATTTCTGGGCAGGAATTTTGTGCCTGTGATGGAATAAACTGCATTAGATCCATCTGCAGTGTTGATTAAAATGCATCAGATTATCTGCCTGGACAGTGAGAGGGACCTCATCCCTTTTTGCTTCTGAGACTCCATCAACAACTTCATTTTCACAAATACCTGGTGGTGGTTATTTGTGCCACAAATGGCTGGTGGAAGGACAGGGAAGAAGCAGACCTCATATTGCAAATCAAGAGAGATTTGGAGGGGTTCTTCTCACCTGAAAAAGTGTTCAGGTTTGTAAAGTTCAAAGAGAAATGATGCAGAATTACTCCCTTTGGTTGAACAGGATGCAGAGTTTTTTCCTGTGTTTTCTGGGTTTGTTTTGTTTTTGTTTTTGTTTTCGGGTTGGGGTTCTTTTTGTCAGAAAAAGCCAAAAGCTCAGAGGCCATAAAACAATTTGCAGGAAAAAGTCAATTTTGACAGATAATTCATTATTAAACTTTTGCAAACTGGGAGCCTAAATTTTTGGATTTTTTGCAGATACAAATTATTTTTGGCTTTATATGCCAGCTTACTCCCACCTTGGATATTTAATTTTGACCATAAGAAGTTAAACCCCGAACTTGTCATAAAATACTTCTGGAGCTCATATATATTTAAGGCAATCTATTTTTTCTTTTAATTTTATTTTTTTATTTTAAAATTTTAGATAGTTTCATCCTGATTTAGAACAAGAGAAATAATCTACCCATAAGAAATATTCACATGCTCTGGTCCAGGACCACCAGCACCTGGGGCAGTGGAGGCAGATGAGGATGACACTGAGCAGACATCCAGGGACTGATGGAGATCTGGATGTCTTCTCTCCCAGTTTGCTTTCTGGGCTGTGCTAGCTGCATCCTGATGGCCATGGTTTTAACAACCTGCTAGATGCTCCTTCTGGGAAGTTCTTGGCAGCTCCTCCAAGCCTGCTGTGAGGATGTCAGCGACACCATGAGGGACAAAGGGGACAGGCACCACGGCTGGTCAAGATGTGTGAAGATGGTAAATGTTAAAATGAATTTGTGCACTGAGGCATGGGGAAGATTTTCCCTCCATGGCTTGGTGGGGAAGGTCTCATCTCCCTCTGGAGGATCATGGCAAATCTAGGACTGGATCAAGTGAGCTCATCTCCTGCCCTCCATGTCCCTGCCTTACAGAAGCAGGGCATAAATCCACATATTTTGACCTTCCTGTGGCAAATGCCATGGTATCCATCATGACCTATGATAATGCTGTATCTGCCCTGAACTAAGCCAATGTCTCCCTTTCCAGTCCCATGGTACCTGGGCAGAGGAGAGGTGCCTGTCTGACCTGGGATAGTAAAAGAGCAACTCCAAGCCTCTGTTCTCCTCCTGAAGCACCTACTGAGATGAGTTGCAGTTTCATGGGTTTCTTTTATTACTTACAGAAGAGCTGACGTCCAGGTCTGGTCTCACTCCCAATTACCACCCTTCTTTGCTTCATCAGCTCAGTCTAAACTGGCACCAGAGAACAACATCAGAAAGGGCATTGATTAAATTTGGAGTTTCTCTGTCCTGGCAAAGCAACTCCACAGCTTACAAATGTGTTGAGCTTAGGAGGAGGCAGAAAAAATAAAGGTGAATATAGCTTTTTGAGGAAAGGGGAGGAAAAGAATTAAAGCTTTGTACTGGTGTCCCTGGTTTGGGTGACAGGCTATTAAAAATGAAGGCTGGGACTTTAAAAAGATCTTTTTGGAGACAGTAAGTGTACTTTGGTGGTTTTAATTTAATCAGACTCCTTTGAAAGCAGCAGCCAAAAATCTGCTTCCGACAAATATATTTGGTTTTGGCAAAGTGGAGAATTTTGCTGGTCATGGAGGCTGATTTGACAAAGTCAGGAAAACAAAAGCTGAAGAGAAACATCCCAAACTGAAGTGTTTGGCATAATAAAAATACTTAAGGAAGATGCTCCATTTTCCTTGGAAGCTGGTGCAGTCAGTGAGCTGCCTTCTCTGGAGGTCTGCTCTTGCTGCAAGTTTGAGGGATAAAACACCATTTCCCATCGCACTTGGCTATTTTTACATCTCTATTTGCAGAAGTTAGATGTTAGATGTTTCTCCAAGAAGCATTACTGGAGATGAAAAGATTCTTCCCCCACCATGTTTTAAGAGGTAATTCAACCCTTGGCTTCTGCACAGGTGTGAAGCAAGGTGGGATTGAGATGGGCTGTAGGCTATGGGTCTGTGGCCTCATACTTAAATCACATATGGGCCAGCTGATCACCTGCAGCAAATTAGCACCACTCTTCTCTGTATCTTAGTGGTAGACCTGGCTGACACCCATGGGATTCACACTTAGCACCTGCCCCAGTGTCAGTCTGGACTTTTTTTGGTCCTAGGCAATATTAGAGATTAGATCTGATTACCATCCATCTCTAATGCTCAGGATATCAGCAGTGGGTTCACAGGATTTATATGGTTTGGCAGAAAGTGAGTTGGCAGAAACATTGCTTCTCCCCAAGGAAAAACCACCCCAGGCTGAATGATAGGTCATTCCTGTGAAACGAGGATGAAACTCTTCATGGAAATTATTTTGAAGCTGGTGAATTTTGGTCATTTGCAAACCCTGTATTTTTGGCAAGTTCATCTACTGCCCCTCAACTCCAGAGAACACAAAGCCCCTGCTTACCACCTGCTTTGCCTCCAGCATTGCAGCATTTTTCACTTGTTACATTTTCACTTGCTAACCAGTTCCTGAGGCTGCAGGGCTTGAGGGTAGAATTTGGTGATCAGAGCGTTTCTCTAAACACAGCTTGCATTAATCAAGTTTTTGTCAAAGAACCATATAATTCATGGTGTATGAACACACCAGGAGTTCATACAAAGTTTTTATTATTCTCTATTGTCAAAGTAGAACCAATATGCTCTCCAAAAAGAAAACCCTGTAGTTTGTAAATAGAAGAGTTTACACTTCACTGAGGATCAAAGGGGGAACAAACTAGATCAAAAAATACTCCTGTGAATTTGGCTTTCATTTTTCTCCCCAGCCAGCAGCATCTGGCCAAAATTTTGTCCTCTGTCTTTGAACAAGTGCTATTAGAAAGTAAACAAAAACCTCCTTGCCTTATCGGAAGTGCTTAAACAGGAAATTCATCTTCACATCATTTCCTGGCCGGGAGAATATCAGCTTGAGCAGAGCTGGGAGAAGTGGAGCGGAGAAGTAAGTGCACAATCCTTTCTCTTTGTCAGAAACACCTTTAGGACAGCGACCCAAGAAGAGCAGGTAGCTATGAGCTGAGGTGGAGAGGATGGCTGATTTGTAACTTTGATACTAGCTACTAAAATTAGAAGGAGAGGGGAATAAAAGCAAAAGATGTCACAGTTCTGTAACACCGACAGTAACACACAGGTGATGGGTGCTGTCAACATTATAAACTATTTACAGGATGAAGCAGGACTCTGTTTTCTCAAAGAATGCAGCAACAACAACAACAAAAAAAAGGTGTATATAACATGGTTGGCACCTTATCGCAGGGGTGAGGAGAGGGGCCTTCTCCTGAACTTTGCAGGCTCCACTCATTGCAGTCCAGAGGACAGTTCATCTGTCCCAACACACCTCCTCCCCCCCCCACTTCCTCCTTAAATATTAGCCAAGACCAGGCTGGTAGCATGAATGTCTGATGCAGTCACGGTGCTATTCAGACGTTAATAAACGCAAAGTTTTCCCTGAAAGGGAGCACCTTATTCCAAGAAGAGATGAGAGTGGGTGGGAGTTGGAGGAGTAACATGTCGAGTGCCAACCTCTGGTGCATCTTCCCATGGGCAGTGGTAGCTCATCTGGCAGTCAGTTGGGTAGGGTGTCCAGGCCAAGGGATGCGGCGTGTTGCTTTGCCCGGAGCCTTAGGTTCTCAATACTTGTTGTTTTACTGTTCAGGCTTGGAAGGGAGCTGGAGGCCTGCAGGATGGGTGAGGACCAGACCTGCTGAGCGTGGGAGAGCGACTGGTAGTAGGACTGACAGTGCAGGGAGCTCAGCGGTGCCATGTTGACGTTCATGCCCAAGTAGGGCATGGCAGATGGTGTCCCCATTTCGAAGGAGGAGTAATGGACCAAGTTGTTGGTGGCTGCCATGTGCTGGCGGAATTGCTCCTGCAGGCGGAAGAGGCTCAGGGGGGAGGAGGAGTAGGAGTGAGTCTGAGACAGGCCGCTGCTGGATGAAGGTGTCACCGTAGTGCTGATAGGGGACTCTGTAGCAGGAGATAGAGGGGATGGGGTTAGTTCTACAGGCCAGCTGCAGGTCCTGACCCACACCCGAGCAGGGCTCAGACTGCACTACGAGCTGCTCTCCTGTATCAGAAGGGTGAAACAAAGGGGTTGTAGCTCAGGAAGGCTAAATATATCTGTTCCATACTTAGCATCTTAATTCCTAGAAATGAGGCTGACTTCTTTGCTATGGCTTACCTGCTTCTGGGCACTGTTTTCCCAAGCCCTAGCCTAAGGAGAATGTTTTTGCTTTTTCTGTGCTCCTGCTACCTTAGACATTGTGTCCTTTCTGGGCCCCTTTTAGTGCTGGGGACAAGAAGCCAAGTAGTCTGGGCAGCCTACCTGCAAGGATCCATGTCATGGGGAATAAGAGATGAAAACCAACCACCAGCACCCCCCCCTTGGTATACCAGGTCCTGACAGCAACCCCCCCCACCAAGATGCTGCCCCTCACCTGCTTTTGGGCTTGCTCTCTTGCAGTTCAAAACCTTGCTGTCCACACCAGGGCTCTTGTCCACTTTAACCTCATCCAAGGTGCTCTTAAACTCCTCTTCTCTGTCAGTCTGGTCCTCAGGGGCGGACTCGCTGGCCGACTGCTCCGAGAGGGTTAGGTTGAGGTCTGCACCCATCTCGCTTGGGAGGCTCTGGACCTTCTCAGTGTCTGGGGTAGTGGCCTGGGTCTCCAGCACGGGTGGCTCCGTCTTTCCCTCGCTGTGGCTCCCTTCACAGTCCTTCTGCTTCTGCAGCTGCTCCTTCTGCAGGCTCCGCTGCTTCTTCCGGAATTTGGCCCTCCGGTTCTTGAACCAAACCTTAAATGCCACAAAAAGCAAGGGAGAAAACTGGTGAAAATCCTTTGGCTTAGTGCCAAATTCAGCGTAATTCAGCTTGGGAGCTACAGGAGAACTCCAAGTGATGAGGTACTGCAAGCCCCCTGTGCCCAAATGTCATTCCACTTTCTTGGATCTTATAGCTCTACCTTTTTTCAGTGCTTCTACAAATAACACAACAAATATATTTTTAAAAATTTACAGCACTTGCTTAAGCACTTCCTTAAGGCACTCTATTGGTGCTGGTTTTTTGGTTTGTATTTTTTTTTTCTAAATTGGTCAAGCAGTTGTGTCCAACCAGAATGTCTGTCTTACTGCTGTGGCTGATGACATTACACTGGGTGACAGTTCAGTCCTCTGTTACTTTCTAAAACCCTTCAATTGTAAGTGTACCAAAACTAGGGAAACATTAAAAATAAGCCATTGCAGGCATAGGCTGTTATCTGGGAACTGAATTCAAGGAAGGGAAGGGAATTACTGTCTTTTAACTTCAATCAGTGAACATGGCTTGGAAGAAGTATATTTCTTTCTTCTAATACTTATTCACTTCACACTGAAGAACTTCCTATTTAATCTTTAAGCCCAGCAATGCAAGAACCACCCCACCAGCAGGTTACAAAGCACATTGTGTTAATTGCAACTAAAACCAAAACAAAAACAAAACCAAACCTTGGCCTGAGATGTTACAAATATTGACAGTGGTGGAAAAGAGCAGCTGGAATTAGTTGGATTTCTGCTTTTCTGAGAAAGCCAGAAAAGCCTTGCAAAGAAATAAATAAGTAGACTTCTGTTAATGTTTCTAAAATTTTCCCCAAAGAAAGAACAAATGAAAACCAGTGTACACTTCAGACAATCCTAAATTTAAAAAATATGCATTTGAGAATTAAGAATTATTTTAACAGATGTGTGACTACAGATGATTTTATCTCCTCCCACCTCACCCCTGCCTTTGACAACTTCACTGCCTCAAAATCTTTGGTTACACTGGAAGAATCTTGAAAGGTCAAGGGAGCTGTCAACCTTCTGGGCAATCCACTCTATTCTTTTAAACATCCCCACTCACAAAGCCACAAAATATCAGTACCTGGACTCGGGCTTCAGGCAGGTTTGTGCACATAGCCAGCCGCTCTCTCATCACCACATCTGGGTAGTGAGTCTTCTGGAAGGTCTTCTCCAGTGCCTCCAGCTGCTGGGCAGTGAATGCCGTGCGACTCCGCCTTTGTTTGCGGTGCTGGGATCCATAACGTGCCTCCAAAATGATGTCTTGAAATGTACAGCCGTTGGAAGACAAGAAAAGTGGCCAATTTAATTATTGGAATTTGTATGCTGACAGTTGAATAAAGCACTTTGTAACACCAGACAAACATACAAAACATTTATTTTTATTTTTTTTTTGGCTCTAGACTAACAAAACGCATGCATTTTGCTGAGTAATTGAGATGTCCTAGGAGGTAAAACCTCTGACTAAAAAGCCTGTTCTGGAAGGGGAACCAAGAGGAAACCTCTTTCTGTGACAGACTGGAAACGGTCAAAGCTCCATTGCTAAATGTGCTGGAAATAAGCCAGTCTGCTCCAACATCAGTGAGGTGGGGCATGCAGATGTCCAGACCCCAAGGTGGCATAAGCATCTTTCTTTAAGAAAAAGGATTAAACACATACTGGGGAGATTCACCATTATGATCAGCAGAAAGGCTCAGTGTTCTCCTTGCAGCAAAGAGCAGAGCTTCTGTAGGCTGCAAGGCTGATCAGTGGGAAGAGTCCATGCAGCTCAAACCCAGATGCCTCTAGCTCATTTTGTTGGCTCTAGCTTCATTAGAAGACCTGCATCTTCCTAGAAACCAGGCCGAGCTGGCTCTTCTTCATTGTCTTGTATGGAGCTCAGTGTAGTCTACAAGGCATGATATTGGAGAGCAGTTCTGGGCCTTAGCTCAGGAAAGCACTTTAAGCTCATGTGCTTATGTGTGTTTAGTTTGAAAGAATGTGCTCCACTGAGCATGGCCACTCTCCAGCATCTGGGGTGGAAAGCCCAGGCAGGAACCAAGCCCACCCCCACTGAGCATGAGCCCAGAGCTGATGTGCTGAGCTCTGCTCTGCAGACTTGCTGCTCAGAAGCTCTGACTTCACAAACTGGGCTTGCAAAATTGAGGGCAGAGAAGACATCGAGACAGGGGAAAATCTGAGGCCCACGGTGAAGGGCTTGTTATTTTACCAGAGGCATTATTATTGCTCAACAGTTAGTGGGAGTAGAAAGATCTTACATCAACAAAAGTAAATTTCTTTAAAATTAACAACACAACAAAACCCAAAAAAACACCCTTTATTATGCAAGTTGGGACATGGTGTGCTATAGCATTGGAATGAAATAGTCAGGCAAGAGGTTCACTCTCATAGAGGAAATGCAGAAAGAGCTGTGTCTGGTATCGTTTTTAATAGAGTTAAGAGTGTGACTTCCAGTAGAAGGGAGGAATGAACACACTAGAAAACAACCAAACAGGGAGAAAAGTCAGGATTATCAGTGTGCTGAGCCAGATGAAGGCTCTTGCTTGCTGTTTATTTGTGCTTTTGCCACGAGCATCGTGGCGTGAATGTAAACGATAAAACAAAACCTGCTGTCAGGGCAGCTCCAGAACCACACAGCCAGGTTCCAAATATGTTGGCTAACAAGTGTAGCAAATCAGCTTTGCACCATTCAAGCATTCCTCTTCCAAACTTCCAGCTGTTTCACTCCAGGTCAGCAATTGCAGCTCCTTTGCAGGTGACTGCCAAAGTCCCGTGGTTTTGGCAACCTGGAGAAGATGTGCTCAGGCTAAAGGTCTTCGGCCAACTTCAATACACTGTTGGTGGCATACCAGAGACTTTTGTGTCTGAGGTATCAGAGCTCCTCAGGGAGTTAAACCACTGGTAATAGCTGCTGCTTTGGAGGCCAAGGGACTGTCCTCGAAGCACTCAGAGACAGCTCACAGTGCAGCCAGACGAAGAGAAGGGATGTTCCAGGACAAGAAATTGAAGCTACCCCACAACATTTTACAAAGCTAACATTTGTGGTTCAAGTACAAGGAATCTGGAGGAAGGACACAGGTTCAACACCCCACCTGCAGGCTGGAATATTCCCGAATTTCTTGAGTAGAGGTTAGACCTACCAGCTCCCTGGAGGCAGCATTAAGTTTGGCCACTCCAACCAGAGCCAACCGGCAATTACTTTAATGTTTTCACTGTGTTTTCAGGCTTTGTGCAAGAAGGAGAATATAAATTGCAGGTGAGGCTTTGCAGTTACAATCAGAAACCTCTGTTTTCTGACTTAAGGTCATTTGCTTTTGTGCTGCTTTATTCTGAATGTCCCTGGAAGGCAAATAAGATCTATAACCCTGCACTGAAAGATATTCAGAAGTAACAGAATGTGAAGCAACTGCAAAGGAGCCAGCTTGTAGGTATGTAATGCCTACCCCACCAAAGATAAGCAGGCAAGGGGACTGTGGGATTTAATTTGGAAAGTCTTCCAATTGGGTTATTGATTTTCAAGATAAGAGGTCAGAAGACCAATTGAATCTCCTGGTCAGGAATGTGTGAACAGGTTTTTATTATTATTATTATTCTATTTTTTTAAACTCTCCCTCTGCTTATACTCTAGTTAGGGTCAAACACATCAAGTCCTTCTTGCTCTACTATAAAAGATACTGAGGATCAAATAATCTTTCAAGAGATCTTTGTATCTAGAAAAGAGCACCTTGAGACCCAAGATCTGCAAGGCACATTTCAGTTTGGGATCATTTGTTACCCTGACTGAAAGAGTGAGGGGAGAAGGGGAGGGACAACCAGGGGAAGGAAAGTGCCACCCTGTCATCACTCCGCAGCAGTAGAACCAGGATTAAAGTCCAGGTCTCCTTGATCTCACTTTAGTTCCCTTTTAATGAGAAGAGTGACTCCAGCTTCACCATACAGCCATCCAGAGATCCCACAGAGCACTAAGTGCTCTGAGCAACCCTGTTAAGGAGGTCATGACTAGCAGCTGGATATGGGAACACTGATGGCATGAAGTTTTGAGGGTCAGCTGTGGTTCACTGATTCAAAGAGTCCAAGGCCTTAACCAGCATACCTCTATGAACTACCATCCTGAAACTTCTGCATCCTTATTTTGGCTTAAGCCCATATCTCTGAAATTCAGCCCATTAAAGGTGTCTGAGATAACGTTTTTCCAACTATTCTAGTCTGGAAGGGGTCAGTGAACTTTTTTTTTTTTTCTTTGGTATCAGACAACTAGAAAGATATCTTAAAGTAGATGTGTATTGTTTAGGTAGTCAGGGAAGACTGAACCATGCTGGGAAGGTCTTTAGAATCACATCTACAGTAACTTTTTGCTTTAGCTTCACTATACTGGTTGTCAGGCCTGCTTTACCATACAGCATCCAAGCTCTGACCCTTTGCAGCAGGTGCAGCAGTCCACGGGCTGCAAACACTGGAGGGCACATGTCCCCTGCACAGCCTGACCACATGGCCAGTGTCTGGGGTCTTGTTTTTTGTTTTTTTGCCTTTTTTCTGAGGAAACTAGAAAAGCCACGAGTTGTTCTTACCAGCCAGTCTCTCTGCCAGGGTGAGGGCATGCACGGAGGGCCGGTAGTCAGGGGCGTGCTGGGCTTGCTGAGCTGCCTGCTGGTGGAGGTTGTACATGGCACTGAGGGAATTCATGGCATGGAGGGAGTACCCATTCACTCCATAGTGCTGCATGGCGACATCAACCTGAAAAACAGCAGCCAGAGGAG
Organism: Florisuga fusca; assembly: GCA_038090715.1. Lineage (NCBI taxonomy): Eukaryota > Metazoa > Chordata > Aves > Apodiformes > Trochilidae > Florisuga > Florisuga fusca. Next base: position 21,542,123 of record JAAWXA010000008.1, read on the forward strand.
AGAGGTTCTTAAGGAAGTGCTATTCCAGCTTATCCAGGGGTCTCAGCAGAGCTTTGGAAAAGCTGAGCTCACACTTAAGCTGGTGCCAGCAAAGCTTCCTTCCAACCTCCCGACTCCCAACAGGTTGTGGGACAAGAATCAAAATATCTCTTGTTGGCCTAAGGCACCAGTGACACCAGTCTGGCTTCCAGGCTTAGAGATCAGCATCTGACTATAACCCACTCATGATATGCTGAACAAGAGATGGGAAAGGATATTTTTTTTTACATGCCACCATAAATTACACTATTATTACTTCTAAAGAACCAACCTATCTCCCTCCCAGGATCAGCTGGGATTTTGTCCCTGTCATCGGCTTCAATGGGTTCTTCCATAAACCCATTGCTATAATGTCAAATAATCTTTCTTCTCTGAACCCACTCATGCATAATTTATTTCCATTCATTTCATTCCATTTTTCTTAAGGTTCTTCTTAAAAAAACACAAATGATACAGAAAAATAACAATAATAAAAAATCATGTGGTGTAAAAGAAAAAAAATCGGTAGCATAGTAGGACCAAAAACATGATGGCTAAAGAGGGAATTAAGGTTTCCAATAAATACTGACATTTCATAGCTCAGTACCAAGGAAATAATTTCAAAAAACTAATGGCTTTTTTTTCTACTATGGACTCTGCATGAAACTTCAAGCTGTTTTTCCTTACAGACCATCTGTAAAATTGAGCTAATATTGATTTCAGAAGCTGAGTGATTCTTCATTCATCCATGTTATAAATGACTGAGGGCCTCAGGATGCCATTTTTGCAGTTTGTAAGACACTGGAAAGGAAGTTGTGAAACATTTACCATGAAAGAAAAATTTTAAAACACCATTTACATAAGCAAGTCATAGTCTGGAAAGTTAGAGAATTCAGACCATTCAGAGAAAGAGGTCCAGCTGTTCTAGTTTAAAAGAAGCAGACAAGTTATCTAGGAAACCTCTTAGAAAACAGTTTTACTCACTGGATGGAGATGTTTGAATTCCCATGGTTTTAGGAAAAACCTGATGCATTGAGCAGAAAAAAATCTGAATAAAAAATTATCTGTTGTTTTTTTCTGTACTGAGGAAAACCTTTCATTTTTGCCTCACTTGTACCATGGAGGACAGACTCAGTGAAGAGGGAGGACTACAAATGAGTTGGTCCCACTACCCTTCATGCTCTGAATTCCCATTCTCTCCCAAACCACCATGATATAGGAAACACAAACCTGGAGTGTGCGTTGTGCAACATCCAAAGACCAAGATCTAATTCCTAGAGAAAGGAGAAGAATTCTGTGTTGTAGGGTCTAACAAAGACCTGGGACATCTGGCTTCATCCTTGTGAGCACCTGTATGCCATGGTGCTCAGGAATGGAGGAGGGAAGCCATAGAGCTGGAGCTTGGTCAAACACTCTGCCAGCTCATGGAGGTCCTCATCACTCTGGTGTGGTTTGTTTTAACCAAGTGATTTTTGTGTCATAGGTGTGAGTACTGCCTTTGAGATCGTCTTCTCAAAGAGGCTGCAATCATCATTAACCATTAATTTGGGAATTCATCACTCAGCCTCAATCCTGTTTCTCTAATTCTCTTCTGCTCTTCCATCACATCATTCCAGTGCCAAGAGTGCTGGTGGAGGGTGACAGATCCAGCTGTGGTTACACCACACAGATCTGATATACAACATGATCCCACCTTTATCTGTTTCCTGTCCCTGTACACGCACTCCAGAGTCATTCTCCAATTATTCTTTAGTTTTAGACTCAAAAGAAAGGTTGGTGGCTACCCAACACCTACATCCCAGCTCATGCTGCAAAATGTCACACATATCCCTGTGGTCCATGGAGAATGTCACCAGCCAGAATGTCACATCTTTTTCTACCACATCCTATATAAAAGTATAAAGGAAAAAAAACCCCTACCTCCTACTTCAAAGTACAGGCAGACAATTTTATATAAGTAGCTGACTTATTGAAAATAGCATTTAAGGGTGCGTGAGACGTATTTTTTATCTAGTTCTGTGAAGCAGGGAAAATTGGTTTATAATATTTAGGCAATTAATTTTGATTTAATTTTCAAAATGTTTCATTTTAAAGCTTACCCAAGCTCAATTTTTAGACAAGCAAAACCATCCTGAAAAGAAAATATATGTCATCTATACCCTAGCAGGAGAGAAAGCTAATGCTATCCTAAGATGAGTCACTGTGAAAATTGATATTTTTGTTGACCAAAACAGAAGAATGCCACACTTGTGCTCTAACCAAGCTTAGGGAAGACCTAAACAATGCCAACATTGCTTGCTTGTTCTCTGATCAAGGTGAGGGACTTCAACAATGCCAACAGATTTCTGGCATTTGTATTTTCACCTTGATGGGTACACAGCAAAATCACCAGCATGTTGCTTTGCTGGGCTGCCCAGCTTTGCTGCCTGTGGCACATGCTAAGGGCATCGTGTCCCAGTGACACGTGCTATTGATGTGGCCGCAGGGGACGTCTCCTATCACCTGGGGACACCTGCAGGTCCCCAACCCTGGATGGTTCTGTCAGTACATGCAGCACAGCCTCACCCCATACTTGGAGTAGTTCTTTCTGAAGAGCATGAGTCCAGCTCCGCCTGCAGCAGAGCCTCCAGCATGTGTCAAATTGGTCCCCATCAACAGCCAGATGGCCACAGCTCTCCAGAGTGTTGCTTGTTGCCTCACTTTCAGAGATCAGGAGCAGGAATGGCTTTTCTGGACAATGCCAGCAGGGAAACAAGCTTGCACCTTCCTTTCACCTCTTCTCTTCCCACTCCTTAACGTGTGAACCAGGTAACCGGGTCCACCTGGGCTGGAGGTCTCAAAGCTTATTAAGTTCCTGTGTGTTTCGTGAATACCATTTGAAGACACAGAACCTGCTCAGTGCCATGTGCTGCTGCCAGAACTCTTCCTTCTTAGCAGATGCTGAAGAATCCACACAGGGGCTCAGCCTTGCCGGGAGATACGTGGGAGGTCAAGTGGCTTTGATTCTCCAGCTCACAAAATCACCCATTTCTTTTCTAATCCCCCTCACATGCCATAGGTTGTGTACCAAGGGAAAAGTGTTTAAAGGAAAAGTGAAGAGGGGAGTTTTCCTACACTAGACAATCTTCTAAGGACACTGCCAGTGATGTTGTGCCTGAAGCCCCATGTTACCACTGAAACACTTGCTCCGGGAAGATTTTGGTTTATTTGATTGTTAAAAGATGTTTTTATGTGCTTGTGTGTCTGATTAAACTCTTCTGGGTGGCCTAGGAGAAATCACATGAATTTAAAAGAGGGAAAAAAAAAAAAAAAAAAAAACCCATCACAGCTTTAGTGGTTACCTGGTGTGCTGCAGTGCAGACAGCAGGCAGAACTCCCTACCCCCTTGTGCAGCAAACCTATCATCCCAAACTCAGAATAAAAAATGAGAGAAAAAGAGGTATGTAACATTTACTGAGTGAAACTGTTCAGCCTAATAAGCAAACTTAACTGAGACTGCAAACAGCTCCTGTTTAACTGTCAGCTCTGAGCACACTCCAACCCCAATAAATTAAATATTTAAAAGACATCATGCAGCAATTTTTTTTAATGGAGAAAGCAATTCATCAAGCCACTGCTGTGTTTCACAAGCTGTCGAATAGTGCTTACACTGGTTAAAATAATCTTTATATTTCATTAAGCAACCAAATAAGCTGATCCCTTCCCACTGGCTGTATAGATGGTTTTAATTTTCAAAATCTGAAAATGCATCTTTTATGTCTCTGGGTGGCTGGAGGGCTCAGGAACAGCCAGGAAGAGGATGAGAGGAAAATCTGAGCTCCTGCTTTGTGGAAGGGTACAGGCTTTAGGAGCTGTCAAGACAGCTGAAGAGGTAACATAGGGTCTCTCCTGAAAGAAAAGGGATGCTTCACCCTGATTTTGTGCAGAGACTGATGAAGAGTTTAGAGTGATGGAGAAAGGAGATTGGAGCTAAGAAAAGGTTCTAGAAAACAGTGAGAGGAATAATCTCTGTATAGGGTGAGGCTACCCTGGGCTTTCCCCTGCTGAGAGCCTTCGAGGTGGTCCTGCACTGTCTGCTCAGCACAGGAAGATGGATGCCTCCAGGCCAGTGCCTCCAGGGTGTTTGGATCCCAATCCATCTGCTGCAGCCTGCCAGGATCCAGCCTGTCAGGTAGGACCAAGGGTTCCCCTTAGCTTTAAATGCTGCTGGAGATGAGAAACCCAGGTTTCTCCAGCCTCTACATTACCTAGTGGCTGGGCAATGCAGGTTTCTGCCCACCCCAGACTAATCCAGAGAGCAGACCACTCTTTATTCAGTTGTTCAATCTGATGCAAAAGAACTTGTACATCTACCAGCCAGGGTCAGGAATCCCACTATCCTGAAGCAGAGCTGCATTGCTCCTGGCACAACACAGCTCCCACCTGCCCCTTTCCAGCAGTGGTCTCCAAACCTCACGTTCCCATAGTTACCACATCAGAGGGGTGCAATTTTTTGTATATAGCTTAAAGTGTAGCATCGAGGGAAAATTTGGCCCTGGGCTCGAGTACTATCAGCTTTGGATTCACAACTTGTATAAAAGGCTCTAAGTTTTCCTACTTAATTGGCAACCAATTTTGCATCCAGGCACATAATTCTGTCCTAAAACAGGAGGTAAAAAGGAGAGATCCACAAATTTCCCTGCCTGGTTAATACTCCTATTCCTAATGGTTTGTGAATGTGTGAAACTGGAACGGGTGTGAGAACAAAACACCTTTTAAAAATGAGATACTGAAGTTTTCTGCAGAACACTTGGTAAGAAAACATAGTTAAAAATAATTCCCCTTCTATCAGGGGAAAAAAGGGGGAAAAAAAAAAAAGAAAAACACCAATCACAAAACCCACCCTGGAGCCATATTAACTGTGACAAAGAATTTGAGATCAGGGACATTGTCTGCTTACTCCTCTCCTCATTTCATCCCCTCAGTCCCCCCCCCTTCATTGCTCCATTGATCTGTACCTGGCCTCACCTGCCAGTCACACACAGTGCCTTGAATAAAACCACAGAACTGACAAAACTCATTAAGGGAGAAACATATCGATCCCTGCGGCCTGCAAGCTCAGGTGTCACTTGTGCTGGCCACAGAGCCTGTGTCAACCCTGAAGAGCTTGTTCCCTCTCTGAGCTGTCCTGGATAAGGACATCCACAACAGCTCCTTGTGCTGACGTTGCTCTAAAGGAAAAGAATTTTAAACCAAAAGAGTGGTTTTGCTCAAGTGCATTTATCTGGTAATAAGGCCAGATAAATAAGGAATATTTATATAATAATTCATTGGGCAGAATGAGTTTGAAACTGGATGCAGGACTAAAAGCTTTGCAGAAGCTTTGAGCCATTTTTTCTTTCCTCTTCAGTTGGTCCCTCCCAATACTGAGTCATCCCAAACTCAGAGAAGTACTGGGGTTAAATTCACTGGCCTGCAGAAGATGCTCAGGTGCCATCATGAAGAACAGGGAAACAAAGCCTTTGAGGTCAGAGCTTAAGAAGAGTGAATTTTTTTAGAGGAGAAAAGAGAAGCAGGCTCTGGTATCTTCTTCTGTGGGGTCTTACATTATCATGTCATTAAATCTTTCCAGCAAATGGGGAGAGTTGGTGACGGTGAGGATTATATGTGGCCTTCTTTCCATGAAAAATAAGCTGCACTAAAAGTTTGGATTTTGACAACATTTGGATTTTGACAACTCATTGGTAAAAAATTAATTTTAACACCTCAGTTAAAGAGGGATTCACCAGCAATGCATTTGGAGTTTGAAAAATTTTAGCAGCACCTCAGATCTGCGCCCTGAAGCGAGACAAGTGAGAGCATGATGGGCAGAATATGCATCAGTTAAAAAAAATAATAATAGTGAAATGGGGTAAAAATAAAAGTGCCAGCCCTCCAGCCCCAGTGCCTCCTTGTGTGGTGCAAAGTGCTGCTCGTGCAAAGCACAGGAACCCAGTGCTCATTATTAATGGGAATAACAGCAAATGGCTGGGGCTAGCAGCATCCCTCTTCTTCTGCTGGGAATAAGCATCATTGAAAATAAAATCACAGTGAAATATTCCCCCTCACTTCCCTCCTGGAGCTGTTCTGCTTTATGATTTTATGCTTAGAGTCCTTATTCAGAACCACGTAAAATCAGCAAGATAAATAATGAATCTCTGTCTTTGCTTATCTGACAGTCTAGGAATATAGGCTCACTCCATACACAGACATTAGATTTGTACATATTTGGTACTAAAGAAATTACATACCTGGGAGGTTCTAAATAAATGATCCTTGCAAGAGGTTTTCTTCTATTTTTTTTTTTTAATTTTTATTTTTATTCCTAAGCTTTAAGGTATATATAGACCCAAAATCATAGAATATAATAATCAGCATGTTATAAATCAGTTTTGTTCCTCATGTGAGATTGCTGAATGTCTAAGGAAAAAAAAAATCTCACCTTTGTAGTGGATGAAATATAAATAATTTGAAATAGCGGAACACATCATGTTTTCTCATTCAAATACCAAAGTCTGAGAGCAACATGCACCATAAAAACAGGCTTCCAAAGGAATATTCTTATAACTGAAATAAAGGAATTGAGAACAGCTCTCTCAAAAAAAAAAAAAAAAAAAAAAAAAAACGATTTAAGTATAGTTCATTTCTTAGCACAGAGTAAGATCTTAATTAAACCTTGTCTGGTTGAACGAGTTGCAATGCACTGAAAGCAAAACCTGCCTGGTTACACCAATTCTCACAGCTCACATTCAGCTTCTGCTACTGACCTTGGTATAAAAAAAAAAGATCTTTTTTTTTAAACTGTAAAGTTTGCTACCAGCTGAAACTTGGAAATACTTCCAGTTAGAGACAGTGCCACATTTTTTGGGTGGACCTTGTCAAATGATCAACTCTGTCAAGGCTGTATTGCTGAAGGGAGCAGCAGCTACATTTGCAATACTCATTTATTTGTAGAGGAAGCATAATAAGATGTGAGGAGAGTCTGAGTTTTCGAAACAAACCTCAGAGCATCCTGCTGAGGTGAGGATGGTGCATTGTAGGGTGCTTCAAATTTGGACACCAGGTTTCGAGTGACTGAAGTAATAGGCCCTGGCTGACAGATATAACCCTCATTAGCAGCTGTGATTTTTAAGGTTTTTTAGATTTGGGTTTTTTTTTTTTTTTTGTGAAACCATCATTCCCCCTTTCCTCAAAGTCCTGGGAAACAGAACTGAGTGACTGATTAGACAGATTGCAAAAGACTTTGCAGTGCCTGTTTGCAGAGGCATGCTTTGAAGGGCAGGGTCCTACATCAAATAAAAGAAATGCTTCAAGTCCCAGCTTTTGAGAAAGGAATAAGTTTTAAGGCTTGGAGCCCAGTGATCTGCAGCACAGAGCCAGGATTGCGATCTCTAAACATCACTCTGGTGCTAAATCTCTTGCTTGCCGTAATTTACCCAGGACAGTTGGTGCTCACAGATCAAATTGGTGCTGCACCTCTCTGCCCCCCACCAGAGCAGTGCTCAGCCCTCAGTAAAAGCTCTTGTAACTGATCCTGAAGCAGAAATCTTTTCCTGAGTAAATAAGAAAAGCTTTTAATACGATCACCACTTCGGCCCTGGTTTCAGGATCTCTCCTCAGCTCAGTCAACAGCATAAAAACACCACCACCCTAATAATAAAAAAATCATCCATGCAATTTAGATTAACATAGTAAAGAAAACCAAATCTTGCAGCCCAGACCGATCCCGAGGAAACCAAGTACCCACAGCCCAGCTCTGCTGCTGCAGACTCCCTGTCAGAGGATGTGAAGAGCAGCAGCATCCCACTGCAGCTGGGTTCCCACATACCTGCACTGCCCTTCTGCTCACACCTCCAGACCTTACAGCACCCTTTGCCTCCAGGCTGGCTCTGGCTTCAGGACTCGGAGTAACCTTAAAGTGCTGTGCAGTCAAACTGCTAAATTCCCAAACAGCTGAAACTGTTTAGCTTGGGTGTTTATATGAAGGGGAAAAAAAAATCCGAACCCAAGCAACAACAACAACAAAAAAAAACCTCAACCAAACAACAACAGCAACAAAAGCATAAGAAAAAAAAAATATAGCCACCAAAAAATTGTTCTTTCCTCCCTCACCCATTCCAAAGCAAGCATGTTTCTGGCTTAGCTGTATTTGCACAGGGTTTGTCTGGCTCAGCTCTCACTTCTGCGAAAATGGCTTTGCCTGAGAAGCATAATTCCATTTGCCCTAATGCTGGCAAAGGGAATTTTCCAAATTGGACGATGGTCCAGACTTCCCAAACTCTGCCCATCAGTGCTGCTGGCAGCAGGAGTGGCTGCTCACTATTTGCTCTCTGCCCCCAAAACAGCTTTTGCAACATACTTGGCTGCAGATCACTTGCATGAGCAAACTGACTGGCTTGAAGGCAGCTCCTTGGGGCTACTGCTGAGGGTTCAGAAATCTCCAGTGTCCCTGGAAGAAGGAAGAATATCCTGGAGGGTTTTACAAGACAAGGATCTACAGTTCAGTGTCAAAATAAGTTAAGCCTGTGACGTTTAGTAACCAATGTTTGTCCCAGCACGACTGTCTGTCCCAAGGAGCAACCCCACAACACTGAGCTTACCTCCTAGCCCTGAGCCCTAAGGACAGAGATCCATCACTGCAAGAAGCACTGGCTGCAGAGAGCCCTGGCAGATAAGCTTGGGAAGGATTTGCTGAGGTAAAGATGTTCCCTCCTGCTGCTCTCAGGCGCTGCCTGGTCCAGGTACTCCCAAGTGTGCCACCCCAGCTGAGGTGCTGGGCTCCAAGGGCAGCACATACAAAGAGGCATGGAGGGAGGGCAGCTTCCCACCCATCATCACTATTCAGCAAGTCAATATGAGATGGAGCCTTATGTTCTGGGTGTTAAGCTGGAGGCACACAAGATATGCTACACGAGGAGGAGAGAGCACTGAGTCTTTGTGAGATGCAGTGGTCTGGGCTGCATCGTTGGAATTTGACCCACTTGGCAGAAACTGACTTCCCTAGGTGCTTTTAGCTGAAAAAGCTGTGGTGTTGTGTCAACAAGTGCAGTTTCACTTGAACCTGATTTTGGAGAGATCTAAACAACAAAAATTTGAAGGAGACAGAAGATGAGAGCCTGGACCCAGGATGTTTCTCAAGTACATCTGGACCCTGGGTTTGCTCCTGCAGAGGAGGCTTTTAGCACTCTGAACTACAGTTACAAAACACACGGTGGCAACTGCATCTGCCCACACTGAGATCAGCTATAAGACAAAATGACAGACGAGTCCTACCTTAGTCAAAAACAAAAAATTTAAAAAATAAATCCTGAAAAGCAGCTCCAGCAAGCCATGGAGTTGTGGACACTTAATACCTTGAAAGAATAAACAAGTTTTGAGTTTTCCTGTTTTACGAGTGATACCCCTGATTTTCTTCCTACCGTTAAAAAAAAGCTGTTTGAATTTAATGGTTTGGGGTTTTTTTTATAGGGAAGGGAGAAGACTCGTGCCACCTTAAAGCAGTGCCACGAACTGGAGTTAGCAGCAGGAGTGCCAGGGGCTGGGGAGCAGGGCGGGTGCACTTAATGCTGTCTTTCCCGTAAGCATTTGGATCCATACACTGAATTACGCTCAGTTGCCAACATAAGCAATATATTTTGGCCACCAGCAGGTGATCCGAGCTTTAAAGAGCTGTGGCAGAGCAGAGCAGAGCAGCTCAATGTCTGCTGAGTTTGGTGAGGAGATGTGCAGCCCTTCAGCAGAATCACGTTTACCCAGCTGGGGCTAACACGTGCTACGAGCACACAGAGTTGCTGCCTGCTTGCTTTCCCCTGGTGCTCAGCAGGATTGGTATCAAGCAGCTGAAGACACGAGGCTTCTGCAGCTCCTTTGGCAAGGAGAATTTTCTGCCCCGAGATCCATCAGCTCACCCCTCTCAGCCCAACTGTTTCTCTTTGGAGGATCCCAGTGGAGTTCCCAAGCATCATCCAGACACCCACCTCATATTTTTAACATCAGGACACCTGAGAGCAGCATCTCTGAATGTTTGCTCCAGCCACACAGAGGCTGCAATTGGTCCTAAAAGACTTATGCCAACAGCTATTGGGAAGGAATCACATTTATATTGGGGCCCACCCACAACTTCTGGCTGTAAACACCCATTTGCCACCCTTTGGAGAACTGCTGGTGCCTCCCAGTCTCAACCCTCTCTTTGAGCCTCTCTCCTTTCCAGGAGGTATATCTGCACCAAACATGCTTTAGAAATCATGAAGGGCCTGATCCAAACTCCTATGAAGTCAAAAGGAAAGAAAAGGGAAAAAAATCACTTTCAGTAGCTTTTGGATCCGAACAGACTGGTGGGAAAAGACTCATGATCTGGCTAAACCCAGTGCACCATGAATTGATTCCTGGATATATAGTTGCATTTCGGAACACTCCACCCTGTGGGTGCACATTCCCCCAAAGTAGGTAAGTTTATTAGTAGCTGTGTTAAGACTGGAAAAATTGGGCTTTACTGAATCCATGCTCTTCAGTATTATCCCTACTTCAATGTTCTCACCAAATGAAGCAAAGTAGCTCTAAACATTTTTATTCTGACACGAGTAGTAGAAATCAGCACTGAATCTTTAGAAAGGGCACAAACCAGACTGATGTTCTTCAGTGCCTCAACAGAAACATTTCCAACCTAATGAGCTGAATTTTGGGATGCTGAAAAACCGCTGTAAGAATAACTAAAGTCCTGGAAAAAAAAACATGGGCCGCTCTGAGCTAAAGGGTTTACCCATTGCTTCACCAGCAAATCCAGTAGGTAGCCACATGAGAGGAGCCTGGTCCTTCTGTGCAGCACCTTTGTTTTGGCAGGGCTCATTGTGATGGTGACAGAGAAGAGACACCCTTCACCCTGGCTTCTCTTCTTCCAATTCCCCTTTTCCCTAGTGAAGCATTCTTCTAAAGGATAAAGATAGTGGAAACAAAACACACTGCAGTCACTCCTCCTACAACCACATCATGCAAAATTTGCCTGACCAGCCTGCCCTTCTCTCTGACCTGTGGGAAACTCATCTCATTCTGTTTTTTTAACGCAGGTAAGAGGCCCCCAGCACAGAGAGGAAGCAACATCTGCCCCAGGTCTATGAAACAGAGCTGTATCTTTGGAGACAGCAGTTAAGATCGCTGCAGGAGCCTGCTGCTCTGTGCAAGCACGAGGAGAATGTCCCATTTAAATGTCAAAATATCTTTAAATTAGCAGAGAAAGCTGGCAAAGCCAATCTAAATTGGCTGTGTACCGATGGTATGATATTGGACATACTTTTGCATTGAGTACACTGGTGTAATTTAATACAAGCTCTCATTGGTCATGGGGTAAGACAGAGTTGAAGTCACTCTTACCCTTTCAGGAATTTTCTGTCCTTACGGTTTCTAGTTAGAATGGAAAAACTGAACTTAGAAACACGATCTGAAAGCCAGAGTGTTGTAGGTCCAAGTCTCTCTGGCTGGGGCAACAAGGAACAGGGATTGCCTTACATTGCCTTACTCATGGGTGAAAAAGGAAAACTAAACAGTCAAGGTGCCAGTTCTGAGAGGAGGCTGAGTGAAACATGGAACAGTGAAGCTCTAGATTCTCTCTGCAGCCCAGTCTAAAACCGACTAGGGAGGGTATAAAACCTCTCCTCCATCCTGCTCTCCCTAGGACAAGCAGGGCAGGGCGACAATCCCGCCTGTACAGAGGCACTCCCTGGGGCTCAGCCTTTTCCCCCCCATGGAGGAAACAACTCACACTCCATGCGTGGGTGAGGAACACAGACAACCCGGCTGCTTCGGGCCAGTTGTCCACAGCTTGGAAATTCGGAAAGGGGAGGAAAAAAGCAGCAGGGATCGCTTGAGAAGCTGGGGAAATGGGGTGCCGGAGGCCACCTCGTTGCACCCCGGTCAGGCTGGGAAGCGGCCGGCGGCCCCTCCCGCCTCCGGGACCTGCCGCAAGAGGGTCCCCACCGAAGAGGAGGGGGCAGCAAAGAACGGAGTTCCCTTCCTTTTCCCTTTGTGCTCCGTGCAGAGGTGAGAGGGGGAAAAGAAAAAAAAACACAAAACCAACCAAACAAAAAAACCCCAAACAAACAAAACAAAAAACCCCAAACAAACAAAACAAAAAACCCACACCAAACCATCCCTCCAGCCCTGCCTTGGGGAAAGAGGGAGGCTACTTCACACAAAACTGTTATCCATTAACATCCAATTATCACTTGGTCCAAGCCATTAATTATAAATCAGCCTCCTAATTGGGATAATTAGCTCTCTGCTACTTAATGTAGTATGACTGATGCGTTTGGAAAGAAGGTAATCACTCCATTTGTTTAGCGCTAGGAGAACAAATCCAACTCTCATGGTTTAATTTCAGCCTTAGTCCTCATGCCCCCCCCCGACCCCACATCAGCATTAAAAGCTCTTTGCAGCCCCATTAATTGTTTGGGAATCAAGGAAGGGATGAGCACACGCAGCGCGGCGGGGCTTTCGGGAGGGTAGCCNGGGGGAATCCCGCAGAGCCCCACCATCCCCACCCCCTTGAGGATGCGGATTTTAGGCCGAGCCCTCCCCGAGTCCCAGAGTTGGGTGCCGCTTGTCTCCTCCCGCGTTTCGTTTAGAAAGGAATCGGGCAGCGTATCCAACCAGGAAACGGGGAATATTGCCTCCTCCCTCTTTTCTGCTGCCGGGCTCGCCGAGGCGACCCTCGGGAACAGCAAGGACTCATCCCAGGATGCGCTGACCCCTGCCCGCCCGAGGTCCTCGCCTGGACATAATGAGAAGAGAGGCCAGGAAAGCCTCTGGCCGCGGAGGCCCTCAGGGCTCCGGGTGAGACTTGTCTTGCGCCTTCTCTCCCCAAACAAACAAAATAATAATAATAAAAAATAAAATAATGATAATAAAAAATGGGGCAGCCACGGCGGGTATCGCAGTCAAACCCCATCCCCACCGGAGGAATTTCTCCGAGCTTCTTGCTTTCAACTAGAGGAGCCGTGTCTGCCCCCTACCCATAAAGATGGGACCCCCTCCCGGGGAGGTCACCTTCGCCCTTTCCTTGCCCCCTGAACGAGGGACGGGTCCCCGGTGCCTAGGGCAGCCGGTACCGAGCGCGGACACGGACTTTTTTTCGGCTCGAAGTGCTGGCTGCGGCTGACACCCCCCCCACCCCCTTCTCTATCTGTTATCCCATGGCCCGAGGGGCGGCTGTGGCGGAGATGTATGAGATCTCTCGCGGTAAAAATATGCATGCTGATCCCCATTTGGTTAGCCCTATAATGGAGGTGTAAATAGGTTTCGACTGCGAAGCCCTTAATTTATCAAGCGAGCCTGACAGCGCAGGTTCGGGATTTATAAACCTCTTAAAGAGTGAGAGCAAGAAAGGGGGTGGGGGTGTGTGTGTGACACAGACTGCCCCCCAGATCCTTGCAGGCCGATCTCTGTCCATTTTGCAGAATAACTTCGCAAAGGGGTTATGTGTAGAGCCAATTTTCCCTAGGAAGGTTTCCTAGCGCTGCCGGAGTTTTGCCCTCTCTTGCCGTCTCTTCCGCGCTCAACTTCCAGCGGCACCAGAAAAAAAAAAAAAAAGCAAAAAAANGGGAGCGGCGCTGGCCCCCGCCCGCCCTACTCCATCCGCCCGCCGCGCTGCCTGCGCGCTGCCTCCGCGCCCGGCGCAGCTGCCATCTATCTACCAGGAGGCAGCATTGAAGAAGGATTTTTAAAAGGAGCTTCATAGCGACCCGGGAGCTACCCAGCAAGATTTTCAATGGTCCTTCACCCTGTCAATCAAAACGGGGCTGCTGATACAGCCCCCCCGCCCCCCAAAGATTTCTTACCAGTCATTTACTCCAAGCTGAGGTGTAAACGCCTAATTAAATCCCTCGGAGCGGATGGGATGCTGGTGAAGGGAGGAGGGCTAGACCCACGGCTGGGGTTGGTGGTGATGGGGTTCATAAGGCACAGGGGGGGAAGCCATGCCTTCCCTCACCCCTCTGTTTAGCACCAGGCTGGAGCAGACCCTGAAGTTTCCCTCTCCCTCGATTGAGATGGAGTTCCCCTCTCTCTCACTTATGTGGAGGTGCTGGTGAGGGATAATCTCTCCCAGCGTTGATAATAGAGCGCTGGCAGTCCCCCTACCCTCCTCCTTGCCCCACTCGCTGTCCGAGTTTAGCCTGCTGCACCCCGCGGCTGCTCCTTAAAATGAAGAGGGAGCACGACACAGATTGATAAAGTTAGGAATAATGGAAGGAGCTCAGAGGAGCGGGGGGCGGCGGCGGCGGCAGGTCCGCAGCGGGTCCGCAGCCCGCTCCGTCGGGGAAGCTCCGCTCCAGCAGCCGGGAGCGCAGGGACAGCTCTGCCGGTGCCGGGTGGAGCTGGGGGGTACAGGGAAGGCAGAGGGAGGGGAAAATGGGCAAGGAGGGAGGCCACGAGGCTTCAGTGGAGAGAGAATAACTAGTTACTGCATCCCCTCTCTTTATTTTTTTTTTTTTTTACTTCCCCCTGAAATATATTTTTTAATACATATAAAAAGAGGAAAACCAGCTTGCGTGGGGGTTTTTTGTTTTTTGGTTTTGTTTTGTTTTTCCCCTTCTCTCTCTGCGGGATTTTCGCAGGTAGCCTCCCGTCCAGCGGTCGGGATGGTTATCTGGCAGAGCTAACTGGAGAGGTAGTTGTGTTTGCTTTTCAGCTTTGCCATGCCTTCGTAGCAGAAAGAGCAGTTTAAAGCCTTTAGAGAGATTGCTAATAGATGCCAGCTCCTTGCCTTTAGATTTTCTCCCAGCCCAGGAGGATTTAGGATGGGATTGGGAGACGAGACGCCATTTCAGGCTCCAAAACACCCTGTTTTAAAATGACTGCGGGTAAGAGGATTAAAACAATAATACCCTTCTCTTCTTGAAGGTTTTTTTTTTCCCCTCTCTCCCTCCTATAGAAAAGATTTCTTCTCCCAGAGCAAAACCGTTTAGACAGGAATTAAGGGAACAAGAAAGAATAAGAGGGGGGGGAGAGGACCTTTTAATTTGAGATTGATATTTTGTACAAATTCTGACAAAGAAAAAAAAAAAGAAAAAGAAAAAAAAACAACAAAAAAAGAGGGGGTCGATCAGTCTCAGGACATCAGAAGGCTCCAAGTGCCATTTTCTTGTATTTATTTTTCTTGTATATATATGTGTATATATTTTTTTTTATTATTATTATTTTTTTCCCAGAGGTTAGGGGGTACCAAGTGATTGTCCCGGGGAAGAGCGGGAGGAGGTAAATCTATTTAAATCTATTCCAATCTATTCCAGCCCTCGCTCCGCCAAAGCCCTGCTTGCTCCCCGGGAAGGAGGGGAGCCCCGGCACTGCCTTTCCCCGCAACCTCTAATTAATAACCACTCGCTTCTGCCCGAGAAACCGATCGGGTGAAACCCGGCTCTTCGATTGTCCTTATACGTTTTTCGGGGTGCCGTGCCCCGTCTGGGCTGTGCACCACCCCACAAAGCCCACGGGGAATCGTCCTCCTTGCTTTTTTTTGGGGAGGGGGGGATGCCCCTTCCCTTCTGAGTTTGCGACCTGCACCTTCCCTCCTCCGCTAATCACAACGAGGTGAAAGGGGGTACAGGGGGGAGCAGCCAGACGATGCTTCGCAAAATTCACCGACCCCCCTTGAAGCCCCCCCCTCACCCTCCAAATCCTGGCTGGCAGCAGCCCCGCGAACCTGTAGCTCGCAGAGCCCGGGGCACAAACCCTACCCCGGGGCTGCAAAAACCTGCTCAAGTGGCCACCAAACTTTGCAGGGCTCTTTCGTTCAGTGCAGCGGGGAAGGGGCTCCCCGTGTGGGGGGGGAGGGGGCAGTTGTTTCCGAGTTGCCTCTTACAGCCCAGACACAAAACTCCAAGCCCTCCGCCCGCGATTTCACCATTGTCTCGCATTTTCTGCTCGCTGAGCTATTAAGCACGGGAGATTTTGTGATTCCTTCGATGGAAAACCCTTAGTTTTAATTCCCCTCTTTACCTTCACACCCGCCCCTCCAACCCCCGAAGAATTAACAATAGTTTCCCTCATTCCGAGCTCTCCAGCGACGGGATTTCTGTTGTTTAACCGGCTCCTATAAATAAATATCAGCGCTTAATTCCGCACGTCTTTGCAGAAACGAGTAAAAAGCGCGTTTAGCGCAGCTCGGAAAAAGTAAGCCCAGTTTGTCCGCAGAACTGATTTATTGCATTTACCCCCCGCCCCGAGGTATCGATGGGAGCAAAGCATCAGGAAATGGGCACGAGTTGTGTCGCGATTTACAGGGATTTCTTCTCCAAAACGCGGCGAGCCAAGGGAGGGATGCGGGTTGAGCAGGAGGGCAGGCAGCCCCGACTAGGGGAGGTTTGCATCGGGGTGTGTGTGTGTGTGTGTATCCCCACTACCTTTTCCCCCACAGCCACCACCGTCACTGGTCCCGCTCCCTTCCGAGATGCCCCGTCCGTCCCGGAGCGCCGCAAACTTGCTGCCGGCATCGGGTCTATCACGAAACCTCGGCTTGGCTCTTTCCACCGCCTCCAAGAAAATAAAAACAACGACAATATTGAAAAATAAATATGAAAAAAAAAACAAAACCCGAACAAACAAACAAACAAATTAAAAAAAAAAAATTTAAAAAGGGAGGGAGAAGGGAGGGCAGAAATCGGGTAAATTTTTGTGCGCAAATTTTACATCGCAGAACAAAGTGAAATATGAAACGACACACATTTCCCACCCTGACTTGATCCAGCACTACAAGAGGGGTTAGAATTTTGTTAGTTCATAAGGTAGAAAAGACATTTAAAATTTCCATTATATTAACGAGAATATTTTTGGCTCACTGGCTGGGTCTATACATGAACCGAAAAATCCGCTTCAAAGGCTATTTTTCATGTCTTTCCTAAGTGAACCGGGAATTTCAGGTTTCCATGGAAGCTCTATGCACCTTCACCTGCATGACGGGAAGGACAGCTGCTACTTTTAACCTGAAAACTGCTTTTTTTTGGGGGGGGGTGGGAAAGAGTGAAAAAAAAAAAAGTAAAAAAAAAAAAAATCCGTGGGATGATAAGGGCGTCATGTTTGATGATTATTGTGCTTTTTTCCCATTTAATTTAGAAAAACACATAATTTCCCTGTCCTGGGTATTTTAGCTTCTCAACCTCATACTCAGTTAGTTGTGTGTTTGCATTTGCACAGAAATTGTGGCTGTTTCTTTCGATACGACTAAAATCAAAGCCAAGCTGGTTATGTTTTAAACAGTTAACGCATTAACTCCCTCCTTCTCTCTCTCTTTGTTTCCTTGTGAATTTTATCACACCTCTTGCCAGACAGTAAACTGTGAGCATTTAATTTTAGGTTGAATAAAGATAAATAAATCTCTCTCCTTGGAAGGAGCAAGGAAGAAAACTGCAAACACTGACAAACCTCCTTACCCCTGGAACTATGGCAGATACAGTGCAAGATGATTTCTACTTGCCTCAAATTAGAATTGCAACAAGGTCTTAAAATAGCTACTTAACTAAATCAAGGTCACTTTGCTTGGGGTTTTGTTTTGTTTTGTTTTTTTAATTTATATATATAGCTTTTTAATTTTTATTTTATTTTATTTTTTTGTATGGTGCATCTTTGGGGGGTTTGAAATGCTCCAGACATTGTCCAGTACTTTGTCCCCGACGCCAACTGCATTCGTGCGAGACCGAAAGGGGATTAACTTGTGAACTTTTAAAAATCAGAACTTAAATGAGAGGCAAATCTAGGCCACAGCTCATTGTGGGAACCGTTTCTTAAGCAATTAAAGCGAGAAGAAATTCCTCGCAGCCTTTTTCCTTAAAGCAGCTTTCTGAAGGATTTAAGGAGGACTAGTGTCCGGTCCATCAAGAAAGATTTAAACTGCACAGTGATATAGAAAATCTCCACTTGCTCTTATTTAAAGGGGCACTATCACCATTTCCATAAGACCCTTGACATTGTTTCTTTAATCTTGTTTATAAACTTAAACAGATTTTAAAACTTTTTTTTTTCTCTCTCCCCTGCCTTCTTTTTTTTTTTTTTTCCCCCCATGAATTCATTTAAAATATATTTTATGCACAATTTGAAAAGAGACCAAAACAGGCTCACTTTTAAGGATTTTCTGTTACTAAAAAGTCTCAAGCCACAGCTTGCTACATTTCTCCCTTTGCTCTTGGAGGTCTGGAGGAAAGCAAGATCAACTATGCAATACAAGTCACTTTTTTCACTAAATTAGGATGCCACAAAGCACCTCTTTCCCCCAAAATCGAGTCAACTCATTCACGTTTGTGGTTTATGATATTTTCCCTTGGTTGAGTGCAGAATTATATCCTAAGCAGCCTCCTAAAATGTCAGGTTTCTTTTTTTTATTATCTCCCTTCTCTGTTCTTGCTCCACTATACTTTTTCTCTCTCCTTAGGTCCTGGGTATTTTAGCCAGTCCCTACCCATACATAGGGGTCAGCCAATCTTTCTTACAGTTTTTCCAATCTGAGCTACTTGGTGAGCTTTTCTGCCAAGAAATAAAAAATACCTGCTAACCTTATTCCAGCAAAACCAGTTCCCCCTTAAGTCTAAAAAAAGAAGGAAGAAAAAAAAAAGAAAGAAAAAAAAAACCGAAAGTGAACACCTTGGAGTCACCAAAGCTTTTGGTGCTTATAGCTAATTAATAGCCCTAATGATATTTTTCCAAGTCCATGAATACATTATGTTTGCAATCCAAAAAGGCGTTAGCCCCATTCAAGGGTACTTCAACATCTGCTCATTTAAGGGCAATTAATCATTTTGATATATGGTTTAAAATTGACTGCTTCCAAGGGACTTTTTTTTTTGACAAGAATAACAAAGCAATTTGCCAGGAGCCATCTTCTGGACATGTTATTAGCAGAGCCTTCATCTTAAAGAGGGTTTAAAAAAAAATCCTCAGATTTAGGTACCTGCTTTAAAGGGAACCCAACACCTTCTCTCTCCCATTTGCTTTCTTGTGCCTTCTCCAATTCTTCACTGAGCCTTTCATTCCTCTGACAAGAGTTAGAAATCTCTTCCATCTTAAACCTAAAGTTTGTACCTTGAGTACAGAGGCATGTGAGTTTATAATTTTTCCCCTCAAGAAGAAGGTGACCTGAATAGCAAAAAACATGGAGCAATCTCAGGTCCTTCTCCCATTTCTGCTTTTCCTTAATTATGATAATAACTAGTTTTGTGTATTTGAGTAAAAATGCTTCATATTCCCTCATCTATGTCTCAAAAGCAGCAGAGTATATTTCTTTTTTAATTTTTTTTTTTTTTTAATTAACTGCAGTTTGTAACTGTAACAAGCCATTCCTTAGATTAACCTATTTTTAAAAAAATACCTCTAGGGAACCAAATCTACCAAGAGTATTAGGTGAAAACAGCCAAAGAGATCAATTTTTTCAGCCTCTGGTTTCTGGTAAAAGTGTTAGCTGTGAGAATGTAAAGGGGCAGTCTCTCCCGTGCAGGGAATTTAAAGTATAGTTATGATGGGGAGATCTACTTAGTTATTTATTCAGTGAATCCCAGCTGTGTTCAGAGACTCCTGCTGAACTGGGGGCCTGTGCTAGCCCAGGAGCTGCAGATGAAGTGAGAAACAGGAGGGCATACAGGGCAAAAAGAATTCAGCAGGAAGGGTGGTGAGAAAAGGCAAATAAATAGAGGGATGTGCCCAGCACCCCTTCCAGTGCCAGGGGCAGAGCTGGCAGTGTCCTTTGGGATCTGGCTTCCCATGGGGACACCCCATGCCTGGACTGGTGTGTCACAAAGGTACAGGTGATTTTCATCCTTTCTTTTCACAGGCTGCCTAGAAAGAATCAACAAACCAGAATTTTGTTATTAATTTTCTTTTTTTTTAAACTTGATACGTGAAGAATTCCCTGTGTGTTAACATCTGTGTTGGATGCAGACATCTGAATCCAATGGCTGAGAGCATCCCATGCCTGAGCTACTCTTTCTCCTTATCCAATTTCTATCCATCAGCCAGAGGAAATATTGTTGTTTATTTAAAAAAAAGGTCATCTATGTCAGTGGAGTTGGGCTAAAAAGTCTCTCTCTTAGAAAATATCTGTATTTTGATCAGGAACTTGAAGCCACCCTCAAAGTAACAAAATAGCCTGAAAACAAAACGAAACAAGACAAAACACCGAAAAAAACAACCCAACCAAAAAAACAAAAAACAACCAACCAACCAAACAAAAAAAAACAGAGAAGAAATGTGGGCAGTTTGACTTGGCTGTGGCAGCATGTTGCAGTTGTAGTTTGGGTATGAGACATCTTCCCCCTGTGAAGTGGGAAGTGCTGTGGGCAGATGATGTCACCCAAAATCAGCTTTCTTTCTCTGGGAATGACAGGGTGCCCCTAGCTGTGTGGGTACAGGTCGTGTAAGAAGTTTGAGGCAATGAAGGAATTTCTGACCCTAGTTTTCCTCAACCCTTGAGCCACTGTAGTGGTCCTCTGTGTCCTGAGCTGAAGTCTGACTGCCCTGTGGGATGCTCTGAATCCAACATCAGTCTGCCGTGGTCAATCCTCCAGAGCACTGATTCTTCTTCTCTTTGGGAGACACATTGCTCTCACAGCTTGTTTGCATCTCTAAGTGTGGACCTAAACCCAGTGTATATTGTGAGGTTTGTTATCCCAACCTCCCATCACCAAAACCAAAGGAGGGCTTTGCTGCTGGGACTAAAGATTTGGTCCTTGCTGAGCACATCACACCCAGTGCTGGATCTCCCTAACCATCCTTTCAGAAAGAACTCCAAATATTGGTCTTGCGGAAATCTGTGCAAGCTCTGCCAATCCTAGCAGCAAGGCTGGATGCAGCTCAGCTCTGTTTTACAAAGTAATTTATTCAAAAGCGATGATATTTATCTAGATTTACATCATTTAGCACTAACTTCGGTCCTTCAGTAACGGATGCTCAAATGCATGACTGGATTTATTTTGTACCTACCTCTGAGCAAAATGATAGATATGTTTCCTGGGGGATAAAATCCATCTCTTAGGCAAAGAGCTGGGCTAGCTGTGCTTTCCACAGGAGAAATTTCAAGGGCACAAGAGGGCTGGGGACAAATTCTCCCTCCCAGATCAGGAGCGTGGCCTCATGGCCACCTCCACCAGCATTTGTGCAGCTGTGGCTCCAACCCTTGCACTGTGTTCCGAGCATCTGGAGGAAGCTTTTCCCTCCAGACCCCTGCACTGGTGCCCATTGTGGGGCTGCATTGGCTGCAGGCACAATGCCATCTCCTGTGCCACCCCACTGCTGAGTGGGTTTCTCCAAGGGGAGAAGAGAGGAGAGGAAAAGCAAAGGAGCCCTGCTTAGTTTTGGGTAGCACATGGCACGAAGTATGTTTGGTAAACACCTTATTAGGAATGATTTGTCATCCCTCTGCCTCTCTCAGCTGCATGTAACTCTATCTCCAGACTATTATAGTATCAAATATATTTTACAAGAGTTTTACCTACAGGTGACTTGCTCTTTATTACTGGATGTAGGCAAAATCAATACTGTAGTAACTAGAAGATCATTTATTTTGCTTTTTGAAGCATTTTTCAACAGTGGGAGAGCAGCTAAACCCTGCAAAGCTATGATTAAGAGCCACAAACTCTACCTTCCTTTCCTTCTCCCCTTCCTAACCCCATTTATTGACTTACACAGGTAATTTCCAAACCCAGAACATCATCTTGAACAGCCACTGCTGGTGTGTGGTTTTCTTCTTCTTTTCCTCACACCCCGCCTCCCCCCAGCCCCCTATCCTTGCAGACAGATAATTCTTTAAACTTGGGTAATTTCAAGAGGGAATCAACTTAATATAAATGTACCTGTCACTGGTTGAAATAGAAGCAGATTCTGGCCTTTCAATAAGGCCACTTCTGCAGTCCCACACTGGGGAAAAATCAAAAATTGCCGGGAACTGATAATGCATTCCTCCAGCTCCGCAGCCCTGATGGAGTTCAGTCAGGCCAAATACCCCGGCTGCTTTTATGTGTTTATTTTACCTTCTGATTTGTTTTGAAGGTCATATGATGCAAAGATGTCAGAGAGAAAATGCTTGTTGTTTAGGGAGATTGTTCCCTCAGTCACAGCGCTTTGCTGCCAGCGAGTGCCCTGCAAGGGAAGGAGAACTCAGCTTTCAGGTGAGCAAGTGGTGAGGAACAGATGCCATCTGCATCCTACATCAGCCTGGGGTTTTATTCACCCTCCTGTGAGCCAGAGGGAAGGGCATTCCCCCCAACTCAGCAGTGGGCAGGAGCAGCTGGGCACCAGCAAAGACCTCCCTCCAGCTCAGCAGCTCTTTAAGCATCTTCCACCCACCCCACCTGCACTTTCCACTCATTCCACCTCCTGTGGCCACTGTGCAAACTCCTGGTTCAATGACGTGCCTTAACGTGGTCATTTTGGGGTCAGACAGCCCACCCAGGGTCCCCTCCCCATCTCCTGCTCCTTTCCAGCAGCAGGAGCAGGACACCAGCTTTAAAGAGCTTCCAGGTCCATGGGGTTTTATCTGCACCTGCAGGTTTGTGAGCTGATAAAATTTGTACTTCCATTTCACCCCAAAAGAAGGAAGGAAAAGCCTTGGGCATCTTGCATGTCTGAAGGAAGCAAAAGAGAGCAGGAACAACCTCTCTCTTGCTATGAGACCTGATGGGGGATTTCTCTGTCTGCACCCCAAATATACCACCCTTCTAGGGGACAAATGAAGACTACTTGTCACTACTTATTTTTTATATCACCACTGAAATAAAACAGAAACAGAAGTGAGTCCAGGTTTTGGGTTGGTCCACTCTGAATTTGAGTGTTTGGGATTTTTTTTTAATGGTTGCAAAACTTGTAATTACAATTCAAGAGAAAGAAAATTAAATTATATTTCCCAAAGGAGCATTGTCAGGGAATTGGGCCCACACCAATCTAGTTTAGTTTGATGTTTCTGGGAGACTACACTTCCCCAAAGGCTTTATATCTATTTAACTTTTTGGTGCATCAAGGGAAGCTGCCTGACCTGTAATCCAGCACTGGAGGTGAAGCCTGGCTGCAAACCAGGAGCTGCAGGAGAAGGGGTAAATGGGGCTGCAAAGTTCCTTGTGTCTCAGAGAGATGCAGGACTTAATTCTTTATTTTCTCATGATGAAGCAAAGGAAAACCCAAATCAGAACAGAACTGAAAGGTAATTTTCTTACCCCTGAAAAATGAAGTGGGTGTTGGGAATCTCATTTGGCTCAGCATCAGTGTCAGGTCGGATGGAGACTGGCTAGTGAGGACCAATGGAGCACCTGCCCTGGCTTGGAGAAATCTTGCTTTATTCATATGACACCACTCTTATATTGTTATTTATTGGTTTGGGGGTTTGCTGGGGTTTTTTTTTGAGCTGCTTGATGTGGGGTTTTTTGGGGTTTTTTTGGTGTTTGTTTTGTTTTGTTTTTTTGTTTTATTTTGGTTTGGTTTTTTTCCCCCTCAGATAACGATTGTTTCCATTAGCTGTAAGGGCTTACACAAAGGTGCTTTCCTGGGTATTTTTCCTACGTGGGCTCAGCACCCCTTTGGTTTTAGCAAAACCCAACCAGACATTGGGTATCAAGTCAAGTGAGCAAAGGTGTTTGCTTAAAAGCATACATATGCACATATTTATATTCCCACCTCCAAATACATACACAGGTGCATGTGTAAAACCTACACTCTCCAGACTATGTTATTAATCATCTGGACTGTCTTTTGATAAAGTCAGAGGCCTTCAGAATCTCTTGATTTCCCTGAAAAGTCTGATGTAACTGTCAGCTAGTGACAGGGGGCATTTTTAGGTTTCTTTTAAATATGTATTACCTCTTTTAATATTATCTGATTTCCTGTTTGGAAGAGAAGAGCCTGATTCCCTCACTTGATATAAACAAGGGTGCTGCTGCTTTCCTGCTGGCCCAGCTCTGCAGAATCACACACGGGGGGTTTGCAGGGTGAGGAGCCCCCAGACCCCACAGCCCAAGGTTGTGCTGCACGAGTGCTCTCATGGCTTTGCTACAAGGCTCAGGGTATCGAGGCACAAGCCTGTGTCCCCCAAAATAAATAAAAAGTAGGGGGAGGTGCAGAATTGCCACAGGATGGCAAGAAGTTGCCCTGTCAAGAATTTTCCTGGTTTTTAATGTTTTTTTTTGTTGTTTTTTTATCTTGCTACTTGTCCCTGCTTTTGAAATGATCTTGTCATGCAGGAGGGGTTGGCAAGTATAAAGTCCCTTTGTATTTTGATTTGGATAAGGATAAATGTCCCATACGTATAAAAACTCGGTTTTTTGGAGGTTCTCTGCCTCCTGTCAAATAAACCAAGCTGTCTCCTAACACTTGGAAGGCCTGCAGATGTGTCTGATGTGCCATCACCACCTGGTGCCTGGTCTTGATTTCTATCTATTTAATGTCAATCTGTTTTGTGAGGATACCCTTGCAGGGGGGGGGTTCTAACTTTCTTGTTTCCTCTCAGACTCACAGCAGAGCTGGGCCAGGACCTGGCTCTGACTGGTGGGGACATCACACCTGCACGGGCCAAAAAAAGAAAGGCTGAGGACCACCAGCCCTTTGTATGGTGGGCTGGTATTCAAAGAGATTGGATACCTTTATCTCCTGATGCTGGAAGTCTGGAGCAACACTATGGCTTCTTGTCATCAGGGTTTGCTGCTGCTGGCCCACATTTCACCCTGGAAAAAACCTGCCCAAGCCATGCTGAAGTCTTGCCTTCTCCTTGCCTTTCTCTTGCCAATCCCAGCCTAATTTTGTTCGTTTTGCAGGGAAGTCACTGCTGGGAGGCTGGGAGGTGGTGGCTCAGGCTGTCCCACCCCCGCTGCTCCACCACCACCGTTCCCACTAGAGGTCTGGGCATCTTGCATTCACAACGTGTCCAGCAAAGTTTGTGTCAGGGAGTTTAAACTTTAGATTTGTGTGACCAAGGAATTCCCAATTCTGTTGCATGTGTTCCCCTGTCTCTCCCTCTCCCCCCTGTCTTTCTCTTGGCTGTGAAACAGCACAAGGAGACTCTTTGTATGCTCCTAATCCTGAAGCAACACAGCTTTAGCAACATCCAGGGATAAAAGCACCATCAAACCACAACTTTATGGGGGCAAATCTCCTCTAATCCCTCGCTTTAGCTAAACAAAGCTTCTTGCCCTAATCCGCTATCGCTTTAAAAAAAAAAAAAAAGCTCAGATTTTGTTTTTAGTAAGAAGATGATCCAAAGGACTAATTTTAAGAGAGACTAACCAACTCTGACAGCTTTTAAAATAGACGACAAGAAAATAGATGCAAACTTCCCTCTCAATTCAAGGGTTTTCAGGCTATGCAATAAGAAAAATATCCAGGGTTTAACTGCTTTCCTTTAAGCTCACTCTTATTGTATTATATGCTCTGACCAACTCAGATTCAAATCACCAGGCCTAAATGCCATTTGATCTTGAAAAAGAGAGTTAAAAAGTGTGCATATTATTCCCAGGAAGGCAGTCCAAGGAAAATCAATTATCATAAACAAGGATTATATTACACACACAGTCAATATGGAAAAACAAACATGATGCTGATAATGGGCTGTTGAAGTGGCTCACATCCAAAACCACTTTAATCATGTGTTAAAGATTCTTTATTAATTTAAATTCTTTATTAATTTAAAGATGGGTATGAATATGGTAGTGAGAAGTTATTGAGCTCTTAACGAGTCAGGCCAAGCTTTGTCTTAACATCTGAACCAAATCTTGACTTTTTCTTCCTTTCTAAAATTTTCTTTCTTGCAGGACACAGTGAGGCAGTGTGACAGTTCATCTTGGGGGCTTCATTCTGTGTGTGGTTTAACTCTCACTAGTTAAACCAGTGGTTTCTTCTGGTTTACATCTCTGCACTTGGCAGGGTGGGGATTTTGCAGTTTTCTTCAGTGTCTAGCCTGGCATCCAGCAATATGATGAGGAGGCTGAAGTATGGAGTTGTTACAGCACCATGGAGGAGCAGGACAAATCTGCACCCACATTTTTCTGTCGTGTTTCATATAGCCTGAACACCATGCTGATGTGAGGAAGAGGACATTGCTGTGGCTTTCCCTCCTCAGCACACCTGGACAGGGAGGGAGGGATGCACGAGGATGCCCTCCCTCCCAATCCCAGGTAGTGATCCTGCCCCAGAACAGGGTTGAGAACTTTTCTTGTGGCAGATCCCTCCTCCAAGCTGTCTGGGGAGAAAAAAAAAACAAACGAACCAACCAGCCAACCAAACAAAAAACCCCAAAAAAGTCTTTCCATCTCCAGGAGAATTCCAGCACTTTGAAATATGGTTTGTGGATCTCACTGGGAAGTTGAAATTATCTGAGGAAAATTTTGGCATCGTGATGTCAAAGGGAGTAAATACCAAATGTGGCATGAGCAGGGTATTAAATAAAACTGAAGCTGCAGGAATATCTTGGACATAACATAAAAATAGAAGTTAAATAAAGTGAGGAAATTCCCCCCCATGCAGAAGCCTGCTGAAATGTAGCACTTTTGATGCTCAGTCTGCTGAGAGAATCTGGGCAGATTCTTTGGATGTTTTCCCATTATGAAAAGTTGTTGAGTGTGACGTGTTTTCACCACGTGTTGGCTGATCACAGTCAGATGGAGAGTGGTTCTGCTTGAGGCATCTGGAGCATTGCCTCTGGACCCAGCTCCCAAGGGATGCTCCATACCCCTCCTTGCTGCTGCTCATCCCTGCCAGCCATGGATCTCATGGCATCCTTGAGGTCAGCCACTGGAGACCTCTGAACTGCCCTGTCTGGTGGTACCTCTGGAGCCCACCAGCCTCACCTGACCCACTCTGCATCCATGGGAAGGAAGGGATGTGTTTCCCCATGGTCACCGCCTGCCCAGGGACCACAGGAGTTTTGTCCTCAGCCACAGAGATGTGTATAATCTTTAACTGAGCTCCCCCACTATCCCCAGCTTCCCTCTGCTCAGCCACACTGAAAGGGCCCTTTTGAAGTCTGCCCAGCACTGTGGGGTGTGTTTGCCCGCGGAGGGGGTATGAATCCAGTAAACACCATTTCTGGATGAAAAAACCCCAAAGTCCGTATCCTTTCAGCCTTAAAGTTTCCTTTTCTCATTGACCTGTGCCCAGAAGTGACTCCTGATTTGAATAGCAAACAGTAGCTGCCTTTCCCTCCACAGCTAAGCCCTTTTCTTTTCTTCCTCCTAAAGTGAGGTGGGATCTTTTCATGGTGCTCCTCAGAGTGGCCGTGCCACCGTGGTGGGGAAGGGGAGGCACTGGAGGTGGCAGGTGCTGAGTCAAGCCCCATCTTGGCTCATGCAAGGACCATTTAGTGGACCTGTTTTCTTCTCCACAGACCCAGGCAGAGGTGGTTTGCCACCAGGTAATGATGACCCTGCAGAAGTGTGGTGACACAGGGATGGGTTTTTTTTGGAAGCAGCCTCTGGTTTGGCCAGCACAGTATTGGGCTGCTCAGCAGTGGATTGATTTTACAGCATCTTGGGTCACCTGCTGGTTTTGTTGTTTATTCAGCACCAGACATGGAATAGGGAGACCCCAGTGGAGGAGAAGGATAATCAGAAGGAATTTGAACCCTAGAGTATCCTGAGAGGAAACATATACACCTCCCTCTCCCTGTCCCACACTCCAGGACAGGGATGAGCCAGTGGGCCAGGGTGAGCAGCCCACCATCAAGTCCAGAAGATCAAGTGTCAGGTGGGACAAAGCTTCTGAAAGGCAATAAATGGATTATTTTTTTCCAAATATGCTTCTCCTCACTGTTAGCCTTTGGGAAGGAAACACACCCTGGGGGTTGCAGCCCTGAGCCTATCCCAAAACTACTGCTGGAATGTAGCAGGTAAAAGGGGCTTGAAAGAGCTCAGCAGAGAGTTGCAGGGTGTTTTTTGGTCCTGCTGATGGAGCAGCCTGGGAGAGTTTCCACAGGTCACTGGTACTTTGCCTTTTCAGTGCTCTTCCACTGGAGCAGGACAATGGGGAAAGCGCCTTCATTTACTTTTGTGCTAATGAAGTCAAACAAGCATCAGGGAATTTGAACTGGGGCTCTGTCTTAGAGGTTTGATCTGTATTAAAAAAAAAAAAAAAAAAGCTTTGGGTAAAGCTTATCCCAAAAAAAGCATCTAGTGGACTGAGAGCATCTTCTTTGTTTTTAAAAACTGGGTAGAGACTGGGAGTGGGGGGATTTTTGTCCTTAGATTTAGATTTGAATACATTTTTTTCCCCCTTTCAGGGAGAAGTGGTAAGATGCAGGAATATACCTGTCCTGAGCTTGTTGCTGGTAGTCAATTTGCTCTCTGAAAAATAAGTTGCAAATGATTATGGCCTGGCTGGCAATCCCATCACTCCTCCACCCTTAAATCCCCAAGTACCAGGTACATGAATCATGTGATGGTGCTAGACTCTCCACTTGGACTGCTAACCAAGCAATGGAAAGGGACCTATGTATCATTTTAAAAGCCTGAAAACCAGGAAGGAAATGTGTGACATTTGTCTTGATTTTTCTTTCTTATCTCCTGACTTAAAAGTCTGAGCTATGGACAAAGGCACTGAACAAGCTGGTGGGAACATTTCTAGGCTTAATGTAATTATTCAGCGTGCTGAGATATTTTGTAAGGTTGTAAAATCCAGTCCTTTGTTGTCTATATGAACCTGGCTGAAATCTATAGAGTTCACTTTATCACTACCACTCTGATATCACTTCTATTTTTTTGCTGCAATGAAGCAACTGGAAGCAGAGTTTTTGGCTCCAGGTTCTGAGCCTGGAGCCCAGAGCATCCAGCTCTTCTCTTCAGCCTTTTTCTGCTCTCTGTTGCTTTTCTTAACATTTGCTGTGAACAGCTCATAAAACCCCATGCAAACAGCAAGCAAGCTGCAAACCCAAACATGTCCCCATGGCAGCAAATGCTGGAAGAAATAAATTTAGCTGAAAAATCCCTGTCTTGGTTTTTTGGTATATTTCTTTCTCTTGGATAAGGCAGAAGAAGGGGGAAAAATTAAAATCCCTTGGTTGCAAAAACGCCTTCAGTCAAGTTCTCTCTCTTACTGACAGCTCAGTTCCAGCTACAGGAGTCTTAATGATATTTTGGCCATAATGCCAAGAGAAGCAAGAAAGCCCCTTCAGACACCAGGAGCTTTCACCCGGCTGGAGCAGTAAGTAGACAGCTGAAACGTATCTTTGAACTCAGGCAGGGAAAAATAGTTTGTTGTGGTGTTATTCCTCCTCCCTGCATCCATCACAGGCACAGCAGGTGCTGGTGGTCCTTGTGGCCAGTGGCTTGGGACTGTCTCCTGCCAGGAGGTTAGGAAGGGAGGAGGCAGCTTGGTGCTTCTCTCTCCAGGTTCTCTCTTTATTCTGGCCTGGAGCTGTGTTGGTGGGACACAGTGGGGATGCCTTTGGCTGTTTTAATTGAATGGATTGTGAAAGTGTCACATGGCCACAAGTCTCACCCTGGTCACCAGCATCATGCATGTTCAAAGGCTCCTGTGGAGTGAAGCACCTGGACTTCCCATGGCCAGCAATGGGTGTCACCAGTGCCTGTCCCAGGGGGCTGTGACACCTTATGGGTTTAAATGCTTCAGGTTTTCGTTAAGTTGAGCTAGGGGAGAGAGATGTGCTGTCCTCTTGAGTGTGGGTATTCCAGAGCTTTCAGCTTCTCACTGGTCCATGTGGACTCCTCTTCTGCCCTGCATTTTTGATCAACCTCACTAAGCCCTCTGAGGTTGTGTCTGGCAAATGCAACTGCTCTTGTATCCTTTCTACGGGAGTCAGGGACTTGCATTTCTTTTTTCCTGCTCTTGACACCCAAGGGTCATTTCAAATGGTGACCTTGTCCTTGGAGTAACAGTAAGATGATACAGGATTGTCCTCATGGATGCTCAGCCTTGTGGGGACAAAAGCAAAGGGACATTGCTGCAAGTACCTCCTGCTCCTCTACCCCAAGTGGGTCAGAGAGACAACCCCTTCTCTGGCCACCCCTTCTTCACGTCCTCCTCAGGATTAAAGGCAACTTCAAGCAGTTAGGGAAAGACACTTGGATGTGACATCCTGGTGCCTCCTGATGCCATCGCTTCAGCTGCTGAGCACTACCTTGCTCATGCTGAGTTGCCAGCCCACCAGGATGCCCATCACTCATAGAGTTGAAGCCCCAGTCTGAAGAGGAGTGTGCCATCAGGCTTCAGATGCTCAGTGAAAGTAATTTTCAAAAATTATCTTTTTCCCTTTAATCAAAGTCTTTATCCATATGTTTTATTTGCCTTTAAACCCCATCTGGAACCATTTTCAGATCTCTCTCAGCTACTGGCTGATCCTAAGCAATAAGTATGAGCTTCAAAATCACTTGCAAAGTTGCAGTCTGGTAAAGCCATCTGGTTGAAATCTGTCAGTATGTATTATCCACTGGAAGTTTCTCTCTGGGCAGCTCTGATGTTGTCTTTCACTATCAGGGATTGTATTAAACTAATTACAGATGATGACAAGTTCCTCTTTAATCTGAGAATTATTTTTTTTTTAATTAGAATTAAGGCCATTCTCTGAGGCCTTGATTTTGGAAACTCCTTGGCAGCAGTTGTTAGATAGATTAAAATATTTACAAATCTGTGTATCTTCTGTTGCTCCCATTGGGAATGAATGCACAGGGATTCGTCAGTTGAGCTCAATTTCACTGTTGTTTTAGAGGTACTACATATTGGGTAGTTCCCAATATACACTGCTTTCTCCACATAGGGTGGATAAGAGGGGTTTGCATACATTCAGGCTTGCCAAGTCAATTTTTCTTAGTCCATGTTAGGTTACAGAAATTATTTCCCATCCCTAGACTTGGGGAAACCAAGCAAGTGTCAGTCTGGTCTGTAGCAGCAATGAGATATGGCTTTCCAGGCTCCTAATCCTTCTCCAGCCCCAGGCTGTAATCTGAAACCAGCCCCTTGCAGACTGGTCCTTGTCCATGTCCTCAAAGGCACCTGTGGCAGATGGGACAGATTGTGGGATCAAGGTTGGGCAGTTGGGAGGAACTTCCTACTCAGGGGATTTGTGTCTCTGCAGTGGACAGCAAAGGGACTGGAAGGAGTCACTGAGAGCTGGTGATGGCTGATGGCTTTCTGGGGTGTTGCAGGTGAGGTGATTTAACAGCTCTCTGCTGTAGTTTCCCCACAGTTAAAGACAAACCCTTGTGGGGGAGGGAGGAAGGAAATCCCGGTGTTTCCCTTTCAGGACTGGAATCCATTTGCTTTAGATAACACATTTTTTTAGCTGTTACCTGGCTACATCCAAAGATTGGAGGACTCAGATCCATCCCTTTCCATTGTCTTCAACATCTTCTGTCCACATTATGCTGTGAGACCTGAGTAGCAGCTTCCTTTGCCATGGCAGGTTCACTTCTCACCTGCTTTTTCCCCCCCACATGGACTTGCAGGAAATTAAGAGTTTGCCTCCTAATGTTTATATAGCCCAGTGAGGACACTGCTTTCCAATAACTTCCATCCTTTAAAAATTATTTTCCTGTAAGATGATGTAATTTATAGCTTGATTTTACTGCCAGGTCTCTGGAATGTAACTTGGTATGACTGCTTCCATCCATGCAAACAGGAGCAACTGGAGTCCTTCCCTTAGGGCTTACTCAAATACACTATATTTAATAAGAGTTAATCCCTTTAACACAGTTGCTGGCCTTGCCTTTTAAAATTGGATTAAGACTGATGCACTATAGAGAGTTTTTAATGCCAATGAACTCAACCTGTTCGAGAAAATGGGAGTTGTAAACACGGTACGGATGCTAAGATCAGCCTAACCCTAGGAATTGGCCTTGGGAAGGGCTGCACAATGGCCTTTGTCACACCTTTAACTCAGCAGGACCTGCAGGCAAATCTGCAGACAGATGAGCAAGGCTATGAAGAGTTCAGCTGATTTCTCTGCTGCCCTCTCAGAGGCACAATTAAATGGCAGCTAGGCAGGGAAAACACTTCCAGTGCAAGTGTCCTGAGGAGGAAAAGCACCAGCACTAAGAGACTGGAGGAGTGAAGCCCTAGAAGTGATCTTAAGATTGAGTAAAATTGTTGCAGCTGTGAATTATTATTATAGGAAAGGAAAAGTGAAGCAAATACTCTGTGTGTGTGTGTGTGTGTGTGTGCCTGGCAGTTCACAAAGGATTCTGAGAGCTGTGGGTTAAAAAAAAACCAAACGTAGAAGGAACAGTTCTCATACTCATAGAAATAGCTTTCAAAAAAAAAAAAAAATCCTCAGCTCTGGCCTTTTAGGTTAATTTTCTGAGAAGTTTAGATATTCCCATATTTGGGGACAAAGTGTTTTACCTATAAATTTTAAATGTCAGTCTGTATTCAGGTTTGAGCTTGAAGGGATAAAAGAAGGTTTAGCCCTTACTTTTCACTCAGGCTGGTTTCCTGAGCTCTCATTTACTTCTTTCCACAGCACTCAAGGTTTCCATTCCATCACTTTTTCAGAGCATGAAGAAAATGAATTAAATGACTGTGTCCAGATCTCAGATCACTGACATGTAAATGCAGATGGGGTAAGGATGGAGGCTGGTGGACAACACCCAGATTCCAAACACCCTCATGACTTTGTGGGCTCCCAGTACTGAGCAAGGCTGTGTTGAGGTGCAGCTGGGACTTGGCTCCATTTATTCCCTCCATACCTTTCATGCTTTTTTTAATGTATTTTACTTTCCAAAACAGTAAGGGGAGAAAGGTGTTTGCTTAGCCTCTTCCCTTTGCCCCATAATTTGTAATACAAAGCCATAAATTTAAAGCCAGGATCTCTCTGGTCTATTGACAGGCATTGGCAATTCCAGGTCCCTGCCCCTAATGGAAGGGGCAGTTCCTTGCCCAGACTACAGTGGCATTTGGATAGGGGGCAAAAAAAGGGGAGAAAACAGACCTGGGGAACTCCAGCTTGACATAAAAAACAACGTGATGGATAAGTCCACAGTGACCATTGGCTCCAGTGGCTGGAGGACAAGAGGAAAAAAAAAAAAAAAAAAAAGCAAGCAAGAAAAAACCAGCAGGACAAGCAATCTGCAACCAGCCTAGGAAGATTACTGCCATAAAAGCAATGCTGGAAGGGGCTAGTTATCAAGTGGAAAACAAGAAAGTACAAGTAGCTCCCCAGTCACCAGATTTAGGGGACTCTGGTTGGAAGGTTCATACTCCAGTGGGCCATTAGAGCAGAAGCAGAAATGGATGCAGTAATCCAGAACATATTGAGTCTCTAGGTTACCATGAAATATAATGCAGGGAGAAATGAATTATTTTCCAAGGGAAGCTGTAGAAAGCACATATATAGACTTTTTTTTTATTGGAACTGTGTTATCAACAGTCTCTCTTAATAGTCGAAAACAGCTTCTTATGTTTTTTATAGAGTTTTAAAGATCCCTGTGGATGTGTCTGGAGGGGCTGGGGCAGGGGGAACTGCAGGCAGAGGAGGGAGTGGGGGGAGCAGAGAAGGGAGGTAAATGTCTTCGAGTGAGCATGGTACTGGTTTCCTTGGGCTGACTCAGTATTTGGGTATGGTGCTGCTTATCTTAATTTTGCCTCATCTCTTGCAGTGAAATAATGATACACATCATCTCTGTTGTCTGTGGAGCCCAGCCTGCCTGGGTACTTTACTTTGCAAGGAAGTGAACCAGCTTGTGTCCAAAAAAGAGACAGAGACCAAAAAATGTGCCTTAATGCTGTCTCTACCCACCCTACAGCATCCCCAGGGAAAGCTGCTGGAGGAGCCCATGGAGAGTGCTAGGCTCCTACTGATACTGAAGCTTCAGGAGCATCTCCTGCTCTCCTAAACCCACATTTGAAGAATGAAAGGATCACATAAAATTACTCTCATGGCATTGATGAGACTTTAAATGTTTGGGAGTGAAAATATTCAGGCAGATCTAGGAGGTTGTGATGATTTTTTTTCCATGCACAAAGAGAAGTTTTATACTTTAACATCTGTATTTGCTTCTAATATTAACACCTCGTGGAAGAGTTGCTGCTGATGACACAAAGTTGTCTTAAAATGAATCCTGAGATTATAAAAATAATGTGTAGCAAGGTCTCTCGTGCCTTGTCATCTGACTTCTGAGGCTCTGTCCAGAGTGAGTGTCATATTTGCAAGGCTTTTTGCCAACCATGATTAAAACAAAAAAGAAAAGGACAGGGAAGGAGTAGACCCCAAGCATGCTGAATTGCCTGTGTTGTAGGAGGTGAGGTTTGATGAGACCAGATCCAGGGATTTAAATAATGAGAGCTCACAGCAGAGATTTTTAGTGACAGCAGAGTCCTTCCAAGAAAAAAAAAAAAAAGAAAAAAAAAGAAAAAAAAGCAGAGTGCCATGATGGACAGAGCACACAAAAGCATGAAAATCACTTTGCTTTGCAATAGCCAGCCAGTCTCTGGAGTTGGGCAGCTGCCTCTAGAAGCAGCCTCTGAAATGTAAAGATGGTTTCATGCAGGAACCAATCCACCAGCCAGCTGTGAAGGGATATTTTCTTCAAACCACAGATCTGGGCTGCTTGGAGTAAGAGGGGAAAAAAATAAATGGAAAAATCAGTCTAAAACTCAGAAATTCCTTGAAAAAATGAATTATGTCAGTCAGAAAACATGCTTGATACTCTGTCTGCTTATCTAACATGACTGTGTTGTTTGCTCCTTGCTACAGCACAGAGTTGCTCAGCAGAAGAGCTCATAGCTGTAGTTTTCTCTCCCCTTCAATATTTCAAAAAGAACCTATCTTAAAGGTTTACTTACAGTCCAGCTGATGCTATACCCAATATATAGACCAGAGTAAGCCACCACTTCAGCCCTCTAGGGAAAGATGTTGATGGTAAGATGAACTAATATTCAAAAGGATGAACAAAATATTTTGGTTTTGCAAAAACAAAATAATTTCAGAGATGCAGGCAGGGATCTGGCATAGCCTGCAGTCTAAAATGATGTTTTTTTAACAACCAAATAGATGTGCCATTCCTAGCTCAGCATCCATCTCCTCAGTCGTCCCCTGCCACGTGTGGCCCCCTGCATCAGCTCCTGCCTCAGGAACCAGCCCACAGCCCTACGGATGGATGGGGATCCTGGCAAAGCTTACAGGGAAGCAGTGGGACACAAATGTCACAGCGTGGTGTCTGAAGGGGTGGGCAGGTGGCTGTGCCCTTTGCCTCAAGGGACAGGGGCTCCTCCAGCCGCCGGGTAGCCCTAGGAACCAGATATCCCGGCATGGCACGTGCTGGAATTTCTTTCTTGCTGTGCCAGTTTCCAGGTCTTGTGGGATCATTTGTGGAGGCGGTGGGGGCAGATTGGCACAGATTTATATGCCAGGCTTGTCTCTACTTCTGCCTCTGCTGTTCCGCTCGGGCTTCCTTCATTTAGAGCCCTTTGTTACAAACTGTAATGGATATCGCCCTAGGAGCCGTTTTCAATTGCTCGTGACGATGTAAGAAACAATTAGGCAAAGCATATTTTTGTTTATATCCTGACTGCCTCCTTTCCTCAGAGAGATTTAGAGATCCCTGGCTGGTTGGGTCATTAAAATGTTGCTCTTGGAGGCAGGATCTGAATGAATCTCTCAGGGTAGATTGGGCTCGTGGCTCTCTGAGGCTGGGTAGGGCTTAGATGTGAAGGTAAGGGGAGGAACTAGAATTTAAAACAACAGAAGAAATAAAAAAATCCAAAGACTTTTATTTTTTTACTTGCTTCTAAAAGATTTACAAACCTGGCATTGTTCTCCTGGGAAAAGCTGCAGTGGGCACTTCAAAACATGCCAGGCTTTGATCTGGGACTGAAATCCACATTTCAGTACTTGTGGCTGGTCAGTCAGAGCAGTCTGGCAGAGAATCCTGGCGAGGGTGGAAAAAGCCATGGAAAGTGTGGGAAGGAGAGTCAATGCTGGTCCCTGAGCTGCACGCTGGTGATGCTCAGGGAAGCTCCTGGCTTGGGGTCTTCATCCCCAGCTGGGCTGAAGACTGAATGCAGTGAGATGTGCCTGGACATTCCATCTGTGAAGGTCCAATTTATATTTTGGAGATGGAGAAAGGGATTGAGAGAGAGGAGGCATCCTTCTGTCTCTCTTGTTCAATTGAGGGATGGTGATGTAGGATGTGGGCTGCCCTGGGTGCTGTGTCTCTTGTTCTGAGATGGAAAGGTGTGCTCTCAGCTCAGATGCCCACCTGGAAAAGTTGTCAGCCAGATCCTGAACCTAGAGGGAGCAAGACCAAGGAATAGCCCAAAAAGGAGAGAGAGGCACTGTTGAATGGGAGGGAGAAAGGGGGAAAAGCCCCACTAGCTACTTAGGGACAGAGGTGATAAAAGGTGGCAAATAGCTGGGATAGCATCTAGAGAGGTGGGATGTGGGATTCATGTCTGAGTGCAAGGGTGGCCTTGATGCCAGCCAGGGCTTCTGAGCACATGATCCATTAAGCTGCTCCAAGCTGGGGCTTTCCAAAGAGAGGCCAAGAAGCAGATCACTGTCATGTAGACTGTGGGGACACCAAGCTTGAACCAATTGAACTGCTCACTCCATCCTCCTCCTGACACGGGATTGATCTCTACTGGATGTTACTATATGGCCTCTCTTCCAAAAGGCACAAATAATTGGGTTGCTGTGGCCATCCTCTGGGAAGAGGGCTCTCCATCTCTTAGACATGTTGCTGTGTTTGCCTGGAAATGCTTATAAACACAGAAAGAGCTGAGAGCAGCCAGTGCCAGGGGTGAAATACTCCTGCTATCCCCAGAGAGACAGACAGAGGCCATTTGGGACGCCAGGCCCCTTCCTCAGCTTAACGAGCCCAATGATCTGCATGCAAACAAGGGCAGTGGGGGAGCATTCATCACTGCAGCAAAAGGGCTTGGAGATGCTCACAACACATGGCTTGTCCTTGGGAAATTGTAGCCTGAGGATAACATAGTATTGGGACCTTCATCTGGCACAGGGAATAAACTGGGAGCTGCCTTCCTCGGTCATTTCAAATAAATCTCAGTTACTGATACAAAAGACTCTCAGGGGGTCATTGATAAACCTCAGTGTGAAACCCAAACATCACAGCTACCTCCTGGTGAGGAAGGAGCAGGTTTAGAATGGGTTAATTAGAAAGATAATGAGCTAACAAGGCTTCATTTCTGTTCGGTGGCTCAATGAGGAATTCATTAGAAAGGCTTAATCTAACTGAACAATCCCGGGGCTTAGAGAGATTGCCCATTGATTGCTGGCCCAAACTGTTTATTTACAGGTTTTTGCTGGCTGGAAGGTCTCTCATTCCTTTATTTTTTAAGGCCATTTGGATGTGCCAGAAGGAGATGCGAGTCCCTGGCAAAAAGCAGTAGCAATAAAAATCTGGCAGTAAAGCCAGATGGGAAGGTAAAAGGGATCAGTGTTGCCAGTAACACCAACCATCTAATTTCAGTGTGTTTCCCCAGCTGAGAATAGGGTCAGGGGAGTTTACATGTAGGGTTTTGGTGCTACTGGAAAGAGAGGAGAAATAAAATGTTAAGTAAAGAAAAAAAAAAAGAGCACAAATGCCAAGTAAGTGGGGAGAGTGAAGGAGATGATCCCTCCAGGCTTTTCTCTGTTTCTCACTCTGCAGTATGAGATGTGTGTCATTTTGAAAGTCTTTTTCAGGGGCTCTCAAGCACCCTGTGGAACTTTCCCATCTTAGGAGTGGGAAGTGCCTCCACAGGGCCAAGGAAAGGCCAGGAAGGTGCCAGTGGAGGAAAACTCAGAATTAAAACTCTGCAGACAAATCCTCTTCTTCTTAGCTCTTTGGTACCTCTGCTTCTCTCCATCATCATTTCAGGCAGGGGGGGGATTTTGTGCTGGAATGGCTGAGGGGTGGGCACCTTGCCCACTGCAGGACATGGGTCTGCAGCAGAGCAGACAGCAATGAGATTCACTGCAGCCCTTTGTGGTTCCCCCCAGTTGGGTTTTCTGTTCCCCATGGTTGGGTTTTCATGTTTTTACAAACTGAATCAATGCTGGCATGGGCTGCACAGGGTCCCAGGAGGATCAGCTTCAGACAGCACCTCTCTCTTGTGAACTGACAGTCTGGCAAATTTTCAAAAACCTCTCTTACTGCACCCTTTGGATGATCCAGCCCTCTTTCAGAGGAGTTGTCTTCATGGTTATGCTGGATTGATGATTTTTCTTTCTCTTTTTCTTTTTTTTTTTTTTTGTTCCATAGGGAAGCAAAGCTGTGGGGTCCACTGCTGGAGACCAGCCCAGTGTGGTTCATGTCCAGCAATCTTCTACATAAACTTTCACCAAAATGGGATTGTGAGGTTGTGGGTTTGTTCATGACCTCACCTGCCCACGTAATGGTGGTCTTTAGCAACATGTGACAGGTCTATATTTACTGGGAAAATTACTGTCCTGGCTTTCTAAGGAGAGACAGCACCTTTAATAAGGCCATCTGCTATTGTCAGAAAAATGGTCAGGATGACAAGCATAGATCTGAGGGAGGCAGAGGGCTGGAGGCTTTCAAAGATCCCTTGGGTATCATCCAGTGGTGTAAAAGTGAAAAAAACTAGAGTGCCTTTAAATAAAAAGAGCTGATCTTCCTTGAGTCCCTGTAACCTCTCAGAACCATTATGTTTGCACCAGTGAATGAGGCTGGTGGTAATTTCTAGATTGAGTAGGTTAGAGTCACATTATATCTGCTGAGCTCTTTAAAATCTTGCTAGATTAATAGCCTTTAAAAAAAAAAATCTATCTTAGTGCCACATTAACCACAGGCCACAGTGTATTAACTGACAAAACCCAAATTGTTCTTTAATATTCCTAAAGCTGGTGTTAAGCACAATAAGAACAATTTTCACTTTCAATAAGAATCTGACCCTGGATTTGCCCTCTGCCCTGACCTGGGTCTCTCTCTACAACCATGAGGGACCATGTGGAGTCATTCTGTGCTCTCTTGAAATGATGATAATTAAAAAGCATTTGCTTTCAGATTTTTCTTCCATCTGATTATCCCTTCCCCTTTGGTCCCTCTCCCCTCCATGATGTGCAACTGGACTTCCCTTTTTTTTTTTTCTTTTTTTCTGTATCATCACTGAATTCCTCTGTTCTTCTAGTGAATAATAACACACAGCAGCCCAGCTTTTATTTACTGTTATGTTGGACTTCCTGGGGTTTATTTATGGCAGAGAGAAGCAGCACAGCTCACTGTTCAGGGCATTCTGCTGCTGATGTTCTTCCTGGCTGTGTGCACCCCATTTTTTTTCCTGCTGCAAGCTCTGGAGAGCATTACCTGTCTGCAAAGCATTGAGTGAGGTGTTACTGAGTGACTTTAATTATTACTTAACAATGAAGGATATGGCAGATGCTGGGAAAATTTTAGAATCATTAGCAGGGTTTTTTCCCCCATGTGCAATGTGTTATAAAAAGGAAGAGTTTGATATGTCTCAGGTGCCAACACCTGGATGTTTACACAGTCAGCTTCAGTGTCCACAGTTAGTGCTTCCAAATGATTTTCAAGGGATACAAACCCTCCTGCTTCAGGGTTTAAACTCATCTCCAGGTGTCAGGGTATTTCCATGCAGTCACGGACCATTTGCCATCAAGCAGTGTTACTGCACCCTCTGCTAAAGTCACTGCTGCTGGTTCCTGGCTGGGATCAGAGATGCAAACCAAAACATGGTAATTCCTGGCTACTTAAAATTGCAAAATAAAAGGGGAATATTTCGAGGGAATAACCATATATAATAGAGAAACCCAATGCACATCATTGTTTAATGAAACCTCCTCTCCAGCACCTTGCTGGCTTGGGGAGCAGAGATCTTCCTCCCTGCCTACCTTCCTGCCTCTGCCTTCCTTCTTGAGCACTGGGGCACTGCTGTTATCTCAGTGGCCAAAACAATGAAGCTTTGCAGTTTTTTTAAGGACAGATTTCAGCTTGGACCAATTGGCTCATCAGCACAGGGGGATGGAGTGGCAGAAACTTCTTAAGCCACTTCTTAAACAGTCCAGGGAGCGGCTGGGCCTCCCTGATTTAGAGCTACCAAGGAAATTAGGGCATCTTCTTCTGGCCAGGGGATTTTTCTTTCCTACTTGGAATCAAAGCAGTTATTACTCATCTTGGGCAGCCATCCCTTGGATGCACCGAGTGGGAGAAAAAGGACTTGTGGTACCTGATTTGTTTTCTGAAGCGACTGG
The DNA here is from genome assembly GCA_038090715.1 of Florisuga fusca. NCBI lineage: Eukaryota > Metazoa > Chordata > Aves > Apodiformes > Trochilidae > Florisuga > Florisuga fusca. The sequence continues at coordinate 21,582,288 of JAAWXA010000008.1, forward strand.
CAAATTTTCATGCTTCAAAAATAAGTACAGAATGCAGAGATTGGCCTATGCAAATAGGCCAAAGGAAAAAAAAAAAAAAAAGAGAAAATAACTTCAATTACCGACTTAGTCAGAGCAGAGCAAATTGACAGCTCTATTGTCAATCTGGAGAGCTTCTGTAAGGGAAAGAAAACACTCAGATTTCAGCACTTCTGACAGTCTACTTCTTTAAAATCCTTTCAAATCCTGCACCCAGAGCTCCCCTAAGAGTGAGCCCATGTAATTCACTACCTGCAGTGGCTGTTGCTGACACGTCTTTTATGGTTTTGGCTGCTGCAATGTAAAAGCAGTGCCTGGGTAGATTTTATTTTGCTCAGTCAGAGGACTTGGTAGTGCTGCACTGGTGCAATACTGCAAAATATTTATTAGCTCAGAGAAGAGCCCTGGAAGAATTGTTGAAGCAGAATACTAACTTGCAGCTTTCTTTGCTCTTAATTTTAGGTACCTGCTCTGGCAAAGAAATTGTGGGGCTGGGAAAAGAACAGCATATTGTGTCTGTGCTTCCCATGCATTGTTCCCTATGAAAGCATCTCCCTGCAACCTTTACCTTCTGTTCAGATGGCCCCAGCCTGCAAAGAGAGAAAGGCAGATTTGTGCTTTCTAAGCTCCAGATGGGGCTCCTTTCTTCTTCCTCTGTAAGTTAATGGTGTCTTGCTGAGACCAACTGGGCATGTAAAGATTTGGGCAAAACTCACAGCAGTGGTCTCATAACCTCAAGGCTTCACAGTCTCATCCCAATGTGATGGCTGGTCCCCAGTGGAGCTTGCCTGTGGCTCTGATGCGGTGCCAAAGGAGATGGGGAAGGTTATGTTGATTACATCTGTTTACCAATGGTTAAATAAATTAAAAGCCCATTGCAGACCACCAGCAGGGCAGGGTCTCACAGTCCCTGCTTTCTGCACAAGGTCCTGTTTGCACTCTGGCATTGCTCTCTGTGTGCCAAATTGCCAGGGTGACTCTACTTTGGTCAGGGTGAATCTTCACAAGTAAAAACTGATGAGATATGAGCTTCCTCCTTCACTCAGATCCTCTCGTCAGACCAGGGTCTTGTCATTGGGCTGTGCTGATTTGCACCAGAGGGCAGCAGGATCAGTTCCTTCCTTGCCCACATCCTCTACCAAAGGCAAAGATGGGAAGAAACATTTGTGGGCTCCCCTCTGTAAGACCTTTGTAAACCCAGAAAAAGTGTCTGAAAGAGGATTTTGTACTTTGTTGTCACTGCTAGAACTGCATGAGAAGGGTGTGTCCTTGATTGTGGTCCCTGTTTCCTGGGCAGCATGTAAACTCATTGTAAGGGACAGTCCCTTGACTGTCAGTCTTGAAGAAAATGTAGTCTTTAGTAAGTGGGAGAAGACATGAGGCAGCAAGAGAAGTGCCCACAGTGACAGAAGGCTGGGGAAGATCTAGGAAGAGCATGCAGTTTCCCCTCAGTGCTCTGCTTTGATGCTGTTGCTCCAGCCCAGCAGGACCCTGATGGAAGAAGACCTGGAGGGTAAGTGGCCTGATAGAGTTTCTCAGCCTCTAATTTCTTTGATTCTCTGAGCTAAGCCATTAGATCCCTATTTGAGGATTTTTTTATAATTCATTCCTAAGAAGCCAGATTACCAGCCATATGGACAAAGGATACTAGAGAAAGTCTATTAAGATTATTAAAACAGATTATTTTTGCTGTTGGAGCAGAAGTTGTCATCAGTGGGTAAAGCTTGAGCTTTTCCTCATTCCTATCACATGCTGACATGGTTCCTCATGCTTCTTCATTGCACTTATGATGGCTCACAAGGGCTTGCATCACAGTTATATGGTTCAATAATTATTCTCGGTGACTCTAGAGCCACTCCTGGGTCTCCTGGTGCCTGTGGTATGATGGTGTCCCATAAGATTTGTTGACCAAGGTGAAAAATTCATCACAACTGTGTCAACAAAGTGCTTGCTGGTATTTGAGGGAAGGAATATATCAATGAAGCCACTGTCTGCAGAAAGAAGAGCTTGAACAATGGCAGAAAAGGAGACTGAGGTGTTTCTCAGGGATGCTGGTCATCTTGTCTTCTGCTCATTGCTGTATGGTTGTTGAGAAAGGAAGCAGAAGCTCAACAAATAGCCAGGTTTGTCTGTCCTGCAGTCTCCAGGAGGGAAGGGATCAAACCCTTTCTTCTGTTGACTTGGGCAAGTTTCTCTCCAGGCCATGCTGCTGCCTGGTATCCTTTGCACTGGGAAGAACATAGGCCCATGGACTCATCAGTGCAACCACATGTCAGAGGTGCATTTCTCTGGACTACACCAGGGCTGCTACTTCTACTCGAATACACAGTCAGCCTGCCAGAAAATTTGCAGATCCCTTTTGTAAGAGGGTTTTAATATATCTGAACTTGCTAGAGTCATCTTGTGGCCACCAGTGCCTGTCACGGGCTTCCTGGTGCTCTTATCCAATACCCACAGCACCTGAGAAATGAATGAAACAGCAGATGCTTTCAGCATAGAGAGCTGGTGGCCACCAGGCAATAAAAACAAGAGCTATCTTACTCTTACTTGCCCAACCTGACCTCAGAGCTGCTGGTGCTTTCTGGAGGAGAGGTGTGTAATCTGTTCAGTGGACTGGAGAATCTCAGTGTGGCTCAGGTCAGGTGCTACCTGCTACCAGTGATGGTGAAAGGGATGTACTTAGGAGTTAACATTCACCCATATATCACACATCACATGCATGAGTAGAAATCCTGTGTCTGAGTACTATTTGCTCTGATGAACACTTGGGCTGAAGGCAACTCCAAAGAGGGAATCTTATTTCTTCCTTTTGGAGAGAAGATCTCTCTTCTCTCACACTATCCATCACTTATTTGTGATGCCATGAGCATAGCTGGGTCTGTAGCAGCAGAAGAACACGACACAGAAAGGAACTCACAGAGGAGATACCAGGGTAGAAATGCCTCTGAGACAGCTTGGCCACAAGTCACTACAGAGAGGCTTGCAGAGGTAGCAGGCACAAACGTTATTTTTGGTATAAGTGTTCTTGTTTCAAGTTTTTTCAGGTGTGAAGTTTCCCTGTTTGACAGCCCATCAATCACATAGGGGGACACCATTAATAAATCTGTCCATGCTTTTCCCTTGAGCTTGAAGAAAGAAAAACTCCAACTGTTAACAATTATTATAGAAAATTAACTCTATGACTTTAAAAAGAGTCTCATTGCAGGCTATTTTTACATCATAAGGAGGGTGGGGGGGGAAAATCACCCTAAGAACTACAATGGTATGAATTTCAATTTCTTTGTAAAACACAAACATTGAACAAAACTTTAGTCTTGGAAGTAGAAGCATGTTCAGCAGCTTCTCATGCTCTCCTGATGACTGTGACTCTTTGCTAACACCATTTGCTGGCTGGACACTGCAGAATGGTGTCATGGGAGTCACCAGCTTTATAGCTCAAGAGCCAGCAAGGTCAGCTGCCACTTCCCAGGGTCTCCCCCTCCTTCCCAAACCTCTCCCAGCATTTGTTGGCCAAGCTTGACTGTATCTTTTAGAGAGCCTCCTCTCCTGATTTCCTTCAGTGATGAAGGTGAGTGTTGAAGAACTCCTACCAACTCTCAGTAACCCATTCCAGTGGCTGATTACCCTGACTGCTAGTGATTTCCATTCTTTTTGTGGTTTGAACCTTCCTGACTTCAGCTGTCAGTCCCTGGATGTTGTTACATCTTTGTCTTCTGGATTAAAAAGCGCTTTATACCCAGTGGAGTAACCACAGGCTGTGATCTTGTCTGTGGTACATGGGAAGCAGGAAGGGTTTATTGAGGGGTGAAGGTCCTGTCATTCCAAAACTCCCCTTGGAGAACAGCAGGATCATGCAGGGAAGTTGTTTGGGGTTTTTCATATGTTTATGCGTGCCCAAGAACTGCCTCAGCTGCCCTGATCCATTTGCACACATCAGGGAGTCTGGGTTCAACACCAAGGAGCTGCAGTGTAAGAGATGCAGTTCCCTTCTGCCCAACACAAGTTATGAGCAGCCACAGCTCAATGGACTCCTGCTTTTGCCCCATAACCTTTTATTCCCCCCTACATGGGGGCTTAGTAGAGGTCTCCTCTTCAATCCATGTGCTTCCTAGGAGATTCCTGCTACCAAAGCTCCCTGTGCAGTGTCTTTTCCTTCAGAAGCTTTCCCTGAGTTGATGAACCCATGCACAGTGGTAGGTTATTCATTTGTCTTGTTCTCCACTTCATTTGTCACAATGAGTGCTCTGTTGTGGAGAATCCTGGTAGAAGGTCTGCTTATTCTCCTGGTTGGCTGAAAGGTGATATTTCAATCAGCTGATTGCTGATTACTGTGACCTTGCTGGAAAATCTAGGTAGCACCCAGAAGGATGGGGACAGAGGTCTTCCTTTGTCACTCTTCTCATGTGGAAAAATGGTAATAACATTTTCATTTCTCTCCTACTGCCTGCTCTGACGAATTTTGCCTTGGTTTTTATTTTCCCATTGCTATTCTCCAACCACTACATGTGGGATAGGAAGGTTTAATTTTACTCACCCTCAGACAGTTCACTGGGTGGGAGGACAGGGGGCTTGCAGCTTGTAGGCTGACAGAGGAGTGCGTGCACACAACAGGCATCTCCAGAGGGTCCTCAAGCACCTCCTGTCCAGAGCAAGGGCTTAAGGAAGGATTTCACAGGTGTACCTGACCAGTGAGGCATTAGGAAGAAGAATTAGAGGTATGATACCATCCCTTTCCCCTTTTTCCTTGTCCCCAGGTCCCACATGACTGCTCAGAGGTTTGCAGTAGATTGTCTGGCACCAGACTGCAGATGGCCGTGCCAGGCCTGACAGTGAGAAGGAGACAAATGGTGCCAACCTGGAGTGGTGCTGGGGCACCTCTAGGGTTTCCAGCCCAACTTCCCATCCAGAGCAGGGCTTCTACTATTGACAGGTCAGCCTGGTGGCTGTGTCTAGCCGTGGTTTGAACTCTTCCAGGGACGGAAATTCTCCACTTTTGGTGTCCTGTCCCACTATTACAGCACCTGCATGGGATTTAATAGTTTCCTGAAGTCCAACATGAACCTTCCAAGCCACAGTTTCTGGATATTGCTCCCTATTACACTGTTTGGCACTGCTGACAATATTTTGGCTATTTTGTCCTTCTAACCATCCGTGATAGATGTAAACATCATTAGATCCCACCTTTAGTCCTCTTTGACAGACTAGAGAAGCTCAGTTCTCTGTATCTCTTCTTGCAGGACATTCTTCAACCCCTTTTCTCTCTTGACTCTCAGATCCTAGACTGGATGTTTCCAGCTGGGGCCTCACCAACAGAGCAGAGGGGATGATAAGTTCCCTTGATCATCTTGCTGCCATCCTCTTAATTCAACAGTCTAGGACAAAAGATGGGCAAAATTCATCTGTCAGTATTGCATCACTGGCTAAAGCACGGGAGAAAGGAAGAAATAACCTCCTAAAGCGTCTCCTATCCTAACTTCTGTGAGCATGTGACCCACACCACAGAACCATCCCAGCTGCCTACAAAAACATCCATGGGGCAAAAAAGAGATGCTCCTGTGAATGGCTGTGATTTGCTCTGATTTTTTTCTGGCATAAGTGATGCCTGCTGGTGCTTTGGTTTGTGTCACAGCCACACCAAGAACCATGCCAGTCCCTACAGAACGCTACTCGTGGGGTCAGGTTTGCAGACACCCAAGTTTAACCTGAAGCATCTTAATACAGAGGACTGCATACTTTTAACAAAATGGCTCTGAAATAACACGTCTCACTATGCCAAAAACATAATAATAATATAATAATAATACTTTCCCCTGCATCTACCCTTCCAGCAGCAAAAAACTTCACAGAGCAACGTGACGCAGCCTGAGCTCTTCCCCGTCACCAGTCAGAACAAATGGATTCCAGTAGCAAAGCACACCGTGGCTTTATCATTCTTTTGACAGGTAATTTTCTCCCCAGTGAATATATCCAAGGCTTTCTCAATCCCTTTCTCAGTGGCTGGAATGAAGCTGTTTCACTCCTGGCAGCAAGGAATGAGCCCGGCAGTGGTGTTGGCTTGTTGCTCTGAGTCTCTCCAAGCCCCACGCTCCTGAAAGCCTGGTGAGAGTCTTTATTATCCCCTGATTATGTCATATGTCCTCACCTGCCTGTTATGACCATCAGGCATGCTATTTATTAGAGTGGTTTTCCACCAGCTTGTTATGGTCACTTCTCTGAGGCATTTCGCACACCACTTGGAGATAATATTCTCTCCCAAGAGCTGGCAGTGGAAAGGCTCACTCAGCTGCTAACCCTGCTAAGTGTTGCCCCTCCCTTGCTAGAAAAGCCGAAATTCAGATGTGAGGCCTGTTGAATGAAAAAAGAAAAGAAGAGGAAAAAGAAAAAAAGAAAAAGAAATAGAAAAAGAAATAGAAAAAGAAATAGAAAAAAAGAAGGAAAAAAAATTTTAAAATGTATCTACAACATCCACTGCAGGGCAAGTCAGCACCACAGACTGAAACAAGCTGGGAGGAGCATGTTACATGGAGGAAATTCAGCCACCAAAATAGGGTAAAGCATCTAGAGAGAAACTGGGAAAAGAAGGGGAGGCTCTAGCAGAGAAGTTCGGGCTCTACAGCCAAAACAATGTGAATATGGATGTAAATAGGCTGTCATGACTGCAGTCTTCTGGGAGGTTTCACTTGCTCCATAAAGATCTTAATATCTCAACATCCCAGGTCAGGGTAGAGAAGGGATCCTGCAGGGGCACCTCCTGTGAGCTTCTGTGTTGGGCTCAAGACTCATCACCGAAGCAAGGGCTTCTGCATCATCGCTGGGCTTGGCTGCTCGGGAAGAACCCAAGTGACAAGCAGGGCAGTTAAATGCAGTGATATTTCCAAGTGAAAAGTGTATTTTGGTTTTGTAAAACTCTTAGTTTTCTCTCTCTCTTTGGCCCTTTCCTTTATTTCCCCTCTGCTACTTTAGTTTTTAGCCAGAACAATTCCTTGAACCAACACAACTTGTCTCATGTCAGGGGTATAAGGAAGGGGACAGGAATGCAGACACATAGGGTGGGATGGGAGCAAAGCATAAAAATCCAGATTCAAGTAAGACTTCATCTAGAGCAGAACTCTCTCCTGAACTGTTGAATGGTTATGGAAAAGATCAGTGTGGTCTGCTGGATGTTGTTCATGTAAAGTTTTTTACACTGGGATTTCAGTATAACCCCTATGGATTCAGGGTCTAGCATACTGGAAAATCATATTTCCAGTGAAGATGGAAATGCTGAGGCTGTGCAGAGCTGGGCACATGTTAGTGAAGCCTGGTCCTGCCACTTCCAACACAGGGCCCCAGGAAACCTGTCCCTTCATCTGTCACCTTGCCTCCCTCTCTGCATCTCTCTCCAACTGGTTCAGCTGCGTCTGGAAGCATCTGAAAACTTTCCTCCCTCCAAGCCTTCATGGGTCAGTGCCTAAGTTTCAGATCTGTTAGTAATGAGCCTTATAAAGAAATAATGATCTGGAAAGAGAAGAAGATAAGGAGGAGAAATTCCTCCAGACACTTTGGTTTATTATTGCTATCATTATTTGGCAATAGCTGCGATCCAGACTTGCAAAGGCTGCTTTTCTGGGAGATGCTTTTGCCACTTTATAACCTGCTCCACTGGCTCCCTCAATGCATTTTGAAAGATTTAATATTCCCATTAAAATACAAGAGTATTAACAGATTCAAGGGTCTGAATCTCACTACCTGAGCAAAGCCCTTGAACTTGGCTGTTCCTTGGATGCAGGTGACAACCAGCTATTCTCTGAAAAAGTCAAAAAATAGAAAATATAGTTTTGGCACCAAACCTCAGTACTGGGAAGACAGAGAGAATAAATGTTGCTGGGAATTTGCTTGAACACTAAAATTAAAAGTTAGAGAAATAGAGAATTTGGAACACTTTTTATAAGGAGAGTTGGAGGAGCCCATGATATGTCAGATTTCCTTTCTTTTTTTTTTTTTTTTTTTTTTTTTTTTTTTTTTTTTTTTTTTTTTGAAGAGCTCTGGGACTGACTGGCAGGAAGAATTCCCCATGGACCACCTCCTGTCTTGTGGAGTATCTGGACCATGACTTGACCCATTCTCTTGGTGTACAAGTTCATGGCACAGTTTTTCCTTCCCGTCACTTACTGGTGTCATGAGGACAAGGACAAACCAATGGGGCAAAGCCTTCTTATTTCTGCATCTTACAGATTCCCAGGGATGCAGAGGAGGGTTCAGAGTTGCAGCAACCTGGAACTGGGAAGGTTCTTTGTAGACCGTAGCTCAGCTAAAACCATGATGCACAGCTTTCTGCAGAGTGTTTCTTTTACATGGGGGTATTCCCAAAATTCCTGGGATGATTTTGTCAGCCCTGTCACAGATTTCATGTGGAGAGCTGTTTTCTACTAAGTCCTCTTACCTCTGGTCCTTTTTGCTTCACAGCCCAGCAGAGCTTTCTTCTGCAGTACAGGGATAAGATCCCTCTTCACCTCCCTGCTTATAGATCCATGAAGTGCATCAACCTCTTTTGGTGCTGGGTTGGCAGCCCGGCCCAGAAACCTTTGTGGTCCCTGTTGGACCACTTATCCAACCCAAGTTCTTGCCTTATAACCATCTAGCCAAGTGGTGATCCCATTATAGTACATTGTGGTTGTGGAGGGATGGGAAACTGCCAGTCTCCTGCTTTTCCACATGTACAAACTGTACCCGTCTCCTTTGCAGAGAAAGACTGCAAAGGAAGGAAAGGCTGGGCTGTGTTTCCATAACCTGAGGACTGACAGAGAAGCAGGCACCAGGGTTTTCACTGTGGAGCTGCCTTAGCAGTGAAGGGCATGATGAGTGGGAGGATGATGCCCAAGGCTGAGCAAGAGGCAGAATGTCCCTCTGCATCTCCCAGCTCTGCCAGGCAAGCTGGGCTGGTGGGCTGGTGGTCCAGAGAAGCCAGATAGAGGGGCAGGCTGGGATGTGTCACCCATCCCCTGGCCCCCTGCATCCCTCTGCCAGGCCCTCCTCAGCCCCAGCTCCCTGGGACACAGCTCCCAACCCTTGGAGCCTGGGCCAGCTCTGCTCAGTCTGAGGAGATCTATTTAAAATTCAATCAGGAGATGGGCTCCAGCTTGTTACAGTGCCGTGGCTGGAAATGGAGCCATCACCAGAGACTATTCCTTTTTACAACTTCAGGTAGATAGATATCCTCGCCATTCAATTTCTTTTTATGTAGTGTCCTTAATACACTGTCTCTCCAAACGCTTTAGCAGATAGAACTGAAATAATGAGATAACGCTTTGCAGAAGTGTGTGCAGCCGCTCTGAGATGGGCAGCAGGGTAGAGCAATAGATGGAGATAGGGCAGAGAATGCAAGGTGGAGGCAGCATAACTCAGAGGCTGCAATAATATAAGCAAATATTCCCGCAGACTATTACAGTGAGCACGAGAACTGATGGATACAGGGAAAAGCCAGATGCTCTCAGAAAAGAGGAATTAAGGGACAAATTTAAATTGAGGAAGGATGGCTCTAAATGGCAATGCATTCACGGGAGGGATGTTTTCAGACAAATGGATCATGGGTGGCGGAAGCAAACCTTCATTGTCTCTCTTCATCAGGAATGGAGGGGCTGGTTTGCTCCTCCATCCCTGCAAGATGAACCAGAGCTGGGAATAGCGTAGGCACAGCGGCTCAGCTCCAGAGATGTGCTGAAATCACTCTGTTGCCCTATTGACTGCCCTGGAAATGGCCAAGTGTGTGAAGATGCAAACGCACCCAGATGGAAATTTCTCTCTGATCCTGTTTTTGCTGGCTAATGTTGGTATGAGAAGGCCAAAAGGTTTTACAGAAGAATCAGTCAGAAGGGGAAACTGGTTTACTCTCATTAACCCACAAGTGGCAAAACAGACTGGTTTTATGGTTTTGTTAAAAATAAACATCAAACTATAACTCTTCTGTGAAGAATGTCCACAGAATTAGGAAGTAAACCCATTTGCATCCACCTCAACTCGCTTTTCCATGGCAGGGAAGAGCAGCACGAAAAATTCCAGTGCTTTTTGTTTTCATTACAGTTTGGAGTGGCAGGAAAAAAGAAATCATGGATTTTCCTGTGAAAGGGGCAATCCTGTCACCACTCAGCCACAGTGAGTGACGGGAGAAAAGTTGAAATGCTTTCTTGGACTGGGATTTCTGGGCCTAACCAGTGATGACTGAACCTGAGGGTAGTTTCACTGGGACTTCTTAAGGGACAAATCGTGATTGACAGGGAAAGCCGCGGGCCAACAGACGCTGCTAGATGGAGACCAGGTAAGGGGATGGAGATGCCCTGTGATCCCAAACAGTTTTGAGCTGTAGCTGGGAATGAGTGGGGAGTCAGGGGGTGTGATGGGCACAGAGACCAGGAGCTCCCTGTAGCAGTGCTGACGGACTCGGGTGTGTAATTCTGAGCAACAAACTTATCGATGGGATAACCCACTATGGTTCCATTGCTGAATTACTTGGGGACCCCCTGCTTCCAAGGTACTTGTCATAGCTCCCTTCCCAATGCCTATTCCATTTCACAGGGCTAAGCTGCTTTTCCTCCATACTCAATGGTTCCCACCTGCATCAGGGCAATCTGTGCGTGGAAGCTGCTCGCCTGGCCCTGCCTCTGCAGGGGTGCAGATCCCCAGATACTAAGCTGTTCAGAGGGGTGCAGAGGGGATTGGGCCAGCCAGGGAGGGTAGTGAGAACCGGTGACAGGGAGAGGGACAAACTGCTGGAGCATCCCCATGGCAGTGATGGGTGCCAGGAGTCCCCCAGCTCTGCATGGCAGGAAGTAAAACCCATTACAGCCCCTATGGGGGACATAACAGGGACTTATCCTGAATACTGTGACAGGCCTGTTGAAAAATGTCAGGGGAAAGGCTGTGGGGAGAAGGTAGGGATTGCTCCTCTCTGCAGGGCTTTCAGGAGCAGAGTTTGGGAGGGTTCCTGGTTTGTTGGCTGCTTCTCCTTTTCCAGACCTGCCATGAAAAGCTCAGTAAGTGTCTTTTAGTTGCTCTGAATATGCCGCTAGTTTTGGTAACATAAAAGTGAAGTGGAAGTCTCCTGCACAAGAAATCACAGTCCAGATCCCCATTTCTAAGTGATCTTTAGACCTTGGGATAGCTTTATCCTTGCAGAGGGTGGGTAGTGGCCCTGAAAGCAGAGCCAAGCCAAGCTCTGAGTGTTTGGATCCAGGGTCCTGATTTTAAAAGTTAAACCTACCTTAAAAGAAAAGGTACCAAAATGTGAATTTTGATTATGTTTCATTTAATGAGTTTTGAAAAGATTTGGAGCTGAATTAAAAGTAACAAAAAGCCAGGGAGATGAATGACCCTTATATTAAATTCAATTGGCTTTTGTGCAATTTGTTGCATAGCGAAGCCTCGTTAATACATTTTGCAGGTGGTTGGGTAATTTGTCATCAGGATGGCACTTTATGGAAAGCAACTTCCTCCCTCTTCAGTTATTTTGCTTTGAAATGAGTTTCCCTAGGTCCTGTCTGCTGGCAGGAGCTGAATTGGCTTCAGCAGAGCCACACGGTTTCATGGCAGAGAAGGAACCAGCTTGTTATTTTTTATATATTTATAATTTATCCCTATATAACATGGTCAGCAATTAATATCTCAACAATATGTAGCCATAGCCCTCATCCATTAGAAAAAAACCCAGCCCTGTATTATAGTTAACAGTATTGTTTCCTTTTGTTTTTCTAACAAGACAAGGCAGCTCCCCTCTCCAGAGGGAAGAAAGGCTGAAAAAATAGAAAAATCTTATTTCGTTTGCATTTTCCTAATTTGCTTTCCTCTGGCTCAGACCTGTGTTGCCTATAAGCTATTATAACTCCTTCTCTAGGGTTATTCTCCCCCCTCCTTCCCCCATCTGATATTCACAACTTCATTCTCCCTGGATCAATGACTGCAAATTTGCTTTATGACAACTTGAACAAACCCATGATGGATCAGAAAGGACCTCAAAGTAGGCTGAAGCCTACTCAAGTCAAGAGCACCAGACACGTTTGTTAAAGACCTCATTGGCCTCTGATCCTTGGGTTGCTGCAGTATTGATTTTTAGGGTCCAAGCTCAATTGTGCTGGAAGTCGAGTCGCATGGAGCCGCATGCTCGTGGGGGAGAGAGGAGCTTTATAATGGGAACGGATCGATGGGGAATGATTTAGCACAGAGGGACCTGGAGGCTTGGCAGGAAAGTTAAGCAATAATCGAGTTTTGGGCTCAGAGGCTTTTCAGGCTGGCGTGCTGCCTGTCTCAGTGCTGGGTCTGTGCCTGGTGGGTCTGCACAGGTCCCTGGCTCCCGGAGGGGAAGGCAGCAGCCGCGCCGTGTGTGCACAGGGAGTCCTGGTACTGGTACCAGTGGTCTCGAGTGGGTGGGTGTTAGCAGCTTCCCCATCCCTTCTGAGGTTTCAAATAAAGCAAGTTGGATGCTGTGAGACAGGTGGTGGTAGCCTGCTGCAATTTCAAGGAGGCAGAGGCTGAGCATGGCACATTTTTACACAGGCTTGTTAATGTTTTTTTTTCTTTTTTAACAATGACTTTCTTGCAAGCGGAAGGTTTCTTTGTTCTCTGACCCCTGCTCCATCAGTATGGCTGCAGAATGAGAGACACTTGGGCAGGGACTGGCAGGTCCCAGTCTATACCTGGGTTGCCCCTAACGGATGTAACACAAAAATCCAAGCAATTCCACTAAAAGGAATCTGCAGGTTGCAGATGAAGCCCTCAGGCTCCAGATCAAACTTGTATTTCTTTCTCTACTGCTGCACACCTCAGTTTACTTCTGTGATAAGCAAGCACCTACTCTGAGATGGAGGTGGTACTTCTGCAGTGTTTCCATGCATAACCCCCCCTCCAGATTGCTTTCTAATGCCATCTGAGATTTTATATCTAGGGTGACAGTAAGCAAAGGCCACCTCAAGGCTCCTTTTTCTTCTGTTGTGGCTCTGCCTGATTTCTGGTGGCTCATCTGACCTCATTTCAGCCCCAACACTTTCAAGGAGTGGGGAGTTGTCTGAGATGGAGCTCAAGGGGTAAAATCCAGCCACCACCACAGCAAAGTTCTCCCTCTTCTACCTTTTTCAGTTCAAAATCCTTTTTGTTACTGAAGCTCTTGAAGCTGTGTCCAGGAGCATTTCCCCCTAGGGGGTGTCCTGTGTGGAGGGCAGGAGTGTCACAGTGTCACACCATGTCCCAGCTCCAGACTGCAGCCAGAGTCCATTCAAACAGTATTCCTGACAGAGTACGAATCCCACGGGTGGAGGGGGAGATGAAACATGCAATGAGAGCAGAAAAGAGCTGAAGTGCAGGTAACTTCCTTCTCCTGCGAGGAAACCAGGCCTGGATCTAACTAATAAAGCTGTATTCCCTAATCGCAGACCCCTCCACAGCCTGTGCCACTGCCTGGAAGCCATGAATTGGAGGAGGACTGAGAGGAGAGACAGGGATTTTTCCAGAGGGATGGCAGACACAAAAGTCCTTTCCTGCAGCACAGTGGAGGTGTCAAGTGAACTGCATGCAGGTGGATGCTAGGATTTAGGGCTTTTTCGCCCTTTTGTCCCCCTCCACTGCCACCCATACATTAGTGTAAAGGCCTACCCAAAAATCCAGGAAGAGCTCCCTGCCTCTGAATTGTCTTGTTCCTTGAGGCTAGCACAGTCTTGCTTTAGGAAGTCCATAGGGTGCACCAGGTGGCTGTGAAGGGTTTCTGAATCGATGTGCTCCTTCGCTGGCCACTTTCTCCCACATCCCACATTGGTTTAGGCTTCTGAAGGAGAAGGAGCCCTGGAGAGGGATAGGCTTGGGCTGTCCTGGCTTCTTGGACATCTTTCCTTGTCCTCAAGCACCATGGTGTGTAGTCTCTTGTACAACTATGTACAATGGTCCAGAGAGGCTGTAGGATCTTAATTCTTGGATATATTCAAAGCTCAGCTGGACACAGGTCTGGACAACCTGATATAACACTGATGTGACATCTAATCTTGAAAGTGTCCCTCTTTGGAGCAGGAGATGTCTTAGAGGCTGGACATGTGTCTACCCATCTAAATTATTCTATGATCCCTCCCATCATCCCATCCCTTCAATCTGAAGTTTGGTTTGGTGGTTTCAGGTTCCTCTGCTGTAAATGGAAGGACTATTTTGAGCCATTTCTGTTGGTGAAAATATTCTTCTTCATTCCCATCCTAGGAATGCTCATGGTTGCTTCCCAGCTACTTCCAATGGCCCTGTCCCAACCTCACCCACCCCTCACATATATGGGTGGATGGGTCTAGCAGAAACAAGATGAAACTCCCTAAAATCACAGGAAAGGCTGAGAGCAGAAGTTGGCTTGAAGCACAAGCAACTATGAACAAAGTTGAAACAGCTTGCCTAGATTTGCTTAGGCTCCTTGCTCAGTTTTCAGATGGCTAAATCTAAGTGAGATCAAGCCCTCTGGCCCCAAATTTCCCACAAATAAACATATTTGCTTTGTGCATAGTTACTGACAGTATTTCTTTGAAGGCCTCTGCAAAGAAATCTCTGCCTTTCACTCTCTGGGAAGACAACTTCTTCACCCTAAGTGACTGTGGGTAATAGATGCAGGCTCAGAGCAGGATAAGGGCACTTGTTAAATCTTTGCTTGGCAATTCACAATATTTGGGAGGAGAAAAATAGTGGTGTCTCAGCACAGTGACAGCTAGGTGCAGCTTGTGCTCTGAAATCTTTGCAGAGAGGTGGGAAGAGGCGGCCAGGTTTCTTCTATGTACAGGCAGCTTATAAAGTGTGGGGATTAGCAAAGAGTAATTACAGTGCCTCCACTGTATATTAAGTGTGTGAAACAATATATAGGCACTCAGCACACGGCAGGCATTATGGCTGGGTGTCAGAGTTGACATTTTTAATATCCATTATTCAAAAATTGATTCCATGCCTGACTATCAAGCAGCATCCAGCTATAATATGGGAGTAGCACCACACAACAGCACTGACATCTGCTAAGAGCTTTACAAACATTAGCTAATTCTGCCTACCATCTCCATCAGCGACAGGTAAGGGTTGTTATTTCCAGCTGTCTGAAGCCCTGGGGAGAGCTGGGATTAGACAAAGTTGCTCTGGGGAACCTGCTGTAGACAGTGGAATCACAGCACCCACAGGCATCCTGGGGGTGAGCAGCACAGAAAATGGCCATAACTTGTAATGACCTCCAGGTTCCCCCATATCCACAGAAAAACACCTCCAGCATTCAGAGATGCTGAAAAATAGGACCTTTAAAAAAAATCCTTTGTTTTCTGCTTACTTTTACGTTTTGCAAGCACCTCTAGGAATGGTTCTAATTTGGGAACCTACATTCCTTCCTTCCTTCCTTCCTTCCAGGAAGAAGTAAAGTAAGGAAAGCAATAATAAGATGAGAGGAATAAAGCTCAAACATGAGAATAAAGATTTTTCTTGTTAAAGTAAAAAAATGCACTTTGTCAAGAAGATTACTTCTTTTGGTGTGTGATTAAGAGTATCTGATTTAGACCAAAAAAGGCTTTACTCCCCTGCTGAAAATATTGATGACTCTAGGGATGATGTGATGTGTGGGTCCGAGGTGACAGCAGCAATATCTTCTCAGTGCCTGGTTGATTTTTGGTGGCTCCACATCTTTCTGGCTGTTGACAAACCAGATTTCACTTTCCTCTTCTGCCCCCGCTTGACTCCAGGAATTTCCATTCCCAAACCTCCATCTCTTTAGGCAAATCCTCTCTGAAGATTACCTACATTACCTACTTCTCCCTGGAGACAGCCTCCTCTCCTTTGCTATCAATTAATGACAGCTCTCAGCAACCCCTCCGTTTAATTGCACCATCTTTAAAAGCAGCCCTGATGCTGCTTTTTCCTATTTTAATTTCTGCCTCTGAATAATTCTGTTGCTTCTGACTTCACACCCCAGCACTGAGGTCCTGGGGGAGGATGATGGGCTCCTGCCTTCCACTCTTGGCTCCACTTGAGCATCACACCTGGGGGCATGAGGTATCCTGGGGTTATACCTCAAACCCAAGCGGTGCCATGAATCCAAAGAAAGTGATTATGTGGAATAGCTGTTTTCCAAATTTTGTATGTAGTTCTTCTTGCTAGGGAAATATTTAGAGTTTGTTGTTAAAAAGCTCCAAATGATTCCCACAACCTGCACCGTGGCTGTAAATGCAGAATGCAGAGCCAGGAAAGTATCAGATGGGATCTGAATTGCAGCCCCAACAAACAGAAAAGCAGCATGGATTCTCCATCACCTGCTTGTGTCAAAACCAGGGTCAAATTGCCCCTCGTGTGCTCCTGGGTTTCTGCTCTCCCCGTTTGGTGCTGCTTGTGCCACAGGAAGACAGGGAATGAGGGGCACTCAGACTTGAGTAACCTCATTTTTTCAGGGTCACCCAAGAAACATTTGTTCCCTCTAAGGCTGAGTATAAACTTGACTTCAAAGGTGTTTTCCAGTGGGGAAAACATTTTTTTTTTTTTTTAAATGAGCTTTCTCCATACCTTCTTGGCCCAAGCAGTGTCTTGGTATACATCTGGGGTATCTTGGGCTGGAATCCGCCTCTTTCCAGCTGGTGGCTGCTCTGTGTGAAGTGTCAGGATACAAGGTGGGAATGGGGCTCAGGGTACCCATCAGTGGACCCTAAACACTGCTCCAGTGTGTGCACCTCTGCCACAGCAAGGCAAAGCAGCACAGACATGTCCTTGGGCCCAGCCTCATTTGGAGGCTAAAAATAACGCAAAGGTGCTTAGAAAAATAAAAAAAATTAAAAATTAAACCACCCCCACACTTGAAAGAAACCTGCCCCTTTAAGAAAGGATTGAACATAATCTATTTCCAGCGTACGAGAGATCGGCTAAGGATTGCTGGGACATTTTCACTGACACAAATCTACATAATCGTTTTAAACTTCTCACCATTTCTTCCGATTATTCTCTTTCTGTCACTTTAGGAAGCTCTAAAACTGATTTTCTCTCCATAATCTTCCAGTATTGCTTAGCACCCAAATCTCTAATATTTTAAGAAGATTATTTCATTTATAATTGATTGAGTGTATTTGCCAGTTTGCTACTTCAAAGATGTTGTGCTTTAAGGGGTTCAGGTAGAGCATTATTAACTTTCCACCCCTTACCCCCCGTCCAAAAAAAGAGGCAGAAAAATTTTGCATCCTGCCTGACACTTGATGCATTTATATTTTTTTAATATCATGGGTATTATTTACATTGTCAGCATGCTGAATAGCTAAAAAAAAAAAAAAGATCTCCAGAGATGAAAGGGAAATCGAGCTGTCTCCAGCAGCAGGCTCGGGGCCGTGGTTGCCATCACAGGGTGCAGTTTGATGGGTGGTGATTCCAGGCAGCCAGCTCAAGCAGCACCACATCTCCCTCTGCACCAGCCTTCCCTCCCTGGGGCCCTCTGCCCACCCCACTCTTCTCACTGGGAAATGGGCTGGAGAGCTGATGGAACTTAAAATACATTTTATTTTATTTTGCTTTTCAATGGTTAGGCTGCTTCTCAGCTGGATCCCCTCCCTGTGGTTTTTGTCTGCATTGAGACAGAAGGGATTATGTGGGTGGTGGACGAGGGGGCAAAGAGCAGGGAGAAAAGTGACTGGGTAAAGGGCATTTCTGAGACACACTGATGTTGAAAGTCATCTTCATCCGGCTGAGGACTGGCCTACGGTAGCTGCTGCCTGCAGGGAAGTGGACTCCATCACTCAGTGGTGGATGTTGTTTTGTAGAGTGGTGAGAAGGAGGTTGAGAGAAGGAGTAATGGTGCAATAGGCAGTTTCCTGAGAGCAAAAGCATTAGGACTACTGCAAGCATGGGAGAAGGGAGCCCATCTAATGCACGGCCACTCCTCACTGTGTAACCACAAAACCACAGAAACAGGGGAAGATTTTCCCATTCTCAGCCCAGCTCTGCCATTTGTTATCACATGTGAACTAGTGAGGAGATGCAAGGCACATTGCTGAAAGGAAAGCTCTGAGCCCTCTTCTAGGGCTGGCAGAGACTTAGTGATGCTCTGTCACAGTCATTTCAGGGAATGGAGCAGCTATCAACTAACAAGAATGAATTTCAAGGCTGATCACCTGCAAGCCAGGGATAATGGGAGGTCTGCACAATCAAACACGTCTCCCGTTATAGTAAAACAAGCAACACTGGAAAAAGACGTGGAAACAGGCTTCTTTAAATCCAATTCAGGGATTTGGAATCCCCACTAAACGCTTAATTAATTTTTGATTAGCTGAGAACCCATTAAACAGACTGATTCTTCTAGCTTTATAAGTAACGGCAGCATGCTGCTTTAATTAAATTAATACTAAGAGATGTTCATTTTCAAATCCTTATGTTGGTTATTTCAGAAAAATCATTTCATTCCCTTCCCTAAGAGGTTTACCATGTTCCTTTAGCCCAACGCAGTATCTCTTCCCACTCTGTGTTGCTCTTGGTTTGCCTTGAGGCAGGATCGGTCAGGGCCCTGAAACTCTTCTGCCCAAGGGACATGGGGGTGTCCCACCAGATTTAGGGACCAAGAACTTCATATTCCTATAGCAGTTCACCATGTGGGAGTGGGCAGTCTGACTGTTTAGGGTCTCTGGCTTCTCCTGCCCACTCTCCCTGTGGAGCTACTGTTGGCTCTTTCCTATGGCAGGTGCTAGCTATGGATCCTGATTCCTCCTCCACAAGAAAGTGAGAAGCTTTGAAGTATCATCTCTTTTTTTGTTTTGTTTTGAGGTCCAGAGACAGCTGACTTAAGGTAACCTGTCCCAGGTCTCCTGTGCAACACCACTGTGTATCAGAGAACATGCCATGACTTAACTTACTCAAACCCCTAGGGATTTCTCCATTTCCCAGTAGATATCAGAGCTGCTGCCCAACCTTGGTTTGATGTCCATCCCTCTCTCTGGTTTGGGTGCAGCTGGACTAAGCACAGCACATGCTTCACTCCTTGCTGCATCTGTCCCATCAGATGGAGGGTGAAATGAGGCTTTCAACCCACTGGTGTCCCCTTCACCATTGCCCTTGCAGAGCTTGGTTGTCACCCAGATCCCAACACCAGGGGCAACAAGCAGGGGCGATGGATCCCCCCAGGGATTTAAGCACAGGCACACCAGCAAACGCTGCCAGCACATGCGGTGTGGAGAGGGGGGCTTGGAGAGCAGCCCCTCACACCTTCACCCTCTTACAAACCTCTCCCCACTGCCCACTCCTTGTTAGGAGCTGTCGGAGGCAGCTGGCTGCTCGTGCATTAAATTAGCAGATGTTGCAGCTACACAACATTAAGCACAACAATGCTGTTAATGTGCCCTCCGCAGCCCTCTGCCTCCCTCCTCACTGGGCCTCGCCAGACACAGCCTCTCCGGAGGCAGATTAATTTCAACTCTCTGGATCATAATAAATTAATTTTTATTAGAAAAGGCGGGGGTGGGGGGAGGGCTGATCTCCTGAGCCGCGGAGATTTAAGCCAGCTGTCGACTGTCTCCTGGCATTTAGGTTAGGAAGTAAATACAGAAGGAGGGGATTTTTACAAAACCCCCATCAGGCCTCCTCTCTGGGAGGAGTGTGAGGTAGGCAGAAAAATCTGCATTGTGGGGTTAATTCTTTGCCCAGTCCAGTGCTAAACAAACTGGAGGAGGGATAGTGTCTTTCTTCCTGATGGGGCACAGGCTTCAGTCATGATACCCTGAAGGCAAACCCTCCCCAGATGTGGGGCTGTGGGGTCTCAAAGCAAGTCTCCACACCCACCAAGCTCTCTTCACTAAGAAACCCTTTTTCCACAAGATGCTTGTTGGAATGGGTTTTACCAGATAGTGTTGCCACCGCTTTTGGAGGTGCTTGGCACTGTCCTGACAGCCCCTAAAGCATCCCCACCCTGGTCCTGACTCGTGCTCTGAGCACAGCCCAGCTCCCCAGCCCCATCCAGGCAGCTACTGAGAGGCAGCTGACTCTGAAGTACCAGAGAGTTCCTGAGCAGAGAAGATTTTGATGGTTCAGCCTCGTTCCTTTGGACGTTGAAGGCTCACAGCTACTTTTGGCTTAAGCAGGGGCTGTCTGTGCTCAGCACTTATGAAAATCAGCCCTGGGTCTTTGCTCAGATTAATGATCAGTATGAGCACAGAGGCTGTTGGAAACCCAGATCTTCATTTATCAGTGGGGAGTGCATTGCCAGCCGTGGATTTGGAGGATGTGGGAGTTGGGCTCTGGCTGCCCATCCATCCCTAGCTTCACTCCTGAGCTGAAATCTTGGACCTGGCAGTTTTAGTATCAGTCAGAATAATTGCTGAGAAATCTGGATTTTGGCAGGGCTGTGTTATCTCTTACTGCTGTGTTAAATGCCAGTGCCATTGCCACCAGTCATTTTGAAGGCCCATAAGTGTAGCCAATACCTATCCAAAGGCTGATCCATCTCAGCATCCTGCCTCTAGCCATGGCTGGCAGTTGAATGCTGCACCACAACCTCGTGATGATCCTTCACCAGAATACTCTCCCAAGCCCCAGATGTGGGGCCAAGCAACTTCCCAATGTAACCAAAACAGATTTATTTTCTCCGTTAATTTCTCCAGGTGCCTTTGATCATTCACAACGTTCAGTGGCAAGGAGCTCTGCAGACCAAAGTCTTTGAGTGAAAAATTATTTTTCCATTTCCACCTGGCCTTTGTTGCCACCTGCAAGCTACAGCAGCTTCTTCCCAGTTCTTGTACTGGGGGAAAAGGTGAACAGTTATTCTCTATTGACCTTCCTCAGTTCATTTTATCTTTATCATGTCTTTCATCAGTAATTTCTTTTCCAGACATAAGGAAACTTAGTCACTACAGCCAGCTGTTCCTTGTACAGATGCCATCTGTGCTTTGTTGGTAGCTGGCTTAAATACTGATATATCTCCTGGATTCTCCAGTAGTTTCTGGTTGTTCATTTGATTAATAATTCTAAGGTTTTGATTGTGTAACTGTGGAACAATCCTACAGTGTGAGGGCAACACAGTAACTCTCCTCCCCACCCATTTTTTTCCTCCTCATCTTGACATGATCTCAGTCAGTCATAACCCAGGGTGATGGGGAAGGTTTAATTTTTAATCTAGACCCATTTGATTACCTGGTTCCCTGCTCCATTCCAGGAGAGGCTGTAGTAGCTGAGCTGAAGTTGAAGGGGGGAAGTGGGATGGGGGAAGCAGGTTTTGCTGCAGAAGCCATGAAATAGCATCTCTAAAGTCAGGTCTGGAGCTCAGGAGCTGGTTCAGCTGGACTATGGGTCTCCAGATGAGGTGCTCTTGGCTGGAAGGCAGAGAGATCCTTGGGCACAGCTTGGCAAAGACCTGATTCCTAAAGCCTCTGGAGACCTGCTGGTGTGCAGCATCGCCTGTGGTCCTCAACCCGTGTTCATCTTGCTCATTCCATTATGAAGGCTGTGCCAAAACCTGACACTATCACCTTACATACTTCTCCTGAACTTCCCTTTGACAGGAGATCTTGGGGGAAGGTGAAAAAAGAGCACACTAGTGCCGGGGCTGGAAAAGAAAGTGGTGCTTGTGACAACACAAGATCAGGTTTCACCAGTCCTTTGTCAAACACCAATTGAAAACCCCTCCTGCCACTTGACAAGTTTCCAAATTCCTCTTTCTTTCCAGGATCTACCCATGGCCCTTGAGTAGGAAGAAGAGGCTGTGAAATGAAAGCCCTGTTTGCTCTGTCAAAGAGCTTGACTATGTGTTGAGAGAAAATATTACTCACTGCCTTCAGAGCATTCAGAAAGGTGTCCATTTATCTGTCTGCTCTCTTTTTCTTTTTTCTTTTTTCTTTTGCTTTTTCTTTTTCTTTTTCTTTTTCTTTTTCTTTTTCTTTTTCTTTTTCTTTTTCTTTTTCTTTTTCTTTTTCTTTTTCTTTTTCTTTTTCTTTTTCTTTTTTCTTTTTCTTTTTCTTTTTCTTTTTCTTTTTCTCTTTCTTTTTTTCTTTTTCTTTTTTTCTTTTTCTTTTTTTTTCTTTTTCTCTTATTCTTTTTCTTGTCTTTCTTTTTCCTTTTCTTTTTTTTTTTTTAATTTCTTTCTTTATTTCTTTTTTATTTCTTTTTTTTCTTCTTCTTCTTTCCCCACCCCCCTACTTCTTCTAAGGAATCTCTGGTTGTAATCCCTCTCTGGGATTTTTCACAGTAGTCTGATAGTGTTAATATTTATCCTGTCTTGGAGATGAACTGACAGTGCTGTGTTCTCTTTCATTTTATCTCTGTACATCTATTAGGTGTTCTGTATGTCTTTAACTTCATCAACACAGAACCTGGGGCAAAACCATCTGTCATCACATCTTTTCACCTCTCTCATTTCTAGTGGCTTATTTTCTTTGCTTGTTTTTATTAACTTATTTATTAAAAGGCTAAAGAATTTAAGTAGTGGCAGAAACAGTTCAGTGGTCAAGGGATTTGGGCTGTCTCAGGATGATTCCTAGACTATTCCTTGCCCTGTATCAAAACATTTCCAGACTTTTGGCACAATATTTGTGAGGACTTAGAGACAGATGTCTGGTGACAGCTCAGACTTTGCAGAAAAGGACCCATGAAATGGTGGAGTTTTCTTCTACTGATGGTCAGTGTTCTGGAGTCTGGCCATAATGGTCATTGCAAAGCCCACTAAGCCTTCATCACCTCTGCTCTATCCAGAGCTGAGCTCACTTGAATTTTCCAAACCTTTTCTTATATGGAAAGCTTGAAACAGAAGAGGAATCACTGGATTGTGTAGAGGAGTATGGATGTCTACACAAATGCCATCATGCTGTATCAAGACTGACCTAAGCAATCACTGCTACAAGACTGTACCATAGCTACAGCTGCACTAGGAAGTACTAATCCTACCCCACTCCAAGAGAAAGAAAAATACACGTGTCAAAGTTACATCAGAAAATTCATACACTCGTTAATTACAATAAATTAATTCTTAGATTGCACCCCAGACATGGACACATCAGTGCCACAGAACTCCTCCCATCATCTGACCTGGCTCCTCTGAGCAAGTTTTTCCTGTCAAATCAATTGAGGATTTTTCAGTTCTTCCACTAGATGTGCAAAATATATGCAGATTTATACAGCAAGGAACACACTAAATACTCTGGGGGAAGGAGTAAAATAGACATTAATCAGATATTAAAGGACTTATGAGACAGGGAGAAATACACATTTGGGCATAGTTTGGGTTTGGTTTTAAATGTTACATATACATGTATGCAATTACTATGTATATGTATATATTATTGTTCTGGTTTAAAACCAGATTGGATAGGCTAAGAAGAAAAAAGAAAGAGGCAGAAGAAAAATAACTGTGGCTAATTTGCAAATGGATATCAAATGGGAACATGATTCCCTTAATCTGTGTTGCTTAAGAAAAAAAGAAAAAAAAAAAAGAAGGAGGAGGAGAGGGCTGGGGTTAGTCAGCTATCTGACAGTCTGAGCAGCTGATCTCTTTGCAGGGATTGGGTCGGGAGCAGATATTCCCAAGTGCCATAAGTATCAAGTACACTGGATATGCTTTTTGATCAGAGGGGCAAGGGGTTGCCTTTGCCTCCCAGAATGGTTCCCACTGCAGTCAGGAACTTCCCAACGGAGCAAGGACGGAGTGTTTGGTGGCAGTGAGAGGGACAGGGACAGCTTAGTGCTGGGTGTTTACACCAGACCCTGGCCCTTACCCTGTCTGTGTTCCTTGTAATTTCTGGAAATCAGAAATAAGCTGACGTGATTAGAGAAGCACAGATCTGGCTTAGTGCTCTTCAAGCTTAAAAAAGGTGTTAAAGACTTGCCAAATCACAAGTACACAGCTAATAGAGATCCAAAATAAGGACAGTTGCCTAATTCCTTTACAGCTAGAGGCAAGGTTTGCATTACTGTGACTGATGGACAGATAACAGCCTGGCCCATGAGAAATATCTAAGAGCTGGTGGACATCTCAAACCATTTTAGACCCAGTTCACCCTTGGTCTGAGTAAGAAATTGTTTTTGGAGGCTTTTAGCTTTGGCTCTGGTTTGCTGCTGGTGACCCGGTGGACACAGTTTTGTGGTGTTGCTTCTCCTAGGGGAGGGGCTGGCCTTGGTTTTTCTTTAGGTTACACTTTTTTTTTCTATTTTTCTTTTTTCTTTTTCAATGCAATCTCTTGAAGACATCTTGCATTAATTAGCCGTCATTTTAACGACACTGTTGCATGTTAGACGAAGAGATCTCTGAATTCAAATAGGACTTGACCCTAAGAGGGACCAGCTCCCTGGCTTTTTCTTCTCATCTCCTTAAATCTAAAAATTGCTAAGTGATCTCTGAGGCTCAGGCTTTCCTCGGAGATTAGTGTAAGAAAAGCCCCAACATCTGCAAAAGTGACTGCTTTTGACAACCGTACAGATATCTTAAAGAGCAGGAATTTCCCTAATAAAACCCCTTAAAATAAGTCTTCTTAAGATTTCTTAATGCCACAGTGATCAGTTTGCATGTTTCAGAAATTCAAGAATTTTTTATCTGCTTTGGAAAGTTATGAAAAAAAATGAAGCAGGTTTATTTAAAGGGGAGACGCATTTGAGATGCAGGAGAGACGGGGTAGCAAAGCTTAGGAACTGGTGATAAAACCATAAATTGTATAGCTCAGGGAATTTGTGGACTGACTAAAAATGACAAAGCAAAGCAGCCCAAGTTGGTCATCAGAATAATAACAAAGAGGACTTTTACCAAGGAAATAAAAAAAAAAGCAAAAAGGGGAAAAAAAGAAAAAAAAAGCATGTGGACCCTCTGGCATTCCATAGGCAATTTAAATAGCTTAATTCGGCATTGTTGTGATTAGCCATATGCCTGATAGCCTGTGGGCCAGATCCTCTGCTGATGTAAAGCAGAAGCTTTTCCCTATTCAGCAAAGCATCTCTATTAAAGACAATGTTCAGGCAATTTGCTGAAATGTAATTGTGTGCTTAAATCCCAACAAAGAGTTAAGCATCGCAAGGAAATTGCCCTGGCACAGGAAGAGATTCAAGTAAATATATCCTGGAGATGCAGCTGAGGCATGAGGTCCTCACCCAAATTTACCACATATTTTTAGCCTCCTGGGTGCTGGCACGGAAGACCAGGCTGAGTGTGAAATTCCAAAGCATGGAGAGATGCTGCTGGAGGTATCTTCGAGCCTTTGGCGTCTGAACCTGCACTCCTTCCCCCTGCCTGCAGGCTGGTGTAAAGGCAGAACAGGGTGTATGGGGTTACTGGGGCTGGTGGTATGGAGCGGGCTGGGATGCTGGTCTGTCGGTTCCAAGGGTAGAATTCAGGCTGGTGCTGTCACAACTGAGCTCTGTGGATCTGCAGCAGGGCGAGCTGGGCTGAACATGTCAGAGAAACCCTTGAAGGAGAACTTCCAGCACTTACATGGGCACATGGGGTGTAATTGCAGCATCAGCTTCACATAGTGATGCTGTTGATACGAACAAACTTGAGGCTGGTTTCTTCAGTTCATTCATGGACAGAGGTTTGGATTAAAATTTTGACCAACCAGACCTTCTGGGAATTCAGGTTTAAGAACTGTGATCCAGACACCTCCTCATCCATCAGCCTGCAAACAGTGGTAAATTCCAGGCCAGATGCACCTTTCCTCAGTCAGCTGAGGCAGGGGATGGCATTGCTGTGTGGAACAGTGGTCCTGCTCAGGTGATGTAGGTTGGATACGTTGTGTGTTGGTGACAGACCATGCAGAAGAGGAGAGGAAGAGACAAGGATGAGGAACTAATCACCATCTGCACCCTATTGGATTTCTTTGTGCATAAAATGAAAAGTCTCTGCCATGTGTTGAGTTTCAGGGGAAAATCCCTACTGAGGGTGGTATTGCCAATGATTATAAGTATTTATTTATTTGTTTTCAATTTGTGGGTCTCCAACAAAATGAGAAGAGAGAAATTTAGGTTAATTGATATCAACATAAGTTGCAGACTGCTTGACTTTTCTTATCCTTAATTTCAAAAAAGCCCATGAGTCTCAGCACTGGGTAATCTAATCTGAAATTTTGTTCTGTTTTATATTATTTAATTTTAGTTGTATGTCCTAGAAAAATCAGAAGGAATCTAAGCAAGGCATGGGAATTCAACCTGGAGATTTCTGTATCATTTAGTGAGAAGGGTAAAATGAGATTCTACCAGGGATAAACTATACAGGGATACACTGAGATAACATGAATTTGCAGAGAGGTGGTGATGATCTATGACTACGGCTCTACAAGCCCATGATTGATGGAGTGAAAGAACTATTTAGGTATAAGACAGCTTTTTTTGTGCAAGAACTGGCCTTAGATCCCAGGTATCTGTTGCAGGTATGTCCCACACACCTGGGGTGCTGTGGAATGAGGCAAAAAGCATCAGGAACCAATATACTAAGCTCCATACAACAGTTTTTCTTTCTCCTTTTGCTTTCATGTGGACACATTGCAGCTCTGTTTCAGAGCAGAGGGACATACTGGAATTACAGAATAACCCACTGTAACCAAAAAATCTGGTGCATGCCCAACCCTAGTAAAGGTGGTGCAGGAAACACATCAGGGATTGGACCCATGAAGGGACAGAAGTTCACAATTACCATGTTAAGCCCTTCACTCCAGCTGTAAAGCCTCCAAACCACCACCCAGCTCCTGCTTGACCCTGGGTGCTCCTTAAATCTTCTTGGTGTGTTGGTTTGCAATGCTAAAAAATTCCCAAGTGCTGAAGAGCTGTGTTGCAGGGCCCCCTGGGAGCACCCCCACCATACCTTAGCTGAGCAGGTAAGTGTCCCTTGTCAGGACCAAGAGATCTTTCTCTGCTTACTTCACCCATGATGTCCATCTAATAAGGACTCTAATACCCTGAACAAAAGATGATGGCCATGGTGGTGGTAGGGATCAGAGAAGGTGGTAGAAGATTGGCAGCCAGCATCTTTTACCCCCTGTATGTGTGTGTGTGTCTGTCCTCTGGCCCAGTGTGTTGGTGAATAATTTTAATACAAAGTCCCATAAGCTGGAAAGGAATGGATTGAAACAGAGTAGAATAATAAATAGAAAACAGAAAACAGGAAGGAATAGAATAGAATAGAATAGAATAGAATAGAATAGAACAGAATAGAATAGAACAGAACAGAACAGAACAGGCTGAAATTTAAAGCAAATCCTAGAGTTAAAGTTAACCTACAGCTGAATACATGGATGCTCAGAGGTGGGAGGAACTGGGTAAAATCCCCTCAGACAGGAGGATAAAGAAATACATCGAGGGGGTCTAACGAAGTGTGTGATATGTGTGCTCAGTCTTAGGATTCTGAAATGTTTATTGGAAAGTTTAAGGTTTGGGGGGTTTTTACAAAGTGAAGGGGGGCTGGTAGTGTTTTGTTTGCTTGTTTGTTAAGAAGGAAAGCAGGACATTTTGATGGTGGGAGAAGCTCAGACTGCAGGCTTCAGAGAGGAAAACCACTTTGAGCAAATTGACCTCTCAGCCTTTCCATGTCTCTTTCCTTACCTATGAAATGGGCACAGGATTGCTGAGGCTGCCTCTTCCAACATGCCCTGCAGGCACTGGGATCTCCCAAGATATGTTGGAGAGGATGACCAGAGGGCTGGAGCACCTCTCCCATGAATACAGGCTGAGAAAGTTGGGTTTGTTCAGCCTGGAGAAGAGGAGGCTCTGGGAGATCTCAGTACCTGAGAGGGGCCTGCAAGAGAGCTGGGGAAGGGATTTTATAGAAGGGTTTGTAGTGACAGGACAAAGGATGATGGCTTTAAAACTAGAAGAGAGGACATTTAGGTTAGATATTAGGAAGAAATTCTTTACTGTTAGGGTGGTGAGACACTGGCACAGGTTGTCCATGGAAGGTGTGGATGCCCTCTCCCAAGAAGAGTTCAGGGCCAGGTTGGATGGAGCTGTGGGCAATCTGCTCTCGAGGGAGGTGTCCCTGTCCATGACAGAGGACTTAGAACTGAATGACCTTTACAGTCCCTTTCAACCCAAGCCATTTTATGATTCTAGATAAAAGATGCAAATTAAGATTCGGGTGTCTTAACTCTATGCAGCAGTATTAGAAATAATGCTTCAGTTGAGAAAGAAACTTACCACCAGGAGGAAATTTCATTTAGGATGCTGCAGCTTCAGATTTGCTGCCAATAGCCTAAAAACCTGAGAACTTCAGGGGAAAAAAAATCCTTTCTGGTTTTATATCTCAATCAAGAAGACTTGTCCTTTTTAATTCAAACGCCGGGGTCTAGAGTTGTTTTCCCTGCAGATGCCACGTTGTATTGGGAATATTAGGAGCTGCCAATTGCAATAACGGTTTCTAATTCCAAATTAATTCAGTGTAAATGAACTGTCAAGAGAAGATTGATTTGTTTTGGTAATTGCCCTGATGCAGGCTGCTGGGTGACAGCGGGAAAGAGCAAAGAAGGGAGGTTTGGCAGGTCTGGCTGAGCCTAAGGGTGGATTGAGGAGACAGAGGCCTGGCTGCAAATATCATCTGTCAGGACCACTGCTGAGCCTGATGTTTTTTTCCAGCTTTCAACAATGTCTTCAGGAATGAAGCTGATGGTGCAAAATGCTCCTTGGGTTAAAGACTGGTCTGTCAAGCAATTAGCAGGGGGAGGATGGAAAAAAAAAAAGACCCCCCTTCATTGAAAGGGCTGCTCTTCATTCAGCCCCTCCTCTGCTCTGCTGTTGCATCGATGGAGCAGCCCTCACCTCCTCTGGGGTGACAAAGGGACACTCTCTGTCTGACTTGTGGCTGGGAAGAGCTGGAAATATGGGACCTAAGGCTGAGGAATGAGGAGGTGTAGGGCTCCTGGCTGAGGTGGAGAGGGGCATGCAAGCATGACATGCCCACCAGGACACCTCAAGCTGCCTGAGGCAGGTGGAAGCAAGTTTGGTTCCATGAGTAGTTTCATATGGCTGTGGCCAGTTTGCTGAGCCCTTCCTAAGGGCTTCATCTGCAGCCACAGCCTGTGAAGTCACAGAGTGATAGAATGATTGAGGTTGAAGGGACCTGGAAGATCATCTATCTAGTTTCAACCCCCCTGCCATGGGCAGGGACACCTCCCACCAGACCAGGTTGCTCAAAGCCCCATACAACCCAGATGGGAATCCACTGGCAACATAGACCTGCATCAGCACCACCCCACTCCACACTAATGCTGCAGTGTCACAGCATGTGCATCAGCTATATGCATAACCCAAAAAGGTGTTTTAGCAGGAAATTCAATGTATTACACCTCCAGTAGTAAGAGAGAAGGCTGAACAAGCCAGGACACCAGGAAGTAACACTCCTTGTAGCCAGAAAGGAGGCTACAGAGGGTAGATATCTGCCATTAGCTAATTCAGCAGTGTGCAGGTGCCTTAAAAGGAGCAATGACTGAATTATTTGAAATTCATAATGCAGCTAAATATATAAGCTTTTTTAAAACTACTCCACAGACAGCATTCAGGCTATTGCTGCAGTCTATGAAACAGCAAGGCAAGAAAACTCCCAGAGCAAATGACACAGTAAACTCCCAAATGTTAATGAAGTTGCTTGCTGAAGCACTGCTAGACAAGCTAGTTTTTGCTTGCTGTATTTTTGGGGTTTGTTTTTGTGTGTGTGCTTAAATTTGCTGATCAATACAGGTGCTGTGTGACTGAATTGCTAATGGAGTCTGTAGATTAGTTTATCAATAGCATTTAAATACTTTTCACACTTGCAGTAGATTTTGAATTATTTATTTGTTTCTGGTCAATTGCTTATGATCTCATTAGCATTAGTCTGTAAAGTGATACTGGACTTGTTGGAATACTTTAAAGATTTTATAGCTCTGCAAATTTTTCTGGGGGAAGGAGGTGTCAGGGCTTAAACT
Source organism: Florisuga fusca (assembly GCA_038090715.1). Lineage (NCBI taxonomy): Eukaryota > Metazoa > Chordata > Aves > Apodiformes > Trochilidae > Florisuga > Florisuga fusca. The sequence goes on from JAAWXA010000008.1 coordinate 21,612,146, forward strand.
CAAAATCCAAGTCCTACAGAGAGAACTTTTTAAAGGCAGGGGATCTTCTAACAACAGAAGGGGAGCTCTCAGGATCTGCTCATCGAGGAAAGGAAGGAGATGTGACAGTAAACCCTCCGTGGATACCCAGGTGGTTCTGGGTCACCTGTGCCCAGCAGTGCTGGGTGCTGCACATGGGGTTTGGCTGCTGCACTTGAAAGCTCAGCTGGTAAAGTGATTCAAAAAATGGGTGGAAAGAAAACTGCAATCCTCATCCTGCTCCAGAACAGGGAATGGGTAGCATGAGATCCTTCAGAGACCTTGTAGCAGAGCTAGAAAATGAACTGAAGCCTTCCAAGTCCCTTTCTCTTGTTTTCACAACAAATCCGCTCATCTTCCTAATTAAAAGAATCACAAATATCTAAACAATCTCATTTCATATGTTTTGTTATTCAGGTTTTGAACTGAGGAGGGGTTACATTGCCTTGACAGACACTAAAGTTGTTTTTCAGCCTTTTGATATGTCCCATGGGGACTCCACATAAAGCTCCTTGTGAGGATAAATCTCCAAAGAGATAAAATAAATCTCAAAGGGGTGGGAGGAGGTGGGCCTTAAAAACATTGAGAGTATATAATTTGTGAGTGTTATGACTATACTTTAAGATGGGGAGAGAAGATTAAATATATTAGACAAGATAGAAACCAACAGGAAGAGACAGTGGAAGTGGCACTTGAGGAAGGTTACGGGAGGAGGAATCTAATCCTTAGCAATGTCCTGTGATGCCTCGGTGCCCAGTCACAAGCCACATGAAAGCTGTTATGCAGCTGGTGAACAGAACCAGGCCTTGGACTGCAAGGGGAGTTTATTGTTCAGGCAACATGAAGTTAGAATGGGACAAAAACTTCCCTCTGGGAATAACCCATGCCCCCACTGCTCTTAGGTGGGCAGTGGATTCTCCACCCAACTCACCAGCCTGTTGAGATGTGAGAAGTGCTAAGGACGTATCATACTGTGATGTTCTGTGCAGTTTTACCACTCTCAGACTTCTCTCCTCTGTGCAAGGCCAGATGAGCAGCCTTTGATTTGGAGGCAACTGACTTCAGCCAGGTCACACTGTGGAAACAAGCCCCAAAGAATTCCACAACCTTCCTCATCTGTTATGGATGTAACTGCAAGACTTTTCCTGCTGGATTTACCATGAATCTTACCCCTTTGAGGTCTCATCAGTTACTATTGTTCCTATGTGGAGACACCCATCAGGTGTTGAGCTACTGGTAGGTTTAGGGATACTGTAGAGAGTTAACACTCTGTCTGTTGCCAAACAACTTCCAAACATCTGGAGTGGGCTGAATGATTCATGTTAACCAGATGTGCAGAGAAAGGAATCAATACCCAGAGCTGTTTCCTGGCAGCACTGAACACCTCTGGACTCTGCAGGCAGGATGAAAATCTCTGTCCCTCTCAATATCTGATGGCATGATGCTCATTTTTAGTTAAAACAAGATGATCTATCTACTCATAATTAGGACCATGCCAGTGCACTGCTGCCCATTGCTGTTCAGTATCATTCCTGCTTCTCTATAGCATCATTCCACGTAATGTTTCCTCCCTCCCTTAAGGCAGAGTGGCTGTTCCTGTGGAATAACCAGGAGCATAAGTGAAATCCGCTGGAAATCTGGTGGAAATCAGCCCTGGAGGGTTAGGAGGGCACGTGAGGCTTCATTGTCTTCTGCTGATCTTAGCTCCCATGTAGATTCACTGTCCCTCCTCCTTTGCAAGCAGAGCCTGTGGCTCCAAAATCTGCTATGGTGCTAAAAGGGAGAGGAGGGAAGACCTCATGAGATTCTCATGGACAAGGTGAAGTCTAGGACATGGAGACAGCTGGATCTCAGATTCAACCCTTTTCCCTTTTATCTCCTCTTTTGTCTTCTTTTCTTTCCCCTCTCTTTATTTTTCTTTCTCAGTTCAGCCTAAATAATGATCTAGGACAGTGCTGTCTCTTTAAAGGTGGCTTTTTAAAGTGCAACCTAATCTTCTTCTATCCACTTGGACCTTGGATTTAAAAAAATTCACCAATCCGAATTTCCAAATCCTTGCAGATTCTGAGGGGGCTTGTTTATGGAAGTATCCTTTAGAAAACGGCTTAGACTTTAAGATGAGGAAACGCAGGGAGCTAATGTGAAGATTTAGGACTTTCTAGGAAGCTTGCAGTGCCTAAGCCCTGCTTGCTTGAGCAGTCTGAAGGTCCTTTTGCAGACTAAGAGGGATTAATACCCCTCTAACCAGCGGGGCTATGCACACATTCATAAATATACCATCTCTCTCTCCCTAATCGCTTCGCTCCCTAATCCACAATGATTTCTTAGGAATTATCATTTTATCTCAGCTAAATAAGCACATTCCCTGTGCTTTCCTGTAGAAAAATAAAATCCTTCAGAGGCTTTTCTTTCCAAAAGTGGTGCCATGAAAATCAAGCTTTTATTTAAAGCCTTGATTAAAAAAAAAAAAAAAAAGAAGGAAACGTTGTTTATTTGCTTCAGAGGAGAAGGTGATGGGTCACATCTGCTGAGCATTTGTATCACCCACTCCCCATGTGAAGGACTCACCTGGTACCAGGATCAGACCTGTTTATTTGCCCAACATCTCTCTGAATTCACAAGAGTCAGGTATTTGCAAATCACTGCTAATATGGATGTGGTGATCATTGAAAGAGACTATTTTTGAGAAACCCATCTTGCTTTTTCATGGGTTTTGTTGGGCTTTTTTTTACCTCTTTTGCTTTTCAGATTTTTGTGGGGTTTTTTAATGGTTTTAATGTTTGAGTTTCACCTGCACAAGCTCAGCTACCTCGCACGGGACTATCAGTCTTGTGTTGAGGAAATGTCACCCTCATTTCGCAACGAGCTCCACTGAGTTCTCATCCAGCAGCAGCAATGTGGGCTGTAAACACAGCTGAGTTTATGGGGTTGATCTCAGGGCAGGGAGGAACTACAGGTAATAAGAAAGCTGACTTTGAATGGCTTTTTAAAAAGAAAAGAAAATAGGTTTTTTTATTGCTAAGAATAATGCACGAAGTATTTCTTTGGTAAATCATTCCCCACTTAGGCTTTGGTTTCTAAGATCACTTTCAAATCCAGAAATGAGTTCAGGCAAATTCCAGCTGACCTGAAACACTCAGCTCTGGGAAAGGTTTTGAGTTTAATATAAAAAAAGCCTCTGAATTTCCTCTATTTCTAATTCTTACTCATTTTAGTTAAACTCTTGCCTTCTATCACAAAAAAATACACATAGCCTTGAGAATCAGTTCTCTGTCCTGTTTGGGGAGCTCCAGCACCTATAGGTTTTAATGTTCACAGGCCAAAAAAGTTTTAATAAATTTTTATTCTGTGGATTTTATTTTTAAAATAGAATAACAGGGAGAACATGAATGATAGTTGTAGAAAATCAAAACTGTTTTGGACCAGTTTTGTTTGTTTAACATAAGAATATTTAAAAACATTTTGGGATGGGAATTAAAACATGACTCTCTTGCTTTAGTAGATGCAATAATGATAAATGATGAATTAGTTCTCTGCAAGTATTTTCAGAGTTCAGAGGTATTTGGCTCTGTGGTTTCTTTCATGTCCCTTTCTACTGAGACCACTCAGTTTAATAAGAAATGAAATGGTGTGACAAATCTGCTGCAGCCTTTTATTACTTACAGTCCCTCTGGGCTTTATTTTTCCCTCTCCTAGCCCTTCTCCCCTGCCCCCTTCCCCATGTACTCGTGGGTCAGAATAGAAATACAGAAGCCATAACATGGGAATATAGTTGTCATACAATGAAATCTTTGTCCCACCGGGTGTGTTTGCAGTGAGCACCTCGGGCTGGTGGCCATGCTCCCCTAACCCTTCTGAAGACTGACCCCGACAAAGGTCCTCTTACAGAAGATGCAGAAGTGTCCCATTCCCTCTCCTTGTGCCAGGAGATCCTTCAGGATTTGCTGCACCTGCACTGAACCCTCCAAGCTGGATTCAATGCAGAGCCATCAGCTTTTGTCCACCCTTGCCTGCACACTTGTAGCTCACGTGAGCCTGGGGATGTAGCAAACCCCATCCTTCATGGAGAGGTGTCTCCTGTTATTGTTGGAGGGCATTTTCTCACCCATAACTCTGCCTTTTTTTGCTGTAGTTGCCAGGTCTTCAGAGCAACCAGACCGATGTAGGGAGGGTGTTTCTGGCTCTGGCTTTTAACTTCTATTTGCCTACTGATTGTAGGGGGGCTCCTCATGGTGTAAAAAGGTATTGGACCCCTTCTGCTGTAAGGATATTTCCAGTGCTGTTTGCTAAAGTTTTCTTGCAACACCAAAAATATCCATGGTGCTCCAAAGGCTCTCAGGTAAACCTGAGACTGATCTGACTTGAGGGAGATTTGTACCTGGGCTGAGGCCCAGAATTCACATCTTTCCATACAGTGCTTCTGCCCTAATGCTCACTGAATGCCTGAAAGTGGCTGGGAGGATTAGCTAATGGGTAATTTAAATGGGTCATTTCGTAAGAGATGTGCATGATAGGCAAGCTTGAAACCTTGCTTAAACCCTGTAGCTTTGTCTAGTCTCTGTGTGTGTCTTTGTGCTCTTGCCATATGTCTCTTGGCTACTTTTTCTGTTCTCATCTTCCACCCCATCAATTGCAGAGCTCCCTTTCTTTGTCTTCTCAGCCAGTCTCAGCTAAAGCCCATTTTTGTCAATGGGAATCATAGATTAGGCCTTCGAACCCCATCTGACAATGAATCTTCCAGACATGGAAACAGAGAAAAAAGATTAGGTTAGGGAAAAGAGCTTTATATGTGCCTGCACATACACACAAAGATTTATTCTTTCTTTTCTTATCTTTGTGTTTCTCTTTAAGACTAAAAGATCTAAAGGGCAGGAAATTTGTGATAGGGAGCCTAGAAAAGTATATATAAAGAATGCTAATGCCAAGCATAGTTACAGCATGCCTATGGCTTAATAATCCCCATTAGGGCTGGAAAAACAAACATATTATGCATTAAACTATAAGAATCTCTCTTAATGGAATTTGAAGAATTAAAACATGGAACCAAGGTTTATCAGCCTGTTGCTAGGAGAGCTGCAGTCTGTGTTTACTTTGGGAATCATCATCCATAATCCCTTAATTTAATCGCAAAATATAGAAAGCTGCTGCACCAGACTGACCCTATTGGATGCAAGCAGTAGGCAACAGAAGAGAGTTATGGGGTTACCCAACAGCAGCTGTTGAATTGTGACTGTATCCAGGAGAAGGCCACGCATGCAGACACCTTGGAAGGGTATGAGGTCAATAAATGGACCAAATGGATCCCAACAGGAGAACAACCATGTTCTGGTATTTCCCTGGGAAAAAAAAGGACCTAAGCCCACAAGGATGACCATACAGAGCCAGGCCAAATGTCTGCTGGAAGTAATATTGACCCTATTTCTGAAAGGTCCCAAAAGGAAGGATATAGGGAAGGACAAAGGAGTATACTTCCCAAGTATATTCCCTAGGCTCTGGCACTTTGGTTTTCAGACCTGGAAAGTCAGCAATGCTATCTTGGAACTAACTATATCTTGGTGTCTCTTATTCCATGGATTCGTTCACTTGCCTCTTGAACTAACATAAACTCTTAAAACCCAAAATATTACGTATCAGGGGGTTTCGTTACTCATTTACATGTTTCTTTGTTTTAAACCATCCTTTGTTAGTGCCATTAGGTTGAGTCTTCTTCTTTTACTGGATGAGACAGTGAACAAACATCCCTTAGTTCCTGTCTCTGAGCTTCTTGCCACTTTATAAAGACACAAATAAAATTTCAGCTGCCTTCCCAGGGGTACATGAGCAAAAGGAATACCAAGAATCTCCCTTCATCTTCCATAATTATGCTTGCACCTCTTTGAAATGCTTGGAATCCAGACACCAAAAGAAGAAATTATGTAAAAAATGGTGCAAATATTTGAATTCATGCCTGAAATCATGCAAGCCTAGATGTAGTGTGTGTGGCCAACATGCAGTGGCATCTGCATGCATGTGAGACATGGGACAGCAGAGAGCAGGAGGAAATTGCCACCCAATTCACTGAAAATTTATCAGCCTTTTGGGGGCAGCCACAGCAGAACCAAACAGGTCAAACTCCAAAACTTGCTGCACTAGTCTACAAGTGTTTTTTGATAACCCCTCCTTGTTGTTGAAGTACTTCAAAGAACAGACCAGGCAACAAAACTGGAGACCTCCATTTCTTTTCACATGTTGACAGTCTAGAATGATGAGGGTTATATTTCAAGGTGAGCACACTGGCTCTGGGTCAAATCTCTCATCAATCACTAACTCTTGTATCCCCCGTCCAGTGCCTAGGATGAGCACTGTGATTTACTGCTTAATTCAGAACTCGATCCAAAGTCAATTGAAGTCACAGGGTTGACACCAAGAAGTTCAGCCCCCCAGGCTATTTGAGCAGGACTTACTGAAGGAGGCACTTACAGACATGAACCTTCTGTCTCCTACTGTTCACTATTTTTTATTTTGATCAATGTCTCCATGTTCTCACCTCCCATCCCACATCCTGGAGTCCTTATCTCCACCATGACTCTGAAGTCTGCAAAGCACTCAATGTCAAAGTCTTGTCCCATGAGAGAGGAGACAGACTGTCAGGAAATGCCCAGAGGAACATGTGAAGCAGACAGAAGGGGCTAATATCCTCTTGAGAAAGGTGAGTGGAATTTGGCCTGGGGAAGGTCTGAGATTTCAACCTGTGTATTGTACCCTGGACAGCTACATTTCCTACCCAGGTGGGGGAAGCTCATTAGAATGGTCTTCAATCTTTAATGGCCATCCTTCTCCCCACCAAGAGGTGTCTGAGATCCACCCCTATCTCAGCCTGCTACATCCTTCCCAGTTGATAGGTGTCATGGTTTGAGTGGAGGAACTAAAGTTTGAGTATGAGGAATTAAGGAAGAGGATCTAAGGACCCTGAGGGATCTGAGAGGGGCTGAACTCAGAGGGCTCTATTCCCTCCTATTGCTTGTCCATAGAAAAGTCAGGCTCCTCCTCACATCGATGCTGTTCCCCTGTGCTCCTTTACCACCAGCTCACCACCTGCTCTTCAGAATCCACATCCATCAGGTGCTGGGAAGAGCCCTGGACCACTCTCCCATAGTCAGCCCTGCACAAGGGGCCCTCAGCCAGCATTATGGTTGTGTTTTATATATATATATATATATATACACACACATATACATATATATATATATTTGTATTTATTAGTATATTTGTTCATTATCCCATATGTTACTGCCTTTCCCCTGTTCTAGTAAACCTGTTCCAGTTTTAATTTCCAGCTTTTAAGTCTCTCATCCTTATTTCCCTTTTATATTCCTTTGGGAGGGTGTAGGGGGGTTTTCTGTCCTCTGGTTTTTGGTCTGCCCAAACTGCTAAACTGTGACACTGGAATAATCCAAGGTGCATCCTTCCATCTTGTCCCTAAGATCAGACCCTCCAAGCCTCTGCATTATGAACAGGCACTTCAGGCACTTCAGGCCCTAAGAGCTCCATCCTCAGTGGGAGAGCCATGGCAACAAAGACCTGGGGCCCTCTGATGCTTTCCTTGGGTAAAGCCAAAGTGGTTCTGAAAGAAGAGCCGGGGTAAGCATGCAAGACAAGTGTTACTATCAATGGTTTGCTGGTAATCTGAATGCCTTCAGCAAAATCATGAGCATACTCAGCTTCTGGGGGGACGACACATTTCATTTCAGTCCTACCAAAGGGTAACCAGCAACCTTCCTTCTTCCAGGGTAGAGACCTGGATGGGGAATTAGGAATCTGCCTGGACCTAATAGCCCTAGGAACTTGTTACACATGGACTGTGAAGCATGTTCAGAAGCTGAGATTGCTGCACCAGACACCTCTGTGGGTCTGGGGTGTCTCATAAGGTCCCAGTCTCTCCATCCTGCAAGAATGACCAAAGTTTTTCTGCTCTACCAGGCTGCCTGTTTTCCAAAAACTTGAAGAAACTTCCCAGTTGTCTGAGAAAAGCAGCTTTTAGAGACTTCTGTTCAGTGTGGTTGTTCTTGTCAATAGGTTCAGAAGAGAATTTGGGGACAGTTTAGGGGGAAGGAGCTGAGAAGACAGCTGAGCACACCCACAGAGACTGCCTGATTGCATTAATCTCTTTTTCAGGAAATTATGGAAAGTTGTGATAGCTCCACCAGTGGAGCAGCAGCCATTCCAGACCTAGATCTCCTCCTGCCCAATGATGACCTTCCTTCAAATGGCTGGGGGTGGCACCCCCATCCTGCCATCCCCTGGCATGCACCACCTGTCCCAGGGCTGCAGTCCCATGCGGCTCAGCCAGCAAAGCCATGGCACAGACAAGCCCTCCCTGGTGGTCTCCATTCTGGCCATATGGTTCCAGCACTCCTGAATCTTGTCTAACAGTGATTTTCCTTAAATGCAATCATTTAAGGTGTTAAATCTAGCTTTAACTTATTTGGCTGATCCAACTTAGATCAGATTATGTTTGTATTTATTGGGATTTATGGATGTATGATTGCCTCTGAGCCCATATGGACAGCTAATTTGTCAATTAGAGCAATGCTGATCATTGCTGAGGCATGGCATAGGCTGTTAAGCACCATTATTGGTTTCAGCCAGGTCTGACCTTGAGACACACATTTATTTTGCCTGACAACCTTTTATTCTCACCGCCGGATTACAGATATGTAAATTGGGCTAAAACCTTGAATATTCATCTTAGGTACGTCAAAAAAATCAGACCTTGGTGGAGGTGGAGAATATAACAAGGAGAGCTGTTGAGCTGCATGCAGAGAATGGGACCTGCTCAGAACTTCCTTTGCATTGTGCTCCTGGCAGTGGCAGGGTTGGGGCCAGCATGTCTGGGTAGTGCCCTGAGTGTCTAATTAAAACCAAGGACCATTTTCCAAGTAGAGGGAGGTCAACTCTGATTGCTAATTAAAGGCCATTATTCCTATTTTGTAGTAGCTATAGCAAGGGCAATTTCCTCCTAAATCAGAGGCAAACACTATTAGCTGGTGATTTTGGTACCTGCCAGAAGCAGCTGGTTCCTCCGTGCTCCTCCATCCCAGCGACCTGGAGGAAGGCTGGGACAACCCCAGGCCTGCACAGGTAGGATGAGATGGTGATGGGCCTCAGAGGTGTGTTAGGAAGACGAGTGAGAGGCAAAGCAGTCCTGCTTGTAAGCCCTGCTTTTCTCCAGTCCCATCGAGGCTGGTCGGAGATACCATGATAAGCTGAGCTGCCTGCAAATGCAAGCATCAGATGTCTTGGCTGATCTGCACAGGTCACTTGGGTGCTTCCTGATTTATATGATCTGTTTAGAAATGAGGTGTCTAAGCACATCCTATGACCAAGGAATCCAGAATCTGGTAGTGATAATGTCTGGTAGAGGAGGAATGAGTCCTCATCTCCAGGTGCTCAGCTCCTCACTGAACTTTGACTATTGGATTAAATGAATGCCTACATTTTAACCAGCTACCATCAAGTGAGATGAATGCTCCTGTGGGCATGGGATGCAAATGTGGGCCTGGAGAGCGGAGCTAAGTGCTTCTTAACCAGCTTCCTTACCTTCCTCTCAGGCTCCCCTGACCACATTTGTCAGATACTTCATAAATCATGTGTCTGAAAGAGCAATTGTTCCACATACGTCTCAGTGATTCTGCACTCATCACCTTGACCCTGATATTTTATAGAGAACAAAAATCATGCCTGCACCTGTTAAAGGACAAGACTAGGCACTAGGGCAGAGGATTGTTTTAGTAATATGCTCACGGCCTTCTTGGTTGTAAAGGGCTTCATCATGTAGATGATTTAGAGGACTAAATTCCCCCATCTGCCATCAATACTGAATTATGCCTATTGCAGTTATCAAGTCTAGAATCTAAACTAATGAAGATTCTTTTAATTTTTTTCTCTAAGTAAGTACAGATTTGGAAAGACCTGGGCAGTAGGGAAATCTACCATTTTTTCCAGACTGCTTAATAAATTGGAAAAAAGGAGGAGAGAGGAACATTTCCCATTGGTGATTCACAGCTGAGCATAATTCCCAAAGAAGCTCTTTCGTTTCTTTCTACCAGAGAAAGGGAAATGTCATTGATGCTGATTTGCTTGGAGAGACCCATTGCCCAGAGTCCCACAGCACAAACAACTTGGCAGGGGGAAATACCCCACAGTAGCAAAATTAGACTCTAAAAAATAAGCATGAAGCATATTAACTCTTTGGAGTGCATAATGTGGTTGCTTGTTTACCAAATGAGACATGTAAACCCATTACATAAAATGTCTTTCATCTCCCATATGCTTTCTAACTTAATCAGCTTTGAATCCTGCTAAACCCCAGATTGAGATAACAAATGAAGAGCTCAGCTCTCTGGAAGAAAGGAGTCCTCTTTCCGTTGGGTATTAAAGAGAATCAAAGGTCAAATATTCCCCTGTGGATCACCCAAAACAAAGAGATCATGCTGATAACACCTATGCTTTCACATGGCTAAGTATTACTGAAAATGAAATTCTTGGCAAACACAACTAAAGGGCAAAGCTTTAGATTAAAATTCTTGTGATGGCTTTGTCAGCATGGAACATCATATCCTAAAAGAAGATTTGCCCTCCCAATCACATTGTGATAATACTTATAATTCAAGGATGCAGATGGAGTTGGTTAGTGTGCCAAACCAACACAAACAACAGGGTTCGGGCTCCAACCAACTTTCTTCTAGGCTGTGTTTGGGGTGGCCACTCGGCTGCTCAGCACCAGCTCCAAGCCACTACCCCTTGCCATGAGATGTGGCTCCATGAGGAGAACCACAGTAAGTGGGAAAGGAGATGGGGTGGCTCACAGGGAGGATGCTGGGTGATAGCAGATGGTTCCACCTGGGCAGCAGTTGGTACAGGAGCTGAGCATTAATATCTCCTTGGGTACTGGGCTGTTAGGTGCCAAGCCTTGTCTTGGCTTAGTTCTTCCAGACCACCTGAGCATCAGCATCTCAAACTGTGCTGAATTTGGGCTTTTCCCCACCTGGAAGGTGGGCTTTACCCATCCCTGGTCCCACATTGTGTTTGCATAGGGCAGATGAGGCGCACGCGTGGAGATGGATCCAAATTCCAGGTGTTGAGGTACCCTCAGGATTTTCTAGTTGTTAGAAAACCATTGGTGTTCTTGCTTCTTTGACTTTGGAGCTTCGTAACTTTGGGCTTTTAGGGAAAGCTTCTGGACAGATCATCTTTTTAATATCATAGAAAAAAAAGCATCACCCCTACCCATCATTTTGCTACTGCATAGAAGTGCTCTCTGTTGAGGGCTAGGTTAAGCTCATCTTTTTGAATTAACAAAGAGAAGGTTAAATGGTGACTTGATTTTCATCTATAAATACCTTCCTAGGAAGCAGAGTTCTGGTAGCAGAGAGCTTTTTAATCTTGCAGACAAAAGCTGAACAAAGCCCAATGAATGGAAGCTGAAGCAAATGAATTTAGACCAGAAATGAGGGACAGACTTTTTAGGAGGGAGGAAAATTAACTGTTAATGAACCTTTGCAAAAAAAAGTTGGAGTCTCTGCCTTTCCCTTCTTGGTGGTACAGCCTTTCTGTTTGCCCAGACCCGTACCATGATAATCACGGAAAAACAGGTTGGAACAGGACTTTGTGGATGAATAAAACCATTTCTGAACTGCTCTTTGGGCATCCTTCCACATCACATCTCTGTTTTCACAAGCTTATCTTTGCACTTGTGCCTCTTTCCCTGCAGATCACCCCATTACACAAAATTCTTCTCAGAGAGGCTGGATTTGGAAACCCATCTGCCAGATACAGATTTCTGTTATTCTTGAAGTTCACATCACAAATGCACCTTTTATTTAAGGCAGTCAAATTGTGCTATCACAGTGCAACAGCATTCTTATTAAAAAAACAAACTAGCAACAACCACAACAACAAAAACCAGTAAGAAAAAGGGTAGATTTTGGATTAGCAATAAAAATAGCCTGTAAAAAAATATATATAAACTTCAAGAAAAAAGAAGATACCAGAAAACATTTGTATTTTGAACTCATATTGAAAATTAGAAATTTTAGCCCTCTTTCATTTATTTTATATTTTAGCATTCTAGTGAAGCTTCAAATTTAGATGAAATGGAAGGGGATGGAAAGGTGATTTTGACATTTCCTTTTTTTACAGCTTTTCAATAATATAAAATAAACTGTAGAATAAAGACAGAAAAAAGAAAACCAGTCCACCAAACTCCATAACTAGTTTTAGACTTGAAAATAAAATCAAATTCAGAGTATTTAGTAGCTTGTGTTAAGGCATTTTTCACTGGTGATGCTGTGAACTTTACTCTATTTGGCTAATGAATTTTTAGGTTAGGGAAGATCTGTTTTTAACTTTCCTGAAGACATCTCATAAACAAGGTGAGGAGATGAAGAAAATAAATTTAAAAGCAAGAAAAGATTTAGTTAGGACACCTAATTAGGATTTCTAATCAGGAGTCATCAAGACCTATAATTAGCAGGATTGTTCAGACTCATTGCTTTCTCTTTAATGGCTATAGGACATCCAAATGGTTTTAAATTATGTACCATGGGCTCCTAATCAGTTTATTGAACATCATAAATTGTTAAAAGGAGTTAATAGCTTGTGTTTCTTGATAGAAAGTGCTAATACTCGAGGCACAGAACTCATCAAATGAACCTCGTTAGAGAAGGGAGGAGGGAGATTGCGTCTCAGTGTCTCATTTTGTTTTAGTAATTAGCTTTTACTGGATTATCCGATCCAAATCTTTATTCAGTTTACTCTGTCAAATCTAGTTTGCATTTTAAATGGAAAATTGACACAGAGAACAATTTGTCTCCTGCCTGGGTTAGGGGGTCCAGCTGGCAGGAGGCACCGCTGAGGAGCGGGGGTTATGGTGAGAGTCCAGCGGGGGGGAGCAGCCCGGGGGCTTCCCCTACATTTGATGTCCTCCAGCTTCACCCTCAGCATGGGGCACCCTATGCACCAGTGGCTGTTTGGGGAGAAGTTCCCCCACCACAGTTCCAGTCCTACCCCATTTTCTGTCCTGGCACTGGAAGAGCAGCTGCTTGTGAAATTGCCATCATCTGGCCCTGGCTTGTCCCCCAGAGCAGCCTGGAGCTGATGGAACAGGGAGGACACCAGTGTAAAGTCATTTACGAGGAGCAGGTCAGCTGGTTCTGAGCAGGTTTTAGTCTCCAGTGGTGGGCAGTGCACTGTGTTAGCAGAAGTTACAAGAAAGCTCCCAATGGACAATTACAAAAAATTCTGCCTACAGGGAGAGAGTTTCCTAAATTAACGAAAGGTCCCTGGTGTGAGGTGAGTGTGTGGGTATGAACATCCACCTTATCTGCTGTGACAAGTTGCATTAAAATGCAGAGATCCACGTGGTTTTACTGCCTGCTCTTGTGGCTTCCATGTGGGTGGCTTTGGCTGACACAAGATTTAAGGATTCAGCACAAAGTATAATCTTCTGAAAACCCTCAATGTAAGAGTCCGGATATGAGTTCCGCCCAGCTGATCCAGCCCCAAGGTATGGTTCTTCTCTACAGTGCAAGGAAAAGAGATGTGCAGAAGCTCCAGATGTCAACACAAAGCCTCCTATTGCCATCCCTTTGCCTGGTCCATCTCACAGAAATGGTTCCAGCTATTAACTTGTTGAGTGAAAGCTGCAGAGACAACCACAGCATAGTTCAGTTTTCAGGGATCCATTCCCAGGACTCTGATGGTTTTTGCCTTTCTTTTTTATGATAACTTTCTGGATTATCAGAAACTAGTGGTTCACTTTCCATCACTGAGTGTGTATGACAAAGTGGCCCATGCTAGGATAGCCAAGGAATGTTGATGTTGGAGACTTGTAGCTCTCAAGGTCCTGGACTGAAGCTTTTCTTTCCCTGTATGGAGGTTTTTCCTGACTTGTTGACCCCTGAGCTGCCACATACTCTCCTGTGGTGCCATGCGTTCTGGATTTAAGTTTTCCAGATTCTCTTTTGTATTTATTTTAAATGTCATTTCTATAACTGGTTGCATGTTAGGCCAAGGCCATGTTTTGAGGTTAGAAGAGAAAAATCTTTAATTTTCAAAAAATCTGGGATGGACTGCACCTTCACATCTCTGTGTGTATGCTGTCTCCTGCCAGTTTGTATGCCAGTTTCCCTGCATTACTGGATTGTCACAGCCCATTTGGACATCTAATTGCTGGGATGTTTATAACCTCTATAGTAGGTGCTGAAATTCTGTTCTGGAATGACTTCTTGTGCTCTTTATCCCTGTTTATGACCAAGCTGTCCACTGAAATACTATGGAAGAAAATCAGATCCAAGGTAAGCCTTGCTCAGAAAAAAAAGTGAGAAGAGAATCAGGTTTCCATGTAGGATGAGGCACAGCCAGTTGCTGAAATTATTCCAGGGCTGCAGTGCAAATTAAATGAGTTTACCTCCCTCGGTTACTGATTAAAGTTATAAATCACTTGTATGGGACAGGTCTGCACCTGGAGGACTGAGATCCAGTGTGTCCAGCAGACCAAAGCCCTCGCTCTAGACCTGAATGGAGATCTTCTCAGTGCCATTCACCTGGGGAGCTGTCAGGGACTCAGTGACACCCAAAGTCATCATGGGAAAACCTCTGGCAGAGCAGGGACCCACAGCTTGTTGGGATCATATGGTGCCACCTTCTGCCACTGCACTCCCCACTTCAGGAGAGTGGCTTGGCAGCATCCCTCAGGACAGATGTCCCCGGCTGAGACATCCCATCTCCCTCTGGCTTTAGGAGAGAGTGTGGAGCCACCTGGAAATGAGACTCCAGCAGATACCACCATCCCTTGCCCCTCTGAACCCATGTAACAGGACAGAAGAGATTCATCCCTCGCTTCCTGCTTGGGAAGAAGCGTTGGGATAGCGAGTCTTTCCTTGCTAATGTCACACAATTACCTCTTAACTGCCAAAACAAATGGCAGAAATGGGGAAAGTGACACCAAATCAAAAATGTCACAGGTGATCGATTCATGTCATCTACCGTTGCCGCAGCCGGGGCTGGCGAGAGAGACACAAGTGATAACACAACACTAATATTACATTACAGCCTTCCCGGCGCCGAATGCCAAGTGATGAATATGTGTCACTTGATGTGTCGCTCACTCTCCAGGCCTGGGCGGGCGAGCATGGAAAATGGAGTGTTCAGGATTAATGATATTGAAAATGATAGAGAGGAGATTGAAAATTCCTTCCTTCCTGAACCATGCAGATTGAAATGTACCTCAGAGCTATCTCTTGCTGCCCTCCTCCTCCGCCCACATTTTAAAGGTCTTTTCCACAGCATTTTGAAGAAGAAAAGAAAAAAAAATGAGGGGAGAGGAGAGGAGAGGAGAGGAGAGGAGAGGAGTAGAGAGGAGAGGAGATGAGGAGAGGNGAAGAGAAGAGAAGAGAAGATACAAAATTAACAAGAGAAGAGAAGAGAAGAGAAGAGAAGAGAAGAGAAGAGAAGAGAGGAGAGAGAAGAGAAGAGAAGAGAAGAGAAGAGAAGAGAAGAGAAGAGAAGAGAAGAGAAGAGAAGAGAAGAGAAGAGAAGAGAAGAGAGAAACTTTGAAGTGTTTTGTTTGGAAGTTAGTTCCTCTGCTGGTTGTGATGTGATTTATGATCAAGGTTCCCATCTTCAGGTGTATATCTGTTCTCCCACAGACAGCAAAAGCATAGAATATGTCCATGATTTTAATCCAGGACCATTAGTTCTCAGTTAGAAACCTGATGTGGCCAGAAGATTGGGACTGGATGGAGGTCAGCGTGTGATGTGTTATGATTAATAAGTGATATTAGTGAGAGTTCTCAATGAAAACCAGAGCATTTTAATGCTCATTATTTCTAATTCAGAGTCTTTAGAAACGTAGGTAAAAATCAGAGCCCCACAGTGCTCTGATTTTCCATATCTATTGAGGAAAACTTTTAACAGAGAAGATGGATCAATCACAGCTTTAGGAGTAAAGTGCCCTGGTCAATGTCACAGGCAGAGCTGAGCTGATTCCTGGCTCCTCCATTCACATTTGCACAGTTTATGCATGAATGCTGCAAGACAGCCTGTTCCCAGGGGCCCAGAGACTCCAAATACTTCTGTGGAGCTCGAGAAGGTTGCAGATGTGCATTTACATAGTTGCAGAATTAGACCTTGCCAACCCATGGAGAGATGGTTTTGTGCAGACGCCTGACTTGCCCTGGTTTCTGCCTGAACCCTGCAAGGCCGTTCTGCAGCCCCTGGAGCTGTGTTCTGTAGATCTGTTCAGCACCCAGTGAGATGGGGGACCTGGAGGGACCTTAACTAGGGTGGTTCACCTGCTGTGTCTGATGGCGGGTGCTTGTGACTGTCCTGCTTGGAGGAGTAAGGTTTGAGCAGTGAGGTGACCTCCTGACAGATGCAGGTATATCAGTGCTGCAGCTTTGGTTTGGGCTTATCCCAGGTTCTGGTGAGGATGCCCCAAAGCTTTGACAGAGAAAGCAAAGGAAGGAAAGTTTTTAATACCTTTTTTTCCTATGCTTTTTCCATTTCTATTTCCCTTTACCTCCCTGTTACTTAACTGGGCCATCTCCCCAGGTGGGATGAGGGCTCATTTCTTCCTTCTAGCTGGAGTGGAAACCATCTACTGGCTTGCTGTGCCCTCATCTGATATTACTCACTCTGCTCCTCCATCAGAGCTTGGAGATTTTTGTCTTTGAGGCAGTAAATGGGGACAGAGCCCATTTTGTTAAGCAACCCATGCAGCATAATGGAACAGCTCCCCTTCCCTTCCTTTCCCAACCCATTATGATTATGATTCCCGAGAAAAGTATTTTGCACAGGAAAGAGAACTGAATGAAATCACAGAAAGAGGAAATGGGATGCAAAATGTGTACAGATGCCATGTAAAAAAAAAAAAAAAAAAAAAAAGGCTCACCTGACTTCCTCACGCCAGCTACCGAATTCATGCCTGGTTTTATTAACCTCTTGTGAAGAATGAGCACTAATAGCAAGTGATGTTAAGGACTCACAGCCATAAGTTTCACATGGCAATAGACTGAGATTGGAGGAAGAAACCCAGAATCAACTGAGAGTTTCTAATTAATTGGATTATAATTACATTTGGAAAGCTAAAAGGCAATAGATCTGTTTGAATTATGATCACCACAGGCTCTTCAGGGACAGACTGTGCAGTGTGAATCACTTGCATGTGATCACCAGAGACATGAAGAATTAAATGACTACAAATAGTTTAAATAAGAGCACCTGTTCACTTGGGGGAATATTGGCTGCCAAGCCCTTGGCTGGCATGAACATATTTGCTTTGAGATTGCAGTCACTGACCTCTTGTATTACCATTTATTTAAATGATAACTTAACCAAAATATTACCCCTTAGTGGTCCATCAGAGCAAGAAGAGTTGAGCCCAAAAGGAAAATGAGGGCCTGGAGATGCAGACTACACGTAGCTTTCCTAAATTTGTGTGTGACACAAAGTGGGCACACGCCATCAGTGGACATGTATTTGTGTCACTTGCCTGATTCTTTGATCTCTCTTTACTGTCCCTGTGAGCTTGCAGTATTGACTTCCCCAGCCTTAAATATACTTTTTCTGCACAAATCCTTCTGACAAAAAAAGAAGAAAAATAATAAAAATCAAAAAGAATGTAGAACTGAAGGAAGAGAGGCATTTTGGAGACAGAGCATTAACAAAAGCCTGTAGATTTCCAGCACAGAGTAACAGGGAGGTGGAAGTATTTGATCAGAGCCATAAATCTAATGAGATGGTAATGATATGCAAATTAACAGCACCATGAGCCAAATGGGTAAAGTTTCTTTATGGAGCATATTAAGAGGCATTTTGCCTAAGTGGAATGGTTGGGTGAACAATAAATACTGGGCCACAGTCTGCAAGTACTGGTTGGCAACAGCAGTAATATAAATAAAACAGATAAAGACAAGTGTTATTCCTCCATTTAAAAGGACAGATGCTGCAAATGAAACTGTACTTCCCTCCTATGCAGGGAAACTTCAGCTATGCAGCTATGCAGCAACATGAAATATCAGTTGTTGGGGGATTTTTTTGTTATTGCTCTTGCTCAAATTAATACTTAGAGGAAACTTCTTGAAAACATAGTCTTGAACCAACTTTTATATATTCAGGAATGGACAAGAAAATGTGAAACCTCGGGCCAAATTTGTTCCCAGTGTAAATTAGGTAACCCCAATTAGCCATGCTATTTTATGCTAGATCTGGATTTGGATACCAAACTGTACCTGCCAGCATCTGACTGTTGATAGATATTGAGTGGTCTCACTGTGACATGTTAATTA
Organism: Florisuga fusca; assembly: GCA_038090715.1. NCBI lineage: Eukaryota > Metazoa > Chordata > Aves > Apodiformes > Trochilidae > Florisuga > Florisuga fusca. Next base: position 21,630,493 of record JAAWXA010000008.1, read on the forward strand.
TAGCATTATGGATTTCAGGAGGAGGGGGAGCCAAAGAAGAGAAAGTATCTGTTTTGGGGTTTAAGCTTAAAGGAAGGAAAAAAAAAAACCAAAAGATCCACAACAATGACAAACCACAAAGAGAACCAAAACCCAAAACCAAACCACACCAAAAAACCCAAACAAAACAAAAACTAAAGCCAATAGAAGAAAATAACAGAGATTTAGTGGAGATCTAATCTTTCACAGAGATTTAGTGGGGATTAGCTAATTCTCAGTTCTTACGATTTTCAAGGGGTCCATCCAACCTTATTTTAACTTCCTTGCCATGGGCACCTACTCTGGGCAATTTTTCTGGAAGAATTTTTCTCCTGCCTTCCTGGGAGAAGCCAGAACATCCTTCTTCTGTAATCTCCTGAACATCCCACCAATGTCACATGAATTACCTTGCTTTTTTCCCCCTCTCCCATGGGACAAGGGTCAACACCAGTAGAGTCTCTGGTCCATTTTCATGGGCTCATACACTGGGCCTGTAGTGCTTTAGTCTCATCCCTCAAAGAGGTTTGGATTTAACCTTGGCATAGTAAAAAACAAAACCAGGAATTAGCCAACTGCCTGGAGGTGAACATCCATCCACCTGACAAGGAGGAAAACCGACTCAGTAAGCAGCATGGCAGCAGCAGATGGGCTTTGCTGGAGGGGGCTGCAGAGCTGGTGTCACTGCCAGGTGCTGCATCATCTCAGAGGGTCTTCATTCCAGCCAGCTCCCAGCCTCTGGTTGGGGCTGGTTTGGTAATTCTCAAAGCTGTGACCTTGCTTCAAGACTGTGAAAGAGGAAATCTTCCCTGTGAGACTTCCCTGGTAGTACAGCTCTGGCTTCTACTTCATGCTTTTCCTCCCTGTTCCCTTTGGGAAGCATACAATTCAGGGAGCATCTGAAACACAGTCTGATGCCAACTCTACAGCTGGCAAAACTGCAGTGGGACAAAAAGGGCTGGAAGATGAGTCACTGAAATGGGTCCACAGGGTGGGGGGGAAGAGGCATGAATGCTTCACTGTGCTGCATCCATCCATCCATCCATTGTCCTCTGCCCACATTTACCTCGTCTTTCCTAATGGTAGGTGAGAAGGCCTTTTCCATGAAATGGAAAGTCTAAAATCAGGTTTACCCGTATCCACTCCATGTGCATCAGTAGGACTTTATTTTGGCCATGGTTCAATGAGGTGTGTAAAGCCAGTGTGCTGCTGAGGAACACCCACAGGAGGTGGAGAGTCTCAGTCTGCCCCACTACACTGGTCTTAAGGGACATCTAGGAGAGGCTTGTCGGTGTCTGCTGGCCACTTTCAAATTATTTGGCACTTCAACAAAGATACTCACAGTGTTACTGGGATCTTAGACCTCACTTAACTCATTGTGGACCTTAGCTGTTTGCCTCTCAGTGGGAATCACTGTGTCTGCTAAACTCTAAGACAAGCCTAATTCTGTATGCTCCTGAGTATAACAAATGCTGCTTAGCACACAGATTTTCCAAGCTTTCCCTCCACCTGCCTATCGAGATGTTTCACCAAAGTTTCCAAGACGTGAATCAGACGCACCTCTGAGTGCAAAATCTTGGCATTTTAACCTGTGATTTGGCCTGTCCCGTGCAGCCAAGCAAAACAGCAAGGCTGAGGTGTTGGAGTAATTAGTTTCAACAGATTGTGTGCTCATCTAGGAGTTAAGCAATCTGGTTTCTGCTCCTCGGTGTAATTTCTTTGTAAAGCCCTTTCAGATCTATGGATGAGAAATAAGATTCATAGAAATGAAAGCCAAAAGTTTTATAGCAGAGTAAATGTGGGTGCATGGCATTTCCCCTCCAGAGCTTACTAATAAAATAGCCGCCTCGGTCTGTGGTCAAGTTTAATACCTGACAAAATCCATTCTGTTCACCTCTATTTCACAATCTGGACTGCCCTGTCAATGGAGGTGTCACACAGCTCATTTTTGTGGTTACTAGCTTAGTAAATAAACGTGTCACACTAAACATCATGACTTCTAAGGGAGTGCGAAAATAAGCGGACAAGCTAATAGGTGCAAAACTATGTTCAAGTGCCCAACCTCCTCCTTTACAGACTGCAAAACTGGCTATTCCACAAGGGACAGAAGGGATGGAGCCTTCTCCTCTGCCTCTTCCCATCTGCGTGTCAGGTGCCCTCCTACCCCTACAGTCCTTGTGTCTCTGATGGTAGCCCCAAATCCTCTGTGTGCTGGCCCAGCACACTGCTGTGTGTTGCTAACAGGTTATTTAGGAGATGTGCATGGCTGTGCCTGCAGGATGCTGCATCCTGGCTGCTGAAGAGGATGCTGAGCAGAGCAGCTGAGAGCTGACCTCACTCTGAATTTCGCTGTTGCCTTTTGCTCTACCAGCAATCTCTTTACAGTGATGTTGATGATTGTGCCATCAAAATGGCCAAAGGCATCAGAAGTGGGGAAGTGATGGACTGGCCAATACTGTGTTCCTCTGGGGGAGGATGGTGCATGGGCAGGAGTCAAGTGGAAACAAAGTCATTGCTCTGTGTCTTCTAAAATATTACAGATTCAAGGTAGGGCTGGTGGTGAAGATGGGACAGATGGCTTTGGGGTTTGCTGTTAGTTTTGATATTTTTTGTCAGATAAATGAATGAATCTCATGGCAGCAATATCCAGGCTGCCCAAGCAGCACATCACCAGCGTGGTCTAGTTCAGGATCTGCAGCAGCTGTATTTATTTGCACACTATCTACCACACTCATTGTGCTGCACATGATGGAGTTATTGATGAATAAAAGAGTCAAAGCAGCAGCTTGGTATGCTCGATGCTTTTCAGAAGTGAGTTTTGCTAAGAAACGTCTCCTTTTTGGCTGTTTTCAAAAGTCAGATTGAAGCAATTGCACCAGAAAATAAGCATGGGCTGTTGCATGAACTAAACATCCTTTACACCCTCTGTAGCAAAAGGACCCTTGCCTGTGCCTGGTCCCTAGTGCTTGGGGTGAAGCTGAGATCTGGCCCCATTCTCCTGGTCCTTTTTTGGGCACTGGGGAATGAGGTGAGTCCCAGGGTCATGCTTGACAAGGGAAGAATTATCTTCAGAACTTCCCACAGGAACTTTGGTTTGAGTCAGTGTTCTGCAGGCAGGCACAGAGAAGTAAATCCAGTGCACCTTGGTCCTGCCTGTTTATTCCTCCTTTCAGCCTTGGCTTGAGGCTGTTTAATCCTTCACATGCAACTCCCAAGCAGAAAAGCCAAACAAATCACAGAAATGTCAAATGTGTCTGGCTTGAAGAATAAGGGCAGCCCATTTCTGAGCTCATGAAGTTACAGTTTGTATAATAAGGGATGTTGCCTCTACCTGCAAGCCTCACCTTCTCTTACTCCCTTCTCCAACACTCCACATAACACTTACACTCAGACCCATGAATGCAGCAAGGGCAGCTTCATCCCTCAGAAGCCCAGAGTCTTCTCCACAGAGAGATCCTCACATCCCCTGAGCCCTTTAACAGCACCTGAGGCTGAGATCCCCTGCACAGATTTATCTCTTCATGCTGAGCCAGCACGAAGCCAATTCAGTGCTAAGTGCCATGTTTCCCCCATACGTTCTTGAAGATAGAGCAATATTATCCTGTATTAGGGAAGTGGCTGACGATGTCACTTGTGACATGCCAGAAGCCATAAGATTATATTGGTTTTCAGACTCCTGCTGTGTTGGCTTGGGCATTTTCTGTTTCTTGTATGAGAGCACTCTGTTTTCAGTGGAAATGTCAGGATGCCAATGAGCCAATGAAAGGAATCTCCTTTAATATTTCCTAGGCTCTTAATCTTGCAGTGGGAGATCTGGTACTGGAGAAAGGAAGTTAAGGGATGCCTGATTTTCTTCATTCGTTTCCTAGAGAGTATGTATCTGGTGCTTCTGTGGACAGTGGTACTGGGATTTAGGTCTTGCACAGTCAGTTAAAATGTCAGGGTGGTGGGATCTCTGCTGGGGTATTACTTATGCTCACTTTCAGCAGTGTGCAAAATGAAGGATGAATAGAAGCAAAATAAAAGTTGAATGGGACTTGCTCCAGAAGATCTTTGGTAAACTAGTTTTGCTCTTGAGTTAGTTTGTTGAGCCAGTGGGTAACAGAAAACAGAGACAAAGGCAAATTCAAGCCTCTACCTTGGCACTAGCAGGAAAATCACTCTCTCTGAAATTCACTCATCCACAGGGAATTTTCTAAATAAGCCAGATCTGGCCCTTGTTTGCTTTTGAATAACTCCAGGCTAATGTCCTGACACCTGTTGAGTGACTCCAACTTCAAAGTCATGTAACAAGCATCTCAGTTGAGCCTGGCAGCCAGATGCCTCAGGGCATTAGATGACTGTTGCATGGAGACCCCAGAGCATCCCCTGAGCTGGATGCTGCAAACCCTGAGATGCCCCATGCAGGTGATGTGGGGTGTCCAAGGGAGAATGCTGGGCTCACTGATCTGTTCCCAGAACAAAAGAGAACTCAGGTCTGGGATATGGCTTCTAACAAGATCTTGAATAATCCCTCCAATCATGAACCTTCAAAGTACCAATGGGGTCAGCCAGTTCCTGAACATCTTGGCCACCAGCTTCCAGCACTTGTGAGACTTCTGCTCTGGCCCACAGATTATTGCTGTGAAAAGATGGGCCAAAGCAAGTAAAAAATAGGAGTCTTACCTGCCAGAGATCAACACCTGACCTTTCCCTCATTTGCAATCATTATATTGCTTGCTTTGTAAAATTATTATTATTTCTTTTTTGTATTTTTATCAACATGTATTTAAACAACTGTGTCTGGATCAAAAAGAATGTGAAACACATCCCTCTCCCTCAGGTGACACGGTTCACAGAATTATATATCTTTTGTACAGCCACTACCCTGCCCCTCCTTGTTCAATTTTCCCAGCACACTGGACTTTCTCATTTCCACTATGTGACCTTTTCCTTCTCCCATTCTCATTGTTCTCACTGGGTTTTGAGGCTAGGTACAAGTGCTTAAGGGGTGTCCTGATATAAATGCTGCCTCCCACTGGCAGGGGAGCTCCAAAAAAAATTTAACACACTTTGTCAGTAACCCTGAAAAATCCAGCTGGCCTGGGTTGTGTTTATTTCAGCCTCAATCTTCACCATCCCCTTGGAAACTCAGCCTGTTCTTTTCAGCCAAACAGGGCACCTTTAAACACTGCTGCTCAGTCTGAAAGCACTCACAGATCAGACAGCCCTGTCTGTCCAACCTTGCTCCCAACTTTCACCTTTATTTTGTTGTTCACAGACAAAAATATACACCCCAAATCCCTTCCTTCACCCTGCCAGCTCCTGATTGCTGGAACCCTAGAGAAGATGTTGGATAAGAAAGAGAAATGACTTCTCTCTTTTATGTTCTCCAGAGAGAGGGGATGGGAACAGGGGGGGGAACCATCCTGAAGGGTGAGATGCAAATGAAGGTGTTAAAAGAAAAAAAAAAAAAAAAAAAAGATAAGTCTTCTTGGTGGAACACAAATGGAGTTCTAGCTAGGTATCATTTGCCGAGCAAATTGCATTTCTATTTGGGAATAAATGAGTGTAAAACTTCTTTGAGGCCCAGGTAATAATGGAACGAGGGAGGAGGAAATTGAAATTTATGACTTTGCAAATGACTCCTGTAGAAAAGAGAGACACACATCAGAGGTGTCTTTTTATCCCCCTGCCTACCCCCTCCCCTTCCCTCCATCCTCGTTTTCCCTTCTTCCCGCAGATGAGGAGGACAGGTCTGCAATAACACAGCTCTAAGCTTTGCTTCCTGGAGATGCTGGGGGGGAGGGGGAGGCAGAGG